>CM051494.1:15722005-15736323 GCA_028031935.1 Paedocypris micromegethes | reverse complement strand
ACACACACACACACTCTGATAGACACACACACACACTACACACACTCTGATCGACACACACATACATACTAACAGTCAGACACATTCTGATAGACAGACATGCATGCACGCGCACACACACAGTCAGTCAGACACACTCTGACACACACACACACACACTAACACACACATATTTGAAAGTTCAGATATTTGCTTAAAAAGTAAGAAGTAGAAGTAAAAAGTAAGTGGAAAACGAATTACTTCAGCAAGGTAAAAGTAAGCCAAATTTCTACTTAAGGTAAGGAAGTAATATTACTTTGCTACTTGAGTAGAAAGTACAGATATTTGCTTTCAAAAAATAAGTAGAAGTAAAAAATAAGCTGAAAAATAATAAAAAAAAAAAAAAGACAAATTTCTACTTAAGTAAAGAAACAAAGTCGTTCTACTGGCGTGAAACTCGGGGCAGAAGGAGAATCATTCTACCAAAACAACTACTGTACCCAGAATCCATCAGAATCGAAACAAATCTTATTCTGATTTTCGCTAAAATGAAAACTAGAATTTTAAAGTTGGCCAAAGCAAGTGGAGCGAAGGGTGGAGTGACTCCGGAAGCTCGCCACCCTCAAGCCAAATCCCGTGTGGACACATGTGCAGCTCCTCGCATCAGCTGGGACCGGCTTTCCGGAAAACTCCTTCATCCGTGTGTGAGGTGAGGTGAGAAGAGGAGAGGAGCGGGCGCGGCGCCTGGGGTCACACACATGCACCTACGTGACGGAACACACCTGAGATTCACCGCCACGTGAAGCCACCAGGCCACGCCCGTGTCCCTTTCCTTGACCAAAGATTTTTCATTTCAAATCGACGACACTTTGTCCCTGACGAAAACGTGAACTATATATAAACTCCGGCTCAGGGACGGAAACTATAACTACATTTATTGACACTTTCGTCAACGAATAAAAATTAAACGAAAATGTATTTCGTGACGACGTCCAATCATGATCCGAGCTTGTGGAGAAAGGCGGGTGCAAACGCAAAGAGAACCAATCAGGACACAGAGCAACACACCTGAAGCGCCATCTGCTGATGAAACTTATTTATTTCTTTCATCGGGAAACCATTTGTTACTTATAAACGTGATGCAATTTATTTTACTGTATTTGTTTCTCTTTGTTGAGTTTTCATTTACGAGAATACATTCATTTGGATTGAAAGAAAAGTGCATAAAAATAAGTTCAAGTAAAATAAATGTTTTTCCAAATAAGCAAGATCTTTGTAAATATATTTTATATGTTCATAGTTAACTACGCGTTCATATTTCTTAGACATAGCAACTCTAGTAAACATTTAGAATATATAGCACCTATATTTTCGTTGACTAAATCTATACTGTAATTTAGTCGACTAAAATTAGACTAAAACAAAAAAAATATGAAGATGACCAAATTGGGACTAAAACAAAACTGAACTTTAGTCAAAGACTATGACTGAAACTAAATAAAAAATCTTTGTCAAAACTTAACACTAACTTCCTGTTAGCTTCAGCTGCGTAACTGCGGCGGATGATCAGATGGTGCTTTACTGGCAGAACTGTCACTTCCTGTTGAGTGAGGGGCGTCGCCGAGCTGCCAGAAGCATTTAGGCGCTAACAAGCCGCACGCGGAGCTGATGATGAGTTTGACTGAACCAATCAGGGCGGCGTGGGGCTGCGGCCTTTCATCTCACTAACGAGACGCGGCTAAACGTGTCATTTTACATTACAAATAGTTTCACCCCGCTTTTTTACAATAATTAAAAAAAAAATGTACTGTAAAAATTTACTACGGGAGTTACAATGTTATTGTTCGCTTTTCCGTTTTGTCTCTTCAAGTTTATTTACGTATATAGCGCTTTTCTTAGTTCGAGACCAACACAAAGTCATGTGAATTAGGGGGGGGGGGTCTTTAAAAAAGAAAAATGTCCATTATTTATCTGTAAATATGGTCTGTAAAACTACAGAATGTCATTTTTCTTCTCTACCGTAGAGCCGCCATCTTGAAATGACGTCCTGCAAATCCATGAAATTTCCGAATATTTGATCACTTATAACAAATTTTTGATATTTACGATGGGCACGTCTGAATTTACGAATGGCACGGATAAGATGTAAAATGTACAAATGTAAATCTGTAAAACGTGTAAAATGCGGCTCATCTAACGACATTGTCTGCTTCTCTAGCAATTATGTCTGTTGGGTTTAAGAAGGTTAGTGCATAATAAAAATGTGCAATTTGTGCAAAAATAACTTATTGAATCCATGTAAAGTTTATTTTTAGTGCTGTCAGACGATTAATGACAAAGCTTGTAATATTTGAATAATGACCCGACCGAGAATTCTGTCGAGCAAGTTATTTGCAGATGAAACTGCGTCTGTAAAAAGGTCGAGTCTGATTTAAGTCCATTTAAGAACATTACAAACACCACTGACTGATGAGCAAGAGTCTGTCCTTGAACACTTTGTGCTTAAATAGCAGCAGCTGAAAATAATCACTCTGAGCTGATGATGGTAATGAGCCGCACCTGGCTCTCTAGGTTTAATCAACGCAAGTCCCCAATCCAAAATTGGAAAAAACTGCACCTGTAAAAGTTAGGCAAATAAACGACGCAAATAAGCGATTAAAATTAATCGCATGCGCCAACGCGTTAACTTTGAAAGCCCTAGTTATTTTACATTTGTATTACAGTTATTACCGAATGTTTTATCACTTATAAAAAAAAAAATGTCTGAATTTAAAAAGTCATGGCACGGATTAGATGTAAAATGTAAAAATGTAAAATCAGCTAACGACATCTTCGGCTCACGGCACGAATGAATTAGTGGATTAATGGATTAATTAAACCACTTTAGTCTTTTATTTAAGGAAGTTGCGGCTTCACTAGAGCGGATGTTTGCAACACCCAGGTCGCGGTTCCAACCTGGAACCATGTCACTAGCGCTTTCACGCGCGATTAGCATCTGGATGTGAGCTGATGGATACGCTGCGGCGTCGGGAGAAGACGCGATAAACTCCATCGGGATGAAATCTAGCGCCAGAAATAACCCGTCAGACAGAAGATCCACTGTGATCTGGTCACAAGGCCCGGCCCGATGACTCGGCCAATCCCGCCGCTCCGCGCACACATGCCGCTTTGTTCCTCCGCGCACACACTTCGTGTCAGATGGGACATTCCTGGCATTCTGAGACGCCGCGGATCAGGAGGACACTGATTGATGCCGCGTCTCATAACCGAGGCTTACGGGGAGGAAGTGGAATAAAAGCTCATAACAAGAGGATTTGCCGGCGTAACGGAAAGACACGCGGCGTTCCGAGAATCGGCCTTTGTTTACACGCGAGGTCCAGCGGGAACAGAACATCCGGGGCATCACGATCGCCAGGTGTTAGCGCTTATGCTAAGCTACATTTATTCCCATGAACTCGAGACATTTTTACCCGATTAAGCACTTAAAATTAATCATGTGCGTTAACGCGTTAACTTTGACAGGCCTAGTTATTTGACATTTTTATTACCAAATGTTGTATCACTTATAAAAAAAAATGGTCTGAATTCCCGGAAAGACACAGAAACATCCGGGGCGTCGAAATCGCCAGGTGTTAGCGCTTATGCTAAGCTACATTTATTCCCATGAACGCGAGACATTTTGAGCCGACAAATAAATAACACAAACGGTTGAACTAGAGACGTGCTGTGGTTCCGGGACTGAGTGGGACTCAGTGTGGGTAGAGTGTGTTCCTCAGCACCACCACCGGGGGCAGATGGTGGCGTATGCCCGGGCAGTGCTGGACGTGGTCGAACCAGCGGCTGATGTTCAGGTACTGCTCCTTCTCCTGCACGCTCAGCTCCACCTGAAGCACACGCAGAGAGATACGGGTCATCGTGTAGATCAGAAAAAAAAAACTATTCTTTACCCGAGACATTTTTACCCGATTAAGCACTTCAAATTAATCTAGTGTGTTAACGCGTTAACTTTGACAGGCCTAGTTATTTTACATTTTTATTACAGAATGAAATGACCCCTGACCCCTGACCTCCTCCTGACCCCAAATTGAAAGAATAATTCTGAATCAAACACGCCTCCCCCAAAAAGAGGCCGGCCAATCAGATGCAGGGACACACCCACACGTCACAGCCGAGAACGAAACCAGAGATAGCAGGATTTCACACACTGCCTAGTCGTTCTATAAAATGCCTGAATGTGGAAGCGGCAAAGTGTGGAAGGAGCTCATTCCCGCCAGGATTGGACAATCTTGAAATCGCAAAAAAACGAAAAAAAAAAAAAAAAAAAAACTTTGAGAAACGTGCGGGTAATAACGGATGTACGCTGAAGGACAGAAGATAAAACGTATTCTTTCGTCTTTCTGATAAGACTGATGCAATTTAAAAAGTACTAAAAATAACAAGATTTTGTTTTCAGTTTTTTATTTATAAACGAATTTTATAAATATTAACTATAATATTTACATTTTTATAATTTTATAAAAAAATATTTCTTTTATTTGTTTTTGTATTCAGTTTTTTATATCTTATTCAAAATAATAGGACATTAAAATTCCTATTAAAAATACAAAGAGAAATGTTTTTAATTTCGGGGGGCTGGATTTTAATTTATCTATATTTTGTTAAATTTTGTTATAAAATATTCGCTTACACAAATTATTATCGCACTTAATTTAATGATAAATAATGAATGCAATCTAACTTGTGTCTAACATTCCCAAAATGAGCCACACAACATCGCAAAAGAAAGCGATTTAATTTCCGATCATGTTTCCATTGTATTATTGATTTGTCCGTTTTGCTCCTCTCCTCTGATTGGCTCAGACCTGAGCAGCTTCCTGTAACGAGCAGGTCTTTGGCACCAATGCCTTCTGGGTAATTCTAACCAACGTCGGTCACAAACACTGACGCGTGGAGACGTAATTCCCTTTAATCGCTCCCGATGAGCTCCTTCAGGCTCCTTCAGGCTCGGGAAAAACTTCCGAGGCTGCTGTCCTGGGAAATCGGCCTCATCTTATCTGCCGACTCAGCTTTCTCCTTCGGCTTTAATTGGGATCTGACGGAGGAACTTACGATGATGTGGTGAAGGCCGTAATACATGAGGATGTCGGCGAGGGTGAGGACGTTCCCCGCCAGGTAGACCTTGTCCTCCAGGTACAGGTGGAGCTCCTGTGAGACACACACACACACACACACACATCCAAATCGTCAGGTGTTAGCGCTTATGCCAAGCAACATTTATTCCAATGAACTCGAGACATTTTTACCCGATTAAGCACTTAAAATTAATCGAGTGCGTTAATGCGTTAACTTTGACAGGTCTAGTTATTTTACATTTTTATTATGTTTTTACATTTTATGAATGTTTTATCACTTATTGAAAGATTTTAATCTTTCTTGGAGGCTTAATAATAATTATAAATCAGTCAGGCATTCCATCATGGCCGAGGTCTCTGTCGAAGGGAGTTGTCCGGAAGCTGGATCCAGGGAGCAATGATTGAGCCGACACCGCGTTAGAGGTTTAACACGTGTTTATTGTGCCGTTCAATGCATTACTCTATCACAGTCAGGAAATGCGGATCCTTTATACCCTAAATGACGTCAGATATCTCGCGTGACTATCGACAGGAACGAGATTTGTCAGAGGACTGACTTACACACGTGGTCTCTATTCAATAACAAAAGATAGGCGTTGCTATGGTGAATATGTAATCAGGTCTCTATTCGACCTTCAGAGGTCTCCGAACGAGGAGAGTAAGAAGAGCAGTCTAAAACACTAACTTTGAGTTTGGAACCTAAGTATTATCTTAAAATATATAATAAAATATTATCTATGGTCAATCATAAATTAATATAAGTTCCGAGTTTGAGTTCTGAGTTATTTTAAGAAGCTTCTCACAGTTTTAACTGTCTCAAAGCACACTAAGTAAATCTTTAAATTAGTTATCACTTTTATTCATTGATTGTCTGGTTATTGGTGTTAATTAAATCACTTTGATAATACAAGAAAGTATTAATATAAATATTACAAATAGTCAAGTAAATGTGAGGATTTCTTAGTTTAAACGTTTCTTAACCTTTCACAAAGATTTTAGCTCCAGTGTCCTTGCTTTTGATAAGACTTAGACAGAGACTGGAGACGTAGCAGTTTACCGGAATTTGGTTTTACGTCAACATCAAATTATCTTGCCTTATAATATTCCCCCACAGATCCATAGGGAACAATAAGTCAAAACAACTTTTAGATTATTATTATTATCTAGATTTTAGTTACTAATCTATTCTCTTGGAGACACAAGTATAAAACAATTCAACAGCCTTCAGCCTTGGCCTGGCTGTGGTGACGCAGGCTAAAATATAATAAGATCTTAATATTAATATTGGAAATAAGATTTAAGTTATTAAATATTAAAAATATTCTAACACTTATAAAAAAAATTTGAATTCGATTTGAAATTTGAATTTGAAAGACACGTGGCGTTCCGAGAATCACACACACACACACACACACACACACACACACACAATATTGTTGGATAGTGATTGGTCACTTCTGGACCAATCAGGAGAAAACGATGCTCTAGATGCCAGTGATTCGCAGTGTATGATTTGTTTTTCCACAAGGAACATATTGAATTCGATAGGACTGGGATAGAAATTGTCGTTCAATGTTAATAAATACACAGCCTGACGTTTTTTTTTAATCGTATTTACACAAATAAAAGCACCCCCCACAAAAAAAATTTTAAATTCAATTTTTTATTAATGTTTTGGGTTCAATTACATTAATATTCTCTTAAAAATACTATTTTTATATACTTAACAAACCTAACTTGTGACTCGTATTATTTTGATATCGTTTGATATTTGATATCGATACTTGAATAATAGATAACAAAAAGTGGATTCTAGTGGTCAGGACTTCATTTCACAAGATCCTTTGCTCTCCAGTCAGACTCCGCCCATGCGCAGATCAATTGTTTCAAGCTCAGGCCAGATTATTATCCCCTGTGCAGCGACCCAGCGTTTTGATTGTGCTTATATACGCGTAAATACGGTAGTTAATGACGTGTAACCTGACTGCATGAAGCCTCCTCAGCTTTTTTTGAAAATAAATGTACAAAAATGTTACACTCGATTAAATTCTAATAATAACAATTCAAAACTGTTACATTAATTTCTATTCATAACAATTCACAAAAATGTTACGTTCAAATAAATTCTATTAATAGAGCAAACTGAGGAAAAATTATGACTCAATTAAAAGTATTTTAGATGGTCTCCACACATAACGAGAGGCTTTAAAATAGACAACCGTGATAAACAATGAACAAGCGCTGCGGCGAATCAATGGCCGTACTGTGTGAATCCAATTTTAGACGGTCAAAAACTTGCTGGTTGCTCGTATTCAAATATTTCAAATATAACCAACAATTTCGCCATGATTCAAGTTAGGTGCAATATAACTATTAAACTAATTACAATTAATACATTTACATTTATAATTCCAATTGTAAATTCCAATTCCAATTATAAATGCAAATACAGCATCTTGAGTGGAGTGGTTTGAATTTGTTATAAATTTTATTTTGTTATAAATATATAACAAAAATAAAGAAACATAGGCGACTTACAATACACGCTCATATACCAAAATGTTACAATTTTGCTATCTATTATTCAAGTAAAGCGACGTCAAAGTAAAATATGGAGACTTTCAGTTTGTTTACAACTTGTTCCATACATTCACTATATTCAAGGGAAATATCTCATTTTTATGGCTTGAATTTTATTTCTTATTTAGATTTTATTATTTAAAATATACACTATGCAATTTATTTTTTTTAATTTCTAATTTCCACAAGGCTGGAAAAGTATTTCATATGTTTTACGAATTTAACATATTCAGGAAAAAAATTAAAATGTGCCACACAAAATCGCAAAAGCGATTTATTGCGTCTTTATTGTCTGCTTTTCTTCTCTAAAAAAAAAGCTTCTGAAGGCAGACACGCATTATTACTGTATATTGTGCTTTAATTTGATAAAAAGCGCAAGTGAAGACAGATTAGCAACATATACGCTCGTATACATTTAGATAAAATACCTAAATGTTGCAATTTTGCTATTCATTATTCAAGTCAAATGACGTCAAAGTGAAATATGGGGGATTTAAGAAATTAGGTTTCTGGAAAGTCAGAACACCAGGAAAGTTACGGTCGCCTACTAATGGAATTTTTATTTTGTGTGTGAAAAATCAGGGGGCGGTGCTTATTTTCGCGTAAAGAACGTAGATTGAACAATGAAAAAAATCGCCATTTGATCACTCGCTTTATTTCATAATGGTTACGCTTAAAATCCCAATTGCAATATTTTTTCACTTGGCTTGTTTGAGTCTGGTGAACTCCAGTTAGAAAGTTTGAGGCTCCGTGTCCGCAGGAGCGTGCGTGTGTGTGTGTGTTTCAGGTCTCAGGAGACGCAGGAACATCTTAAGCACTTCTGCACAATACAGAACTTCGTCTTCAGGGCTAATGGAAGCAGCGAGGAGTGCTCAGACGAACACACACACACACACACACACACACACACACAGACCTCAGTATCGATGCGGAACTATCTTCTCATCAGTGAGACTTTTTTCCACTTTTCCAATCTAATCCATATTTCACATAATTAATTACAAAATTATTATAAAGAATTAATAATTTAGACAATATCGGGTCAAAGCGCCGGGAAAGTGGGTGGAGAGAGAGCAGAAAAAGAGGGGGATGGGGGAGGAGAGAAAGATTATCCATATTTTAAACTACTTTTAAGAAAAGGCGGGGCTAGAGCGGAGACTAGGAGCCAATCAGGAAGAGTTCACATTCTTGTCCTCAAGTAAATCACCATGTCACAATAAAAACGCGCCAAATACAAATATAAATGCCAAAGAAAATAAACGTACTTGTGTCAAAATAACTACAGAAGTACAGACGCACAAAATACATGTAAAAAGAGATATATTTAAGTTAGTACGACAAGAAGGAAATAATTGTAACGTACCATTACCTCAAAGCTACGTATTTGGTACATGTGTATTTCTGTATTTATTTATATATAAGCACATTATATTTGTATTTGAATTTATTTGTTGTAATAACATAAATCCAATTAAAATATGTATGTATAAATATATGTATTTATACTTTTATTTTATACGACTGTATATTTTTTTTTCATAAACTGTTTTTTCCTGCTAGACTGTTTATCTCCTATTAGTGGCCTATCTCTTTTAGATGCAAATAAACGTCAGGCTTTATAAAATTGTATATAATTTTCAATATAACAAAATTCAATATTAAATTCTTGCCTTCTATACTTTGGACCTTATTATAGCTATTTATATTGGTTATTCAGTGTGTATATTTTACCATTATCTCATCTTTCTTTTCGCTCCAAACGGAGTAGCAATACTAATATCATTGTAACCCTGTGATACAATGACAATAAAGGCATTTTAATCTTTTCTATTCTATTCAATAAAAAAGTTTTTTGGATAAGACCTGTCTCCTGGCCGTCTGAATAATTTTTTGAAATAAACGGTAAGATCTACGGTAAGTACATTTATTTCCAACATATATTTTGTCATTTCTATGTGTAAATTCTATTAGGCGGTTTTGGACTACGAATCTGAGATTTTGCTATCAGGCAGAACAAAGTGAATGAAGAGTGGTGAGACTTTAATAACCACTCTTTTCCCTTTCTTTCCACTTTCTATGAGCATTATGGGTTCAACTCGTCTATTTTTCTTGTTATGTGCAATATCTTCACGCTACTATTTATTGTTAGTCACTTTGTAGTCGAAACCTTCAAGACGACGGCTATTCAACACGAATGGAGTCATTTGTCTTTGTGAAGAAAGAAAGAAAGAGAGAGAGAGAGAGAGAGAGGAGAGAGAAAGAGAGAGAAAGAGAGAGAGAGAGAGAGAGAGAGAGAGAGAGAGAGAGAGAGAGAGAGAGAGAGAGAGAGAGAGCAGCTTCTGTATGGAATCAGCTTTTAAAAATATCAAACGCAAATTAATAAAAAACGAACAGAATTCTAAGCATTTTGTTTCGTTGTTAATTTTACTCCACTATCGAAACTTGTTGTGGGGGATGAGTTCATTGCTTAACGTGGTGTAAAATAAGTTAAAAGCTGTAGAATAAGTTCAAGTTAAATGGATGCCGTTGAAAACGAGCCACAAGAGTATGAAGACATTTCACATATAATAACAGCATTATCAACAACTTGGACTTGGAGAAGGCATTCGACCGTGTCCTCGGGGACTCCTGTGGGGGGTGCTCCGGGAATATGGAGTACCGGAGCCCTTGTCACGGGCTGTCCGGTCTCTGTATGACCGGTGTCAGAGTTTGGTTCGTATTGCCGGTAGCAAGTCATTTCCATTTCCAGTGAGAGTTGGGCTCCGCCAAGGCTGCCCTTTGTCACCGATTCTGTTCATAACTTTTATGGACAGAATTTCTAGGCGCAGTCGAGGCGGAGGAGGGATCCGTTTCGGCGACCTCGGGATCGAGTCTCTGCTTTTTGCAGATGATGTGGTCCTGTTGGCTTCGTCGGGACGTGATCTCCAGCTCTCACTGGATCGATTTGCTGCCGAGTGTGAAGCGGCCGGGATGGGAATCAGCACCTCCAAGTCCGAGACCATGGTTCTCGACCGGAAAAGGGTGGAGTGCCCCCTGCAGGTCAGAGACAGGGTCCTTCCCCAAGTGGAGGAGTTTAAGTATCTCGGGGTTTTGTTCACGAGTGGGGGGAGGATGGAGCGGGAGATCGACAGACGGATCGGTGCTGCGTCCGCGATAATTAGGACGCTGCATCGGTCCGTCATGGTGAAGAGAGAGCTGAGCCAAAAAGCAAAGCTCTCGATTTACCAGTCGATCTACGTTCCTACCCTCACCTATGGCCACCAATTGTGGGTGGTGACCGAAAGAAGAACGAATCCCGGATACAAGCGGCGGAAATGAGCTTCCTCCGCAGGGTGGCTGGGCTCTCCCTCAGAGATAGGGTGAGGAGCTCGGCCATTCGGGAGGAGCTCGGAGTAGAGCCGCTGCTCCTTCGGGTTGAGAGGGGCCAGATGGGGTGGTTCGGGCATCTGGTAAGGATGCCCCCCGGACGCCTTGCTGCTGAGGTGTTCCGGGCATGTCCCACCGGGAGAAGACCCAGGGGCAGACCCAGGACGCGCTGGAGAGACTATGTCTCCCGGCTGGCCAGGGAACGCCTCGGAATTCTTCCGGAAGAGCTGGAGGACGTAGCTGGGGCAAGGGAAGTCTGGGCCTCCTTACTGAGGCTGTTGCCCCCGCGACCCGGCCCCGGATAAGCGGCAGAAGACGGAGACGGAACGGAACGGAGACATTATCAACAAATTGAGCCATTTGTTGTTCTGCGTTTCATATTGGTTTTACAAAAAGGCATAGATTTACTTGTATTTAGTTTTAAACCGGTATTTTGGGCTTAATTCTTAACAATATGCCGTGTTTATTACTCTCTCAGCCAAAAAGGTTCCTGACTCCTGAATTAAACTAGTTGAAACTTGATTCCTGAAACTTGATGTTTCAGCCACCACCACTGCAATAAAAATTTTAAACATGTAATAGGTCATTTTAAAAGTAGTTTTTAATGTAACTAACTAATTGCCCAAAAAAAATCACAATCGCAATATTGCTTCTAAAAAAAAAAATCGCAATTATAATTTTGGGCAAAATCGCACAGCCCTACTTTTTCCTTATTTGTATTATACCGAAAATTGTATGCAGATGTACGTTTTTATTTTTTTTTGTTTTCTTTTATTATTATTATTATATTTCTCTTTTGTGTCAGCAACTGTAACCGAAAAAGCAATTTCCCCCTGGGAATGAATAAAGTTTTTAAATTTACCGTATTTTTCGCCATATCAGACGCACCGGCATATAAGACGCACCCAATTTTAAAGGAGGAAAATCTAGAAAAAAAAGATTCTGAACCAAATACTGTAGTAAAATATTTTATATCAACTGTATAAAATCTAACAGCAGTTTAAGAACGATTGTATGTCAAACATGTGACATGAACAGTCAGTAAAGTCAGTAAACAGTGACAGTAGGGCGGGGCGCTATAGCGGTATTAACGTGAATAGCGGTATTGAGATGTGTCGCGATATGGATTTTGCAATACCGTGGATACCGTGAAAATTCATGAATTAGATTTTTTTTATATAAGTATATAAACACCTTAATACAGTATTACACATTAGTTCGTAACTTACAACTATCAATGACGGCACAGACATTACTAATGGAACACAGAAAGCAGTGTAACAGACTGAATTAATAGATCGTTTACTGCGCTGTGCCTTTAAGAGAAGAGCGGCTGTTTTAGTTTTTTAGTTTAGAAAATCTGCTTGTTGTATTTTGATCAAAGTCTGTTTTCGTTTGGAAATCATGGTTTCATAGTTTCACAAGATTCTGCGCGAGAAAGAAAGCGAGACGACGTATGTATACCGCGGCATTGAATACTAAGACTCTGCATTCGCCGTATAAGACGCACCAACTTTTCACCCTCAGTTTCGGGGAAGAAAAAGTGCGTCTTATACGGCGAAGAATACGGTAATGGAACTGAACTGAACTGAATAAGATGGTGGTGTGACCTTCAGCAGAGCCTTGAGCTGGTCTCTGGAGCAGGTGTCCAGGCGGGTGACACGGAGCTCCAGCCACTGCCGCACCACTGCTCTCTGGTCAGCGCTGAGCCCCAGAAGCTCCGGCCTCCGAGCCTCGTCCACCAGATGACAGGCGATGGTCAGCAGCCCCACCACAGCCGGACCCTTACTGTTCTGGAGGACCGGCACCTACATCCAAATGTAAAATATAACAGTAAAAGCCCAATTTAATAATTATAATTACATTATACATTGGAGTGTGTCCACTTGCATATTAACACACACACACTTAAATAAACAAAAAAGATTATTTCGTTCAATAACATAATTACATAATATGTGCATATTAACACACACACACACACACACACACTTATTTATACAGTATGTGTTATCCATTCTATATTACCGTTTGCTGATAGATGTTATAGTAATACGCAATTAGTAACAGACAAATCTACACTAGAAGTGTGATAATCACGCCATCAATTACAATTCCCCATTTCATTTTCAATTTGAAATGTTAAAGCTTCTGAAAATCAAATGAAAACGTTTTAACACACGTTCATTTTTATTGCCTTAGACACCAGACATTATAGCCTATTAAACTAATAATACGTTTCTATTTATTAAACATCTAAAAAATAAAAAAGCAAGTGTTAGCCAAATGAAATAATTATAATTACATACACTTGATTACATACACACAGATATAATATGAACACCCGTATGTTGAGAAACATTTTTAGTAATTAAAAAGCCATTTATACAAGTAGTGTTATAAATATGCCATCAAATACAGATCCAAATTTCAATTGGGATCTACACTGAATCTGATCTGAAATGAATGAAATACTCGAAAAATAAAAATGAAATGAAGATACACGTCAACACTCAATTCATTTTTATTGTCTCGAAGACGAGACATTTTAGCCTATTAGACTAATTCCTTTGATTAGGATCGGTTGCTTTTTCCAGACACTAATATCGTCCTTCATTGATTCACCTTTGTCGCTCCCTGCGTGCTGTATTTATTCGCCTTTTTGAATCCTAAATATTTCTCGAGCGAGTGCAGCTCCCGCAGCGCCATCTTGACCACACCGGAAACAGTCGAGGGGCAGATCGCGCCGCTGATTGGCCGAGACGCTTTAGTCCAGCCCCTTCACGGAAGAACCCGAACACGTGGAGAACCACGCTGCTTTACGTTGCAATGATTTAATAATAAAATAACCAAACACGTTTAAAAATATCCCTAACAGTAGAAGCAATTGTTTTAATTAGTCCAGCTGGTTACTTTACTTTTTATTATTAAAATTTACTTAATAATTATGTTCATGTAAATTATGAAAAAGGCATTTGTGATTATATAGTGTACATATTATTATCAAATCAAATCACTTTTATTGTCACATCACCACAGCGTGTGAACTATGAGTGAAAAGCAAATTTGTCACAGTTGTATTTTTGCCCAACCTATTTTGTTTCTTTCTTTTGTTCTCTGTTAAGAAAAACAGAAATATGCCAATTCCAAATTCAGTTTAAAAAATGCACTTTTTTTTCTAATTTGCAATAGGAAATTCAATTGGGAATCAAATGAGCATGTGTGTGTGTGTGTGTGTGTGTGTGTGTGTGTGTGTGTGTG
>CM051494.1:15704520-15715235 GCA_028031935.1 Paedocypris micromegethes | reverse complement strand
GAGAGAGAGAGAGAACCAGTGAGAGAGGGGGAGACAGAGAGAGAGAGACAGAGAGAGAGAACTAGTGAGAGACAGAACTAGTAAAAGAGAGAGAGAACTAGAGAAAGAGAGAAAATGGGGGAGAGTGGGGCAAAGAACAAATGAGAGAGCACTAGTGAGAGAGAGAAAGGGGGAGACAGAGAGAGAGAGAACATGTGAAAGAGAGAGAGAGAGAGAACTAGTGAAAGAGAGAGAGAGAGAACTAGTGAAAGAGAGAGAGAGAACTAGTGAAAGAGAGAGAGCACCATGAAACACACACGCTCTATCTACAACGCTGCGGAATGAGATGATTGTGTGAGACGATTTGTGCAAAACATCGTGTCACTTTGATTCGTCCGGGCACAAAGACGCGATCGAGTCAATGGGTCACACAGTGAGGGGCGGAGCTACACCCGCGCACGCCGCTGCGATTTCACGTCTCTTTGCTAACGAGTCTGTGCTCAACCAATCAGAAGAGTTTACCGGCCATAATTGTGGCATAATCACGACCTCATTTACATACTGGAGCTGCTTAAACAGTCAAATCCACTTTGGAGTCTGGAATAGAGTTACCTCTTCTAATGGCGCCAAGGGGGCGGGGCTAAAAGGGTGGGGCGACGAACTACCGTTAACATTGATCACAAATTAAAACGAGACATTGAAAATAATTTCTTTAGTTGAATGGCCAGTCAGTTTTTCTTTTTCACAACTCAACAGAATAGGATTTGTGCAGTGGATTTTGTTCGTTTACTTTTGATGCTGATTATGAATTGGAAAATAAGACTCTTAACAAAACATGAAGATTATACAAAGTGAATATAATTCTTAGTAAGGTACGGTGAGTCATATTTCAAAATGTTTCATAGTCAAAATAAATGTGTAAGAAAATGTGCTAAAAATAAGACCAAATGGCCCTTTTAGAGGTGAAAAAAAAAATAGATTTATAGTAATTCATGCTCAACTTTTAGGTTTTAAATTTTTTTTAACTATTTTTAATTTTTATTTATTATTTCATTTCCACATTTTTTGCATTTATTATAAAAATGTTTGAATATACACAAAATACAATATTCATTAATCGGTCGTTATCATTATTCGTGGTGAAACATGCCTAGATATTTTTTATTGATTTATTGTAGCTTCATATTTTGGGACTTTTATTTTTATTTTTTTGGCGCAATTGTCATGTCTTCTCAGTGTTTCTGTCAGCTCTTTCTCTCTCTCATACTTTTAATACTCTCTCTCTCTCTCTCTCTCTCTCTCTCTCTCTCTCTCTCTCTCTCTCTCTCCCCCTCTAATTAGACTGATCAGACGTTACTATCATGACATTTAAAGTCCTCGCTCTCTGTCGTCCTGACGACCGCCGCCATAACACAAGCCGACAGACACACACACACCCTTGTTCGAGCATCACAGACTTTACACACGCCGCTCACGTGAACGAAACCCTTTATTACATACGTTTTTTTTACATACGTCTTTTTCTGCTGAACAATGCCTAATGTAAACTTTTATTTAGCTTTTACGTTAACGAGAGGCACAAAAAATAATAATGCCGTCTCTGTCATTTTCTATATACGTACTGCACTTTTGGACTATGTTTTTTATGTTTATATTAGGGCACTCAAAGTTAATGCATTGACTCACGCAATTCATTTTGGTTGCAGTTTTTTTTTTGTCACCATGTGCGGCTCATTGCGATCAGCTGCGCACAGTGATTGTGTTCACCTGCTGCTATTTAGCTTGTCTCATCGAGCTCGTCTCCTTATGAATGTTTTTGAATGGACTTGTTGAAACTGAGACTCGACCTGCTTTTCCCTTTTCACAGAGAGTTCCTTTTCAACTGCAAATAATTTTCTCGTCGGGTCAAATCTCTGTTCAAAAAGCCGACGCTTTAGATTCATAGGGATTAGATAAACAGATAAAACTGTATTTACTTACAACAGATATTCTAAGCTTTATGTAGACATATGTTTCATGTTAGAGTGATAGGTATTTATTAAGTTACAGTTGGTTTCAGTTGACAAGGAGAAGGCAAAACGTACTTCACGTTTTAGTTTTATTATTATTTTTATTATTTATTATTATTATTATTTTTTTTTTTTACAAAAAATTCACGTCTTTTTTTTATGAGTGTAACCTTAAAAGAATATGTACTTCAAACTTTCAGTTGATGTGTAACACTTATATGTAAGACCAAAATTGACTTTTTTGTGTGTTTTATCTTTAATCAAGAGAAACTTTGGAGGTAAAGAAAATATATTGCAAATTGAAAAACAATTATACTAAAATATATTGCAGTATCTAAACTACAGTTTATTAAGTGTTGAGTTACATCTCAATATCCAATATTACAAGCTTCAGTCATTTAATTGCAATTAACCGCCATTAATTTGGTCATGGAAGTGCAATTAACTAGTAAAAATGAATCGTTTGACAGCACTAGCTCGCATGCTATGTTGTCTTGATAAAACAGCGTTCCTTTGAATCTCTTTACAAAGGCAACATTTTATTGTGTAGTTAAAAAGATCAACTAACCGACTGATCACGATATGATCACAGATCTTCTGTTTCACGGTGAAAACATCACAAAGTGATGACTAACCCTAACCCTAAGCTTCTGATAAGTCCGTAGATGAATCGCAGACGGTGATTATTAGACGACGTCATTTCTCTCTTCTCGGGCCGATTATTGCAAACACAGCAAAGTCCGTTGAGTAGGAATCGTCCTGTTTTTGATAATAAATATAATTTCATTTTAATTGAGTACAACCACATCAACAACTAAAATAAAGGTGAAATTGATGCCTAAAACTTTGTCATTTGGCCTGGTTTTCTCTCACAAATTCTGTAAAAACAATGTAAGTGCATCACATTCCATTTTGATCACATGATTTGCTTGTCAGACACGTAAGCACTATTGTATTACATAAAACATGATTACACAACATGATGCCCAAACATGATGTAAATTGCATCTCTACATTTGTAAATAACAAATAACAATAATAAAAATAACAATAATAAATAAGCTACGTAAAAACTTAACCAGCTAAAGTTTTTAGCTATTTTATGTATGTGCTGGTTATATGTTTTGATAATAATTGAAAACAATACGACTATTATTATATAGAAGAGTGTTGAGATGAAAAAGAGAAAGACCGACTGTGTTTAAATGAAAGACAGTTTGTCTCGGTGAACATACTTTGCTGAAAACTAGGGCTGTCAAGCCATTAACTTTTTTTAGTCTTTCTCATTTCTTTTTTTAGCCAATCGCACTTCCCTGATCAAATTAATCACGATTAATCACATTTAAGTAGGTCAGTGTCACTTAAACACTGTGACAACACCTGAACTCAATGACTGTGAGCTGCTGATCCTAATGAGCCGCACCTGGAGACAGCTCAGCTCTCTGAGTCTATTCATTGCATGTTGCCAAACCGAAAGTAAAAAAAAACTGAAACTGTGATGAACGGCGTTAAAAATACTTGACGTGATTAAGCACTTCAAATGAATCCCTGTGTGTGAAGTGAAGTCGTCATCGCTCCGCCCCCTTGGCACTGTACTATGTGTCCTTTACAACGCTCTGTCTGTCTATTTATATCTCTTTTTGTATATCTCTCTATCTATCTGTCTGTCTACGGCATCCATATGTCTCTTTCTGTCTATCTATCTACTTGTCTGTCTGTCCATAGAACTATGGTGTCTGTCTGTATATCTATCTACCTATCTATATCTCTTTCTGTCTATTTTTCTATCTGTCTGTCTGTCTGTCTGTCTGTCTACGGTATCTATGTCTCTTTCTGTCTGTCTATCTGTCAACGGTATCTATATGTCTCTGTCTGTCTGTCTATCTATCTATCTGTCTGTCTGTCCATTTAACTATGGTATCTGTCCGTCTATCTATCTATATCTCTTTCTGTCTATCTTTCTATCTATCTGTCTGTCTACGGTATCTATCTCTCTCCGTCTGTCTGTCTGTCTGTCTGTCTATCTATCCAAGTCTTGGTCTATCTTTCATCATGGCTCCGCCCCCTTGGCGCTGTACAATGTGTCCCTTATTTTTTGGCATTAAAAGTGTCGATTTACGGCGCCATCAGTTCCACGCGACCGCAGTGAGGAAGCCGGTGTTTATGTCGGCAGAAGATGTCCTCAGGTGTGTGTGTGTGTGTGTGTGTGAGCTGTCGCTAACCCATTTATCTGGAGATAACTCTGTCAGACTGTCAAGCAAACTCTCCGCTGGGAAGTCGGCCCGAAGCCCGTTTAGAGGGAATAAACTGTGTCCTGACAGGCGATAGCTCTCCCGCAGCGCTACCGTGACCATGTTAACAGCGCTCGTGTTACTACACACACACACACACACACACACATCGCATTGATTACGTGAAAGGCTAGAACGACTTTCCCCGGCCAGATGCGAACCAGCTCTGATTGCGTGGGATGATTTGGCGCGTGTCTCGATACCGACGCGATCACGATGATGCGGCACCGCTGGGATTTTTGGGGCGGCCATTTTTTTGATTTCCGAAGTAAGAGGAGAACCGGCCTGGAGACATTCAGACGGGCTATAATACGTGTGCTTCTACGGTGCTAAACTAACTGCTAGTGAGATGAACACAAATCTGTAAAGACTTGTCACAAGTCTTTTAGACGTAAAAAACAACAACAAAAAAATATATGTATATTTTTGTTTGCTTTTTGAGAAGCTATAATATCAAACATCAGCTTTAATATCCTTTAATATGCTTTAATGGTGCCAAAATAACTCCTAGTAAATAGTATTTTAGACTTAAATAAATACATTAATAAATATTTATAGCTTTGATATCAAAATACACATAATTACATAGCTTTACTATGCTGCAAAATGAACTTCTGTATTACAATAAAAGCACATTTATAAAAAACATGTACCAAACATTAGTCTTAGACTCTATTTAAATAAATAAATAAACAATATTATTGAATAATGTTGTAAGTATCATCTCCTCTGTCTGTCTATCTACAGTATCTATCTACAATATCTGTCTATCCATGTATCTATATATCTACAGTATCTATCTATACATCTATCTAAGTATGTATTGTATCAGTATCTGTCTGTCTATCTATCTATCTGTCTGTCTAACTATCTATCTATCTATCTATCTATCTATCTATCTATCTATCTATCTATCTATCTATCTATCTATCTGTCTATATCTGAGATTCGAACCTGGGTGCAGTTACACTGGTAGACTTTTCTGTGAGTGGTGGCTTTCTTCTCCTGGTCCGGACCCCCGGGGTGTGATGGAGCGACAGGTGTGTTGTGTGAGCTGATGAATAATTAGCGTGTGTTAATGTGGAGCGTTTGAAGCGAGCGGCGCTGAAGGCCCGGGACCACCACCGGGGAACGCCAGCTGTAATTGAAAGAGAAGACGCGCCGAGTTCAGCCCAGTCCGGAATCACTTCATCTTCTGGCCTTGGGAATCCACTGTTATTCATCTCCGTCACACATCTGTGTCAAAACCGGGATTTCGGGTTCGTTTGAGGAAAACTCACTATCTAATGCCACCGCCCATCTATCTGTCTGTCTACGATATCTATCTATCTATCTATCTATCTATCTATCTATCTATCTATCTATCTATCTATCTATCTATCTATCTATCTATCTATCTGTCTATCTATCTATGATGTTTTTTTTTATTTATATGTCCCATATTTTATCCGTCCATCCATCCATCTATCTCTTTATCCGTGCATCCAAACAATCTCTCTCTCTCCCTCTCTCTGTCTGTCTGTCTATCTCTCTCTACCTGACGCCACCGTGCTGCTTTCCGCTCTCTTTCTCCAGCGAGACCCCAGTTTAGTGACGTAATGACCCAGAACTAACCGAGCCCCGTTCATTTAGCTCCATCAATGTCAACGTCACCGACAGAGAGAGAGAGAGAGAGAGAGAGAGAGAGAGAGAGACAGTGAGAGAGAGAGAGACAGTGAGAGACAGAGAGAGAGTGACAGAGTGAGAGAGAGAGTGAGAGAGAGAGTGAGAGAGAGAGAGAGGGAGAGACAGAGAGAGAGACAGTGAGAGTGACAGTGAGAGAGAGAGAGACAGAGAGAGAGAGTGACAGTGAGAGAGAGAGGGAGAGAGACAGAGAGAGAGTGACAGTGAGAGGGAGAGTGAGTGAGAGAGTGAGATGTTTCTTTACAGAGCAGTAGATGTAGTCGGCGAGCGACCCTCTATCACACACACACACACACACTGGTGTACATCTGTTCCTCGCTCTCCGCAGCCTGAAGCCTCAGAAACCATCCGCTTCCAAGCGTTTGCGTTCAGCTTCTATCTGCTCATTTCCTGTTGGTATTATCCACTTCCAGCGAGGAACTCTAGCTGATGGCATCATGTCACAGTCAGAGAGCGGCCTGTCCATCAGCCTGAGAAACGCCGGAGAAGAGCATCTCATTACATCTAACAGACACTAAACCATCTCAGGAGACTACAAACTATGTGAGGCACATCCTGTGAACCTGCAAATTCACCATAAAACTACCTCAGACCAAACTAGGGTCTCGAACTCGCTTTCTCTTCGGTGTGAGGAGACAGAAGAAGAAGACAGAAGGTGTGACAGAAGAAGTGAAGAACCCTGAGAAAATCTACAGGAATGTGAGGAGAACACGTACAGTAGGAATCAGAAAGCTGGGTCTCGAACTGTCTTCTTGTGAGGAGAAAGTGCCCCAGAATGTTTGAGAATGTGGAAGGAAATCAGAAAACATGGTAGAAGCTCTCGGGAATAAGGGGAGAACATGTTCCTCAAACTCGGTTTCTTTTTTGCTCTAAGGCGATTGAAACAAAAAGATGTGGAGACAACAAAACAACAAAAATGGGGAGAAAAATTCAAGATTTCAAGTTGTGTGTCGTGTCAAATTCACGTTTTTGTTTGAAACAGGGCGGATTTTCTCTAATTGGCTGGCGAGAATGTGATTGACAGTTGCTTGACCAGGAAGTGTGGGAGGAGTTCACAGTGTTTAACCGCTAGCTAAACTCCTCCCCCTATTCCAGTCAATCACATTCTCACCGTGAATGCAGCTGTCAATCACATTCTCACCAGCCAATCAGAGTAAGCCCCGCCCCTACGTGAAGCTCGGGGCCCAAAATCCAAACGCAATGAAAAAAAGCCAACGAAAAACCTGAAGCAGAAAAGAAAAAAACGTGAAGATTTTTGTTCGATCGTACATTTTCGTTCGATCCTGCGAAATTTCCGCATTCTGTGTGGAATAACCAGACTCCACACAGACTGGTTTAATTGTGGTGGCTTGGCGCCCCGGTTATCCCCCTCCGTCGGGCCGAGTGGAGGGTGGGCGTGTTGACGAGACCCCGTCCCGGTTCTCCGATCAGCATCTCAATCTCAGTAAGGAGCGGTCTGAAGCTCCTGACAACCCTGATATCATTACGGCGTGTGAGTGGAGCGACACCTCAGACACCTCAGAGCGCTGCTGACACGCTCACGCACCTATCCTCCCGCACCAAGCGTCCCGCCCCGTCACATCGCTTCCTTCCACCCACTGCACATGCTCAGACCTGTGTGTGGCCCTAATGAGCAGGAGCACTGCAGATTTTTTTTCTGGTCATTTTTTTTTTTTTTTACTATTTTGTCGTCGAGGACCGGTCAGTATTTGATCATTTTACCAGGGGATGTGAGGGTGGGGGGGTCAATTTATGATTTTTGTTTTTCTTTTAATATTTACCATGTAATAGTATTTTTTTCGTATTTAAAAATGCATAAAAAAAAAAAAAACAGTTAAACCGAACGATTATTATAAAGTGATTTAACATTTATACGGGACAGTACTTACTTATTTTAAGTATTTTATATACCATATTTTCTGGACTATAAGCCGCACCTGAATATAAGGTGATAATACATTTGTATATCATTGTATATTATACACTATGTAATTTTATAATTTTTATAATACATTTTAAAAAAAAATTATAAAAAAAAGATAAACAAGCCGCACCTGCATACAAGTTCTGAGCATTTGTGAGGCGCTTTTCACAGTTTTAACTGTCTCAAAGCTCACGTGTGAATATGTAAGAGAACTGTTGAAACAGTTGTATAAAACATTTGTTTAATTCTCTTTGACGTCAAACGAACAAAAACAACAAAAATACTGGTTAGTTTCAGATATCTTGCTTCCAAAATATAAAACAAGCTTGTGTTCTCCCAGAATGGCGATAATTTTTTTTCTCTATCGCAGAGCCGCCATCTTGATGAGATTGTCTGTATATAATATACTGTACCTTAATAAACATCTACCAAAGGGCAAACGGAACAACTGCTATGTAACATTTTTATTTATTTTTATACACTAATAATTTGTCATTTATGAAAATATTTTGTCTGAATTTATGAGCTATTTATGAGTCAGGTCATGGCACAGATTGGATGGATTCATTTAAAATGCGGCACATCTAACAAAATTTTCGCTCCTTAAACATGCGCAAATCAATGTACACTGAGTGAAAGGATGGGTAAGTAGAAATACAAGCCGCATTCGCTCTATTAAAGAAAGTTTTGCAAGCCACAGATATGTATGTTTTTGGATTAGATATTTACTACAGGAACAGAACGATTTTGAATTGTATGTAACTAAATAAATCTTTTCCCAACCTGTATTTTAACACGGCAGCAACTTTGCTGATTAAAATGGGACAGAAAAAAGGAGAAAATAAACGGTATCTACCGTATTTATCTTCATTTCTCCTGTGTGTGAAATCAGGTCTAACCATCTTAATGGAATGCGGTGTAAAAACATCTGCAGAATAGCCGCACCTTTGTATAAGCCGCGTGGTTCAAAACCTATGAAAAAAGTAGCAGCTTATAGTCCAGAAAATACTGTATATATATATATATCAGTGCTGTTAAAGTTAACGCGTTAACGCACGTGATTAATTTGAAGTGCTTAATAGCGTCAATTATTTTTAATGGCATTAATCACAGTTTGATTTTTTTTTACTTTCCGTTTGGAAACTGCAATGAATGGAACCAAGAGAGCTGTGTGCTGTATCTAGGTGCGGCTCATTGAGATCAGCGGCTCACGGTCATTGAGTTCAGGTGTTGTCACTTAGGCGCAAAGTGTTTAACTGACACTGACCTACTTTTCCTTTTTCAACTGCAAATAACTTGCTCTGTTCAAAAAGCCGAAGATTAGATAAACAGACAATACTGTATTTACACACACTTATTTTTAAAAACAGACATTCTAAGCTTTATGTAGACATATGTATTATGTTAGAGTGATAAGTATTTATTAAGTTACTGTTCCGTTTTCAGCTGACAAAGAGAAGGCAAAACGCTTCACGTTTTAGTTTTATTATTATTTTTACAAAAAACACAACGTCCTGTTTTTATTAAGAGTGTAACATACAACAATATGTACTTCAAACTTTCAGTTGATGTATAACACTTATATGTAAGATCAAAATGACTTTTTTGTGTGTTTTATCCAGAAAAAAGTGCGACTCGACCTCGGAGGGTTAAAAAACAAAGACAATACATTGCAAATTGATCAATGTAGTGAAAAAGTAAAATGTTTGTTTCACTTTGTTTTTGCTTGGACTTCGGGCAACAGCTTCGCGTGGGGGCGGAGCTTACTCTGATTGGCTGGTGAGAATGTGATTGACAGCTGCTTGATCAGGACCTCAAGTAAAATGTATTTATAGAGCCATTTTTTTGGTGCTCTATAAATAAATAGAACAGTTTTGGCGAGACAAAAAGTAACACACAGTAATGCAAAAACATTAAAACACAATAGTAAAAACAGCAATAATTAAAGGTGAGAAAAACTATTAAAACTACGGTAATTTTGACAAGTTAGTTGAAGTTCTAGTTTGCCCATGTCTGTTCTAGACCCAAGTTCTAAACATGACCAGATTCAAACTCCCAGGTGGAATATCACAGCCACGTTCCAGACCGAGTGCTAACAAGATTCCAGATTGCAATGTCAAACCAACGTTCCAGATCTGAGCTTCATTCTAGAGTTCCAGACCGATGTTCAAGTCCCGATGTCAAGGTTGGTGGCTTTGCTCAACGCAACCCAGAAATGAAAGAAGAACTGTGTGGCCATCACACACACACACACACACACACACACAGCGATTAGAGCGAGTCTCCGTCTAAGAACGACACAGATCGTTTTCCTCCCGAGATCAAATCCAGCAGCTCTAGAGATTCTATATCTAACGGGGATGAGAATTAGATTATCTCAACAAACGATAGAACGGATCCGACCGGATTTGATCAGATAAAATCAGCGTCACAGGACACGAACGCAGAGGATGTGGAATATTCATTTTTCAAAATGTGAAACAGATGCCTGTTTTACATTCATACATACATATGTAACTAAAGTATGAGTAAATTACAGTATATGTTTATGTATTGATTTATTTACGCCATCTTGGCACCAATGGCTATATTAATGGCAATTTGGTTCTTTTTTGTCTACATTTCAGAAGAATTCCAAACCAAAAAAGTAAATAAAAATACAAACTATATAAAAATAGACAAACAATTAATCAATAGAACTTCCAAATATTCAAGTCAAAGTCAAAGCATTTTATTGTCATGTGTGCAGGTTGTTCTGCACAATGAAATTCTTACTTTGTCGTTCTTACATTGAATGCCAGTGGTAATAGAAAACAGAAAAAAAAAAAA
>CM051494.1:15687020-15699520 GCA_028031935.1 Paedocypris micromegethes | reverse complement strand
TTTACAGTAACTTTAGATCTGAAGGAGTCAACAAACACGTTACTGTTAATATACTCCACTACTACTGAGTAACTGTCTACTATCTATCTATCTATCTATCTATCTATCTACCTCTGTCTGTCTGTCTGTCTATCTATCTACAATATCTATCTATCTATCTATCTATCTATCTATCTATCTATCTATCTATCTATCTATCTACCTCTGTCTGTCTGTCTGTCTGTCTATCTACAATATCTATCTATCTACTATCTATCTACAATATCAATCAATCTATATATATCTATATATATATATATTCATCTATCTATCTATCTATCTATCTATCTATCTATCTATCTGTCTGTCTGTCTGTCTGTCTGTCTGTCTGTCTGTCTATCTATCTATCTATCTATCTATCTATCTATCTATCTATAATATCACTCAATCTATCTATCTACAATATCAATCAATCAATCTATCTATCTATCTAATTCAAAACAAATATATAAAATTAATAAAAAGATGCGGAAAAATATGTTTCATCGAAAACGTGACAATTGAGTGAAAAATGACAAACCAACGGAATTGCAAAAAACAAACACGTGTCAAACAAACTATCTATCTATCTCTGTCAAACTATCTATCTGTATATACATATATATTCAATTCAATTCAAATTAAATATATTTATTAATTAGGCAGGAATTTTGTCATGAAACAAATCCACCTCCAATATGCAAAAAAGTTGCTTTTGGGAAACATCGATTAGTCTTGCATCAATACAGTTTGTTATTTTTTTTTTTTTTACTTGATTTTAACATTATGAACTTGTTTGATTGATTTTCCAACAATTTTCTTTTTTTACTGCGGAAAAAAAGCTTTTATTTTGTGACCTCAATTTTTTACGCTGGCTTTTTATTCCTTATTGCGTAACGACGATGTTGCTCACAAATCCCGACACTCGCGTTCCACTCAACGTGGTAGAACGAGAGGCGACCAATCAGACGAGAGCCGCACGCGTTGTTGATATCAGACTGTTTTACTGGCTCCCTGTTGACAGATTAACACCTATCCCCACCACGTCGTGACACACTTTCAGCATCAAGGACAATGCAAAGAGCAATGAAGCAAAAATATGGAAAGTAATATGTTTGGCGGCACCTCTGGGAAGCGCGGCACATCCAGCCTGTATCGCGGCCCGTCCCGGAGGAAAGAGCGGCCAAAGTTTCACTTGAACTAGATTCAATTTTCCTGCTGATGATTTCTCCGGAAAATTAGAATGGAGTTAATTAGCCGGAGAATCGTTGTTTTGCGCGCGTGTGTATTTTGACTTTCATGTGTCCGACTGCGTCCGATGCCGACTGGAATTTCCAGGAAGGAATCTCCAGACTGTTTATTTATAGCTGGTCTACTTTCCATATCGGAAAACGGATCCAGTTCTTCTGGTGGCCATCTTTGGGGAAAACGATCATACATTCTTCCAAGTAGATATCTGTTGACTGTTTGTGTGGAAAAGGATCGAAAATTCTTATAGGAACAATTCGATTGACCATCTGTGGGGAAAAAGTTGGAAAATTCTTTTAAGAACAATTCGATTGACCATCTGTGAGGAAAAAGTTGGAAAATTCTTTTAAGAACAATTGAGTTGACCATCTGTGAGGAAAAAGTTGGAAAATTCTTCCAAGTATACTTCTTTTGACCATCTGTGGGGAAAACATTTCAGTTGACCATAAGGAAAAATGTCAAATGTTCTTCTAAGTGTAGCTTCAATTGACCATGGGAAAAACGGTCGAAAATATAAAAAGTATATTTTGTTTGACCACATGTGGGGAAAACAATCGAAAACTCTTCCAAGAACAATTCGGTTGACCATCTGTGGAGGAAAAGTCCAACAATTCTTCCAAGAACAATTTGGTTGACCATCTTTGGAGGAAAAAGTCGGAAAATTCTTCCAAGTAGAATTATGTTGACCATCTGTGGGGAAAACGATTGAAAATTCTTCAAAGAACAATTCGATTTACCATCTGTGGAGAAAAAGTCTCAAAATCATCTGTGGAGGAAAACGATCGAAAATTCTTCCAAGTTTAATTCAGTTGACCATGGGGAAAATGGTCATATATTTCTTCAAAGTATATCTCAGTTGACCATTTGTAGGGAAAACGATCGAAAATTCTTATAAGAACTATTTGGTTGACCATCTGTGGTGGAAAAAGTCAAAAAATTCTTCTTAGTAGAATTCTGTTGACCATCTATGGGGAAAAGGCAGCTGCGATGGTTTAACAATCATTCACAAATAAAAGTACAGCATTTCTTTTTAATCTGTCAAAGTGATATATCGGTTTTCCAGTCAAAAGTTGAACAGATGAGAGATTTTTGAGGTTAAAAACTGTTTCAACTGCTCCAAACAAACCGCTTCACTTCACTTCACTAAATGTTTGATGGCGTCAAGACTTGTTTTTGAGACAAATTGAATGAACAACTTGATGCATTAAGAGTCAAAACTCTTAATTTTAACAGCAAAGAAAACTAAAGACTCCATTAGAATGCGGTTTCAGATTACAACTTATTAGAAGGCGTGGCAAACCGATCTAATCATCATCGCGTCCACAGCCAATCATCTGCCTCCATCGGACCCTTTCCTCAGGGTTCATAAACCCTCCTTTAAAGGCTGGTGCAAAGACTCTTGGGAAATGAAGTCCTGACCACTCGAATTAATTAATCTCGAATAAGATGTTAAATAAAGAAAAAAATTGTATTTTAAAGAGAAAATTCTCGTAATTTTTCCAGAAACAAAAAAAAAAGTTTTTATTTATTATTTTGTGCCTGAAAAATCAGGGGGGTGCTAATATTCGCCGTGTGCTTATATTCGCGTAAATACGGTAATTTGGAATAGTTTTCACTTGTTACTTAACACTTGCAGTTTATGTAGCATATGTCTACGTTGAATAATAAGTTCCATAGTGACTTTGTGCTTTTGAAAGTGGTTGAAACCGTACAAATACAAAAAGAAAAGAGATAAGACACAAATATAAATAAAAAAAGAGAAAAAAATACACAATAAAAATAATATAAAAAAAATACAAAGAACAATACAAAAACAAGATAAGTATGCAAGATAAAAATATGAATACAATAAAGAAAAAAATACAATAAGAATAGAGCAGAAATTGTGATTTAAGTGATCCAGGTAGTAAGAAAGTCTTAAGTGTCCAGTTTAAAGAATTCGTTTTCGGATTCCTTAAACCGTTTTGGGATTTCACTTCTGCGCAGAGAGCGTTTTTTGCCTTCCGCATCAGCTGGTAACCATGGCGAAGGGGGCGTGTCCTGAAGGCTACTGGTAATGAGCCTGAGGATGTGGGACTTTAACTGGCGGGTGATGACAACCACCACAATAGAGCCAGTGTGACCCGCTAAACCACAGGAAGTGACCCCACACACACCTGCGGATGCTGCACACACACACACACACTTCACCTGCCAGCGAGGAGGATCAGAATGGCGACATAAAGAGGCTTTGTTGTGGATGAATGGATGGATGTCGCAAACACTTCCTGTGATTATCCAGCCGCTTCCTGTCAGGACTGGAACGCGTTGAGCCGCGCAGCGCGATTCGAGAAGGACGACGGGGGAACAACAATAATGAGAAATTGAGTTGAGCTGACGACGGCGATTTGAGCCGGACACGCCCACTCAGTGAGAGCCAATCAAGGAAGACTCATTTACAGTAACTTTAGATCTGGAGTCAACAAACATAATAAACATAGTTACTGTTAATAACTACTACTGAGTAACTGTCTACTACCCATCTATCTGTCTGTCTGTCTGTCTATCTGTCTGTCTATCAATCTATCATGTTTTTTCGATCTATATGTCCCATATTTCATCTATCTATATCTCTATCTCTATCTATCCATCCATCCATTCGTCACATTATACATCATTTGTAATATTTATGCTGTATATATTGCTACACAATCACATAAATATCTAACATTAGATTTGAACAGGTACTGTACATGTAATAAAACCCGTGTGTGTGTGTGTGTGTGTGTGTGTGTGTGTGTGACACAAGCTCAAACAAAAACCAACAACTAAAAAAATAGTTCCATTTAATATTTCTTCTCCCCGGAGAAACATAATAAATAAATAAATGCCACATAATAAAATCCCAACATGGCCATTAATCACAAGTGTGTTCGGCAAAAGTGTGCGCGGCTCTGCCAATAAGCACACACACACACACACACACACACACCTAAGTGGCTGCATAATAAATGAGGAAGCAGCACATTAAGCGTGTTTGAAGTGACTCTCTCCACATGCTTTTCCCGCTGAAAAATGCGTCGGGCCAGAAAATGTAAATTTCCGCCGCTTCCTCCGCGCATCTACAATGCATGAGCGCGATAATGTATTTGTTGTCTTTGCCACTTAGTCCCGCCATCCAGCATCATTAGGTAATGTGCAGTCGCCGGCCGCGCTGTTTATCGCGCTTGTTTATCGCGGATGCGGATGCTGATGCTGGGTATCGCCGGCGATTCATCACATGACGTCGTTAGCGGCCTTTACGTACATAAAGACGCCGAGGCGGTTGGAGGCGAAACGTCCCGGGCTGATCACACTCCACATTTGCATGGGAACGCGATTCAGACGAGTGCGTGATGAAGGACAATCAGATCTAACATCACGGAAATAACCACAAGGATGATGATAATCGCTATCATGAAATATAATCCCAATAATGTAAAATATAATAATTTCAATAATATCAATAATTTGGGTAACAGCAACAACCACAGTAATAATAACAATAATAATAATAATAATAATAATAATAATAATAATAATAATAATAATGAGGAGTAAATGGGACTCTCCGTTTTCTCATCTCTCTCTCTATCTCTTTTCTGTTCTCTCGATCTATCTCTCTTTTCTGTTCTCTCTCTCTATCTCTCTTTTCTGTTCTCTCTCTCCCATCTCTCTTTATCTCTTTTCTGTTCCCTTTCTCCCATCTCTCTCTTTTCTGTTCTCTCTCTTTTTCTCTCTCCCTCTCTTTCCTTCTCTCTCTCTCTCTGGTATCTCTCTTTTGTCAAATATATGTTGCAATGGTGTTAATATTGCGTACTATAGTAACACACACACACACACACACACACACACACACACACACACACACACACACACACACACACACACAGCAAAAAAGAAAGAGGGTGTTTATAAGTTAGTTAAAGTAGTTATTTTAAAGGTTTATTGTAATTTGAAATATTTTAACAGTTGTAGCATCGTATTCATGAGGATTTTATAGTTCTTCATAGCTTATATAGAGTAAATGTGTGTGTGTGTATATATAATTGAACACATTGTGCATCTATATTAAATATTATTATTATAGAATTGTATTTATGAGTCATCTATAGTTCTTTAGCTATTACAGATATTTATTTATAATAGAATATATATCTATATATATATAAATTAACACACTCACACATAATAGTACACATTGTATATAAACAACGCACGGATGATTGTGTAGGTGTCTGTTGGTGGTGTTACCGTAGCGGAGCGTCTGGACTCTGTGTGTGTGTGTGTGTGCGTCTGGAGTCTGGAAGGCTCTGACATATGCCCTCCATCATCTGCTCTTCTGGAGTGTGGTGAGGAGGGATTCTTCTCCGCTGATCTCAGTTTGTCTCAGACGGAGGACGAGCTACACACACACACACGCACCACGAGCACAATTATCTGGATTTGTGGCCTGATCCACCTCGTGTCACGACGGCTCGGCTTCACGCCGCTAACCGCTCCGGCTAGTCCCTCCCGCTGATCCGCTCTGACGCGTTCACTTCCCGCCGTCTAATTGCGCAAATATTCAGTGGTTAGTGCGGGACGTGAAGACCTCGCGTGGATGTTGTGTGCGGTTTTGGTGGCGTGTTGTGATGTGTCGTTCACGGACGATAGGAGAATCCGCGCGCAGGAGGGCGGGACTGTTTTTATGGGCGTACGATTCGGCCAATCATGTCCGAGAACAGAGATCAAGAAAAGAACGAAAGAACTTTTAGGTTGTATCTTTGTCCTACCTCGCGTTAAACCATCACGTCTGGTCTTTTTTGTGGCCCCGCCTATAAATCTGTAACCGCCGTTAGAAATCGTTGCTTTAACTTAACTTTAAACTTTTTTTTTTTTTACAGTGTAAATACTTGTGCACTGACGCTAGGGCATAGTTTATGATAAAATGATGGATGGGAAAGAACGATAGAACATTAAAACTTCAGTCTGACGAGGTATAAAATAAGATTTACAAATATTTGGTACATATTATACAAATATACGGATTTATAAAAGGTACAAATATTTTTTTCATCATTTTTCATTCAGCATCACTAAGCACATGCATCAGAGATAGAGCGATATTTATACTAACAGAATATGTCTGGTTAATGGTACGAGAAAGTTAAATAGTATTTGTGGGGGGAATGGGGGGGGTGATAGAACACCTGTTCAAACAAAAATGTACGTAAAAGAATTGTACTAGTATTTTTTTCTAATATTCATTTTGACACTGCGAGTCTATGGAATCAGACGGCGAAAATTTCAAACGTACGTTTTTAAGAAACGAATGGAAAACACGTCACATTGACGTTTGTTTGTGTTTTTTATTGCTTGCAATCTTCACGTTTTGGTTTGAAACTTTTTTTTTACTCGCTTCAGATGTTTTTGTTCGTTTCATTGTTTTTCCTTTAGGCTTCTGGCACTAGCTTCACATAGGGGGCGGGCCTTACTCTGATTGGCTGGTGAGATTGTGATTGACAGCCTCTTGACCAGGAAGCCCGGTCCGGCCCCTTTTTCAAATGTCAGAACCCAATGTGACCCACCAATCAAAAAGTTTGCCCACCTCTGCTCTACACTCTTCACAAGCTCCGCCTCTTCTGTTTACTATTGTCCATTCTGCTTTGGCTGGTACGATTGTGAAAAAAAACAAGCAAGCAAAAACATTCTCAATCAAAGCGTTTCCGATCCCAGCAGCCCCCCCCCCATTCAGTAACTGCTGGAACAATAAAAGCCCAAACCAATTACCAGCTAAATGCTCCCAGTATCCAGATGTTGAGCGGGAATGGATCGGGGGATAAAAGCGAGGGAGCGATGGGAAGAGACGGATGTAAAATAGGTCACGGGGAGGAAGGCGTGATTGCTGGAGCGGGCGCCGCATTTCATGCTACATTAGCCGCTCTTTCAAAGCTAATCTGTGTTTTCTGCTTAATTTCATGGAGGTGCGGAGTGGAGTGGCTACCTGGTGTCCCCGACAGGATCCAACGCTTTCTCTACACTAGGATGAGCATATTATGATTTCCTAAAAAAAAAAAAGAGGAGAACGGGCGTGGCCTCGAGACTAATTCAGACAAGCGAAACCAACTTCTGTAATAAATTAAATCTGTGAAAACTTTATTCTGTAATGAAAGAAAATTGTCCAGACCTGTTAAACGCTTTAATCTGGCCCTCCGAACTTGTAAAAATTGGACTTTTTTTCCCCCAACGTAAATCTGGTTAATCTGTTATGATTATATGATATAAAAAATATAAAGAAAATAAAACCTTGCTCTCATATTCATTTCTGCACATTTTAACATGACCACGCCTCCGGTTCTTGGACCGAGGATGTATTTTTACATGTATATTATTTTATATATGTATTATTATTTAGCATACCTAAACCGAGGTATCACTGTATTTCCTCCATATCGCAAAATGTGTATTTTTCTCGAGCCCGGTCCCGCCCCTTTGTCAAATTATAGAACCCAATGTGGCTCGCAAATCAAAATATTTGCCCTCCCCTGATCTTGACTCCATTGTAAGAAACACAAAATAAATAGATTAATTAACTGATAATAGGAAATTGTGTTCTAAATAGCCGCTCTTCTGTTATAAAATCTACCTTCAACAATATATAAATAAAATTAAAAAACGTAATATCTATCTATTAGTGAGCAGGTTTTTATACGACAGATATTTTAATTATACTGAAAGATTTTGATCTATTAGCTCATTTTCGTTACATGGGCATTATGTTGTTTATTATATTATATATATACTATAACTATAACGTTTTAGGTATTAAATTAATATTTATATGTCTGACCTAACAAACAAGCTCTGAAACATGAAGCCGCGGGGTTTAACCTGGAGAAGCATCAGCCAATTGAATTGTCTTTCTCTCTAAGCCCCGCCCTCCTCACGGTCTTCATAAAAAGCGCGTGAGATGATTCGCATGAGATGCTGCTTTGAAAAATGTTTAAAAACAAAAAAGAAATACGGGACATATAGAAATGGGGCGTGGCTCAGGTACAGACTCGCGTGTTAGCGAAAAACCCTGCGATGAAACGCGGCGTCCCCGCGGCGCCGGTGATAGGATCTTCCGCGGATCCTCCGTCTGATACTTCTGAGGATTTTACGGATTTAAAGGTGGAAAACGTGGTTTGTAGATTAAAACAGGGACGCGCGGTCTGTAAATGCGCCGGACGCGAATTATTCCATATTAATATTTGACGGCAAACCTGTGAAGATAAGGCGGTGGAAACATTATGGCGTTAATAAAAGTCATCAAATGTTACTTTTTATCCGACCCACTGGCGCAACATTAATAAACGTCTATTTTTGAAACAGTATATATTATATACTTTATGTTCTGGATGACGTGATTATATTATAGATAATATTATATATAATAATACAATATAACCTATATAGTATATATAGATTATATATACACTATAGGCTATAAACACTATATATATATAACCTATATATAGTATAGTAACCATATACTAGACCTACAATTACAATATACTAAAACATTAATATAAATCATACATTGTTTTCGGGATTTTATAGAGCACAGTCAATTTTCTTTTTACACGATTTTACAAGTGAGCCTTATAATCAGAAAAAAAACAATTTGATGTGTGTGTGTGTGTGTGTGTGTGTGTCACTCTGTGATTGGCTAAACTGCCCCGCCTTCAGGCCCAGGCTCACTGTGATTGGCTCCAGCTTGGTGACCCACAAATAGAAATACATTTCATAAAACGGTTAGATACATTTTTTTTCGTTTATTTATTTAGATCGACTTTTCTTTTCCACACTGTATGATGAAGAGCAAGTGCTTTCTGCCACTGCTATATTCTAATCCCTTTTTACATTAAAGAATGTAAAGAAATATTATTTAAAGACAATATTATTATATTATATTATAAATGAAAACATAGTATATAACCGAAGCAATAATATAAATCACACATTGTTTTTCTAGATTTTATAGAGCACGGATATTAATTTAGCCTTATAATGAGAAACATAAAATTTTATAGTTTATATTTATTGATTGACTTTCCCGCCTCCAGGCCCATGCTCACTGTGATTGGCTCCAGCTTGGTGACCCACAAACGCAAACACAGTTCATAAATCGCACAGATACATTTTTTATCATCTACTTATTTACAGCGGCTTTGCTTTTCCACACGGTAAGATAAGAGCGCGCGCTTTCTGTCGCCGCCACATTCTAATCCCTTTTCACATTAAACAACGCAAAGAGAATGTCAGATAGGTGGAATTCAGAGCGCAGAGCGGGTTGCCAGATCCCCGGCGATATCAGGCGCGTGAGAGCGGCGTCTACCTGCGCTGATCATGATCGCGTTTAACCTGACGCCCTGAAGCTAAGCGCTAATCAACGCCGCGCCCTTTTAATTGAACGCATCCAGCTGATTTGGCAACCGGGCCGAGTTCGTTGATTTGAGAAATGATCCGGTAGACTGTCTGTGAGCTGTGATTGGGCGGGTCGCTAATGGCGTTAGCGCCGATGTCGTGTTTGCTAATTGTGGCTAATTTACTGTGAAGTTTATCCGAGGTTGGGAATGTTCGGGGACTTGCCTAATGACGCTTGAGAGATCCGCGGAATGCTTTATTAATAGTCGAGGACGGATCCGCGGCGGGAAAAAACGCGTCGCGCTCCGGCAGGCGCGCTAACAACAAGGTTAAGCGGAAGAATAGAATAGAATGCCTTTATTGTCATTGTGACACATGGTTACAATGAAATTAAGAACACTACTCTGTTTGGTGCAATATAAGGTAGAAAAACACACAAAATAAGAGTGTAAGAGAATCAGGGCTGTCAAAGTTAACTCGTTAAAAAAAAATGCATCGCGTCAAATTTTATTAACGCCGTCAATCAGTTTTTTTTCACTTCCGGGTTTTTTCACCACTTCCGTTTTTTTTTTTTTTTTTTTTAAAGAGAGAGTTTCACTTTAAAACCTTGCCAGATAATTCCGTAGATAGAACAAAAGTATTATGTGCACGGTATTTATCAAAGAATCACGCCGCACCTCAGTTATGGAAAATGCCGGGAATGTCTTGAGGAGACTCGAGGAAACAATTGCCGTATTTTTCGCGGTATAAGACGCACTTTTTCTTCCAAATACAATACCGCGGTATTGCATTTTAGTAGACCGTATTAACATAATTTGCAAAATCTGAGAGAGAAAGGGGCGAGCGGGCGAGAGAGAGAGAGAGAGAGAGACCACGGTAGCTTTGTTTCTGGTCAGCGTTTGTAAACGTCGTCCCGCTTTCTTTCTCGCGCAGAATCTTGTGAAACAATGAAACCATGATTTCCAAACAAAAACAGAGTTTGATCAAAATAAAACAAGCGGATTTTTTTAAAACAATTCAGTCTGTTACACTGCTTTAAACGAATTTGTAATACTGTATTAAGGACTTTATATACTTATATAAAAATCTAATTCATGAATTATCACGGTATCCACAGTATTGCAAAATCCATATCGTGGCACATCTCAATACCGCTATTCACGTTAATACCGCTATACCGCCCAGCGCTACTCTCACTGTTTACTGACTTTACTGACTGTTCATGTCACATGTTTGACATACAATTGTTCTTAAACTGCTGTTCACTTTTATACAGTTGATATAAAATATTTTACTACAGTATTTGGTTCAGAATCTTTTTTTTTCTAGATTTTTTACTTTTCGATTTTACAACATAAATTGCCATTCAGGACTCGCTGCACAGTAATAAAGTGAGTAAAGTGAGTATGGCGAACCACACACACACACACACCCGGAGCAGTGGGCAGCATAGGGCTTACTTTCAGAGTGTGTACCTGCGGGTCGCCTCCTCTCCTCTTCTGCGCTTCACCGGTAAAGAACAGACGTGTCATTAATCTTCAGCGCGCAGGTGTCACTTCCTGTCAGACAAGTCAATGAGACAGAACTGCTTTTTAATTTGACTTCACACACACTCACACACACTCGCGCTGTAATAATGATGTAATCAAACTCTATTCGGCTGGTCACAGAAACAGGAAGTTAATAGTCAGGTACTTCATTACCGCGCCGCGTGATTTATGACTCTTCACATTAGCGTCTGCCTTCTGACGCCGCCAGAGGAGTGAAGAGTAGCAGACAGCCATACTTGAGTAAAAGTACTGATACTTTTTGTAACAATTACTCCATTACAAGTAACAAGTCACCGATTTCAAAAAGACTCGAGTAAAAGTCGCAAAGTATCCCATGTTACATGAACTTAAGTATTTTACTGAATTTCGACCAAAAAAAAAAAAAAAACCTGTTCGTGAGGTTTTGCTTTCTAATACAGAAACGAAATTTAACGCCTCAATGTTTTAAAAATGGTCGAACAAAGTAGATAAAAAGATCAGAAATCAGTCTCAGTCAAACTGGAGTGTGCAAAAAAAAAAAAAACTAATTAGTAAATTAAAATTCTGACTAGTAAATTATATATGATATAATAAAATTAGTAAAATACATTCACGCCTCTAATTCACGTTCACGCGATAGAGCTGATAAACAGCAGTGGAGTAAAGAGTACAGATACTCATTCACAAATGTAGTAGAGTTGAGAGAAAAAGTTTCTTTTAATTTTGATACTCAGTACAAGTACAAAGTAGCGAAAAACATACTTAAGTAAAGTAACATTTACTCAAGTACTTTACACCTCTGGCCGATTCCTCCACCACGGATGTAACGCATTGGGATTTTTTTTCACTGAAAAAGTAAAGTAACGGATTACTCTTAATTTTTAGCTCATTTATTTACGGTCACATACTATTGTTACATAGTAAAATAATTAAACTTTAAACTATTATTTAAAATATAGTTAAATAAAAACATAGTTAAATAATTAAAATTAAAGAATTATTTAATTTCATGAATTTATCTTTTTATGGTAAAAGTTTAAGTTTAAGTAGTTTATCTACTGAAGCACTGACACTTTAAGAAGTATTTAGTGAAGTTACTCATTCAGTAACTAAGTTACTTTTCAGACACCGTAATCAGAAAAAAAATTGAATTACAAATTTGTAAAGTAATTAGTTACTTTTTAAAAGTAACTTACCCAACACTGGTCCTGAACGAGCAAACGAGCCGGAGTCTTCCTGCAGGATCCTCTTCACCTCTGTCCTGACCCGTCTCTCTCTCTCTCTCTCTCTCTCTCT
>CM051494.1:15663610-15673072 GCA_028031935.1 Paedocypris micromegethes | reverse complement strand
GCGGCCTCGAGACAAATTCGGACAGGCTTTAAAGACAGATTTAATCTAAAAAAAAAAAAAAACTTAAATCTGTAACAAAATAATAGTCCTAGAATATTTTATTTATTCTATCAAATATCAATAACTTGAATAATTAAAGTTATGAAATAGTGTTTAGGGTAGCAACTCTTGTTATAAAAAACAGTTCAACAATACATATATATAATAATAACCGTAATATTTATCATTTAGTGAGCAATATTAGTGGGCATATATAAAGTTTCTATACGACAGATAATTTATTGATATTATACAGTAATATAATTAGCTCATTTTCGTTACAAGGGCATTATGTTGTTTATTAATAGTATGTTGCTGGGTTCTCTCTCTCTTATATAGTTAAAAGTTAGTAGTCATTAATAATAAAAAGTGATCATATTTTGTTAAAAATGTCACTTTTTAATACATTAAATAATTGAATATAATTTAAACATTATAAATAACGAAATAATTAAGAGAATTGACACGTATGCGAGCAAATTTCAGTATTGTGATCAGTTGTGTGTGTGTGTGTGTGTGTGTGTGTGCGCACCTGTCTTCACGCAGAAAATCCGTCCCTCGTCCACGTCAGCATCCCAGAGGCGGAGCCAATCATATCCGGACCGAAGGTGGGACACGCCCCCCTACAGGTGGCCAGCCAATCACAGAACAGACACACTCCACGACAGATGAAGACAGATGAAGAGAACGGTGAAGACCGGGCCTGGAACTCGGCTCCACAACTGGTGCAAATGGCTTTATTTAGCGTGTAAAAAGTCGAACGGACACACGCGTGTGGCACAGACCGCACAATAATCGTGTCCTCAAGGCCACACACACACACGCACAGCCCCGCCCCGTGTGTGTGTTCTCCAGGATTACTAATCAAACAGGCCCGCGGCCATGAGAGACTCCGCCCGGGCGCGGTCCTGATGCGCCGCTAGACGTCCTGAGACGCCAGACGAGGCCGCCGCCCCCCCAGCACGCGCTTCCTCAGCTCCGCCAGCGAGGGCAGCGCCATCTTCTCGCGGTTCTTACTGTAGACGTTGAGGAAGATGCCGAAGAGCACCAGAAGCCCCGCCCACACGTACCTGAAGACACACGCCCACAATCAGGACGCCAGCTGAAGCCATACATGAATCATTAAATATCAATGTGTTTATGACGTGATTGGATTCATACAGTGAACTGCTTTTACTGTGACACGGTTTTAATGACGCATCCTGCGATTGCAAATGTTCTGGAAATTCTGGGCCGATAATTGTCAATAGAAAATATCAACCTACGGGAGAAACTGCTTGATCATAGGTAGAATTATATATAAATATAATTAAACCATAATCAATTAATAAAAAAGAAGCGTTCATTTTCTGAATTAAAAAAATTATATATATATATATATATATATAAATTAATAAAAAAAAAATTTAAACTACAAAGTCTAAATATATTTCTATTATATTTGTATATTATTTATTTTTGTGTATTTATTTATGAATAAAACACACACACATGCACAGTTTCACACTCACATAGATGGATGTTACACTATATGGTTGACTATTTCTTTATTATTTAAATTGATATTAAAGCATTTTCTATCTATCTATCTATCTATCTATCTATCTATCTATCTATCTATCTATCTATCTATCTATCTATCTATCTAATATTGTTCTATGTCTATATTGATCTATATGTCCCATATTTTATCTATCTATCCATCCATCCATCCATGTAAATTTGTCGATCTGTCCATCCCTCCGTCTGTTCGTATCTCTGTCCATGTGTTTGTCTGTTGCTTTGTCTTTAGTTTCTGTCTCTCCGTCCATTCATTCATCCATCCATAAACAAATGAACGTGTGTGTGTGTGTGTGTGTCGAGTGTCTGCTCCACTTACTGGAAGGTGAAGGGTTTGGAGAAGAACAGGAAGGACAGCACGATGGTCATGGCCTTTCGTCCGGTGGTCACTGAAACACAGCGAGATCAGAGCGATGATGATGATGATGATGAAGGGCGAGGAGTCCCGGGACCCACCGGTGACGGCCACCAGAGCTCCGAACAGCTTGATCAGCGCCAGCACGAAGGAAATGCCGAAGTATCCCGTCAGCGAGAAGAGGAAGGCGTAGCCGTACGTCATCAGAGGATGCTGAGGGAACATCACCGCAGGTCAAAGGTCAGGACTCATCACACACACACACACATTAGGACATTAGTTATGAATGAATGAATGAATGAATACACTTTATTAATCCCACAGTGGAGAAATTCAATTGCCGGAACAGCCACTAGTAGCAATGACAAAATAAAGAGAAACATATAGTGAACAGAAATAAAGAAAGAAAGAAAAATATACACTCATTTACAGAATTACACACTCGTTTAATAAACTGTGCTGATTCTAGGCTTCACAATATCTCCAGAACACACACACACACACACGTTCATTTGTTTATGGATGGATGAATGAATGGACGGACAGACAGAAACTAAAGACAAAGCAACAGACAAACACATGGACAGAGATACGAACAGACGGAGAGATGGACAGATCGACAGACAAATATACATGGATGGATGGATGGATTGATAGATATATATTAGATAGATAGATAGATAGACTGATGGATGGATGGATGGATGGATGGATAGATAGTGTGCTTTTTATTTTTTTTATTGAGTTTCAATTTACATAAAAATTCTAAAGATTTAAACATTTAGAACCTTTTTAGAAATCATTAAAGAGATATATCCATCTACAAACGAAAAGAACTGCGATTTGGACAGTGGAAAAGTAATATACACAGAAACATGTATGTAAATGATTCTTAATTCTTACGATTCTTATGATTCTCGTAACTAATGTGATTCTTTCTTTTTACAGATGAACACATGAATAAACGTTGAGCGTGGCATTTGAACAAACCTGAGAGCAGAAGGAAACGGCCGCTCCGAGGCCACCGACACACAGCTGACCCAACAGAATATACACAAAGCCAATGGAATAAGAGTATAAAACCTGTAAGACACACACACACACACACTTCCAGTGAGGAACGTCTGGCCTGGGATTCGAACCTGAAACCTTTAGGCTTTTAAGTACCGTATTTACGCAATTATAAGCACCCCCCAATTTTTTAGGCACAAAATAAAAATTCCTTCAGTTTGATATCATTTTACTTGAATGATATATAACAAAAAGTCGATTCTAGTGGTCAGGACTTCATTTCCCAAGAGTCTTTGCACCAGGCTATAGAGAACCAGAATCGTAGCGAAAGATTATTATCCCCTGTTCAGCGACCCAGCGTTTTGATTGTGTCTGTTCCTTGGATTTATTTTTACTTCTTGCCCGTGTTCTTCATTTCCGACTGTTTTGACTATTTCAGCGATTTGTACGCGTTTGTTAGCGATAAGCTAAGCTAACCAGTCGTGGTTTGACTTTTTCTGTTTGCTGTAATATTAATGACTGTATTTAGTTTAATCTTACTTCTTCCAGTGTTATTTTGTCTCTGTTAAGTGTCGCGGCGTCTCTAATGTTCCTTTATTTCTGTTATTGAGCTAATAAAAGCTTCTACTGTAGTTCCTGACTTGAAATACAAAAAATTGGGCTTGTATATTTACGCGCATATTTGAAATTTTATGTGCGTAAATATAGCGATTATAAGCACCCTGCAAGTTTTTGAGCGTCGAAATGTGAAAAATTTTGGGCTGCTTATATTTGGGAGAATACGGTATTTTTTTTAATACACACCATCTCCGAGTTGGTCCCGTTGTGCAGCTTCATGGCCTTCTCCTGCACGTTTCCGATGGCAGCGTCCGCACACAGGGCCAGAGAGATGAGGGCCACGCCTAGAAACCAGAGCACCACACCCCGTGACCTCACTTCCCACTCCGCCCACACAACGGCGCCGTACCCGTGACGTTGAAGTTGGGCGCCACCTTGCTGTCCGCCAGCGTGAACCAGATGAGGCCGAGACTCATGCACAGCGCCGCGGAGACGTCTGCCAGGTTGTAGCGCTTCCCTGAGAGCGAGAGATCAGATTAGCGTGTGGAGACGCCGATATATATAACATAATTAAAATAATATTACATATATATATCAGATTAGCGGATTAGCGGAGAGAAGACAAAACGGTAGAGCTGCACGATTCTGGATAAAATGAGAATCACGATTTTTTACGTAGAATAAAGATCACGATTTTTCCACAATTCTGGATAAAATGAGAATCACGATTTTTTTCGTAGAAATAAAGATCACGATTTTTCCACAATTCTGGATAAAATGAGAATCACTATTTTATTTTGTAGAATAAAGATCACAATTTTTCCACGATTCTGGATAAAATGAGAATCACAATTTTTTACGTAGAATAAAGATCACGATTTTTCCACGATTCTGGATAAAATGAGAATCACGATTGTTATTTGTTGAATTAAGATCACGATTTTTCCACGATTCTGGATAAAATGAGAATCACGATTTTTTTTCCTTAGAATAAAGATCACGATTTTTCCACAATTCTGGATAAAATGAGAATCACAATATTTTTCGTAGAATAAAGATCACGATTTTTCCACAATTCTGGATAAAATGAGAATCACGATTTTTTACGCAGAATAAAGATCACGATTTTTCCACGATTCTTTCTGGATATTTTATTATTTTCAATACTCAACACAAAGAATTAGGTTGTCAAACAGCAATATAATAACACATATTACTTATAATACTTTACATTTAATTTAATGAAATGAAACAATGTAATGTAAAAGTAATGTTGTAAAGAAAAAAAAAATCCCCAATAAACTTTCCAAGGAACAGTAGTAGGTACAATTTTTAGCAGAAATTATTAGCTCAGTTTAAAATCACTTTTGAAATACATTTCAAACAATGATTATTTTGTAGGCGGGGCTTATCATTTTTTCCTCAACTGTAGATGTTTGCTGTATGTGGTTTGCTGAGTATCGTCTTCTGGTTTCAACCGCAGTAAACACACACACACACACACACACACACTTCAGAATAAAATCTGAATTAAGATCGTGCAAGGGTAGAATCTGAATGGCGATCTTTTAGCGCTGAATCGTGGAGCTTTTCAAGGCGGCTGTTTGCGGGCAGGTAGCTGCCGTGAGGATGGAGATGATGCAGCAGATGGCTTTGATTCGCTCCGGCTTTGATGGCTTGTCGTCTTCTGGCATCTTCCAGCAGCTCCGCAGCCTCGGGCAACGTCACGCGCACCTCTGATGCGCAATATCAAAAAAACGCTGCGAAAAGGCGTAATTGGCCACGGGAACGAGACACGGACGTAGACGGTGGAGTTATTTAACGACAGTACGGTTAGTTACTGCGTCACACACACACACACACACACACGTCACACGCGTGTACATGTTTATCTGTTAGTGTCGTGAGATTTGTTCTTCTCGCTCCAACACTTCTCAACGGTAATTCATAGAAAATTTGATGAAATTATTAAAATACCAGCACATTATAGACTTAAACATAGTCAAAGTAGAGTATAGATTATTAATTATTCTACAGTCAGTACAGATTACTCTATAGTCTCAGTACATTATAGATTATTACTAATTATTCTATAGTCTCAGAACAGCATAGATTATTAAATATTCAGCAGTCTCAGTGCAGTATAGATTGTTCTATAGTCTCAGCACAGTATAGATTTTTAATTATATTATAGATATTATAATGCATCAATGCAGTAGAGATTATTCTATATTTTATTTTGAACCTGTGACTTGAAATTCAACGGTGTTAAATTCGGAATCTGTAGTATCAGATTAGACTCAATGGGATGTGACGACTAGAGCAAATGTTTTTCCCAGTGGTGCTGGAGAAGCTGTGGATCAGTAGGAAGCGGATCAGAGACGCACCTTGTATAAAAACTCCTCCGATCATGACAGGAATCAGTTTGCAGCATTTGAAGATGACCTGCGTGGGATAGTTCAAGTAGCCCAGAGACGTGTTGGACAGTCCCATCGTCCCCACAGTTAGAAACGCGATGATCATGTACGTCTTGCACGGTATCCTGAGAAGAGAAAGTCGCAAAGTGTGTAATAAAGCCTTAATAGCATCCTCACATTAACCTCCACAAACACAGCCGGGCCTTTCCAGAGAGTTCCAGGAGCCGAGTGACGTGTAATTCCACTGTTTGGCAGAAGAGGGCGTATTAAACAGTATTCCCATCATTGTCACCAAATAGGAAAGAATTTCACAAACTGCAACCTGATTGGTTGGACAAAAAAGTCTTACATTTGACCTTTTCTATGCTTTGACAATCATTTTCAGAAGTGGGCGCACCGTACCATCAATTTTTCACTTTAACATCTTCATCTTGTCCAAATCGTCGGTTGTAAATTTTACATTATAAAAAAGCCATTTTGTGGTGTTGATTTCCAAAAATGTAAAGTCTACATGATAAATAGTAGAGTTTGGCCGTGAACCATGTTTTTTTTTTTTTTTTTGAAATTATTTTGATGATTTTAAATATTGAGAAACATCTTGAATACCTTTACACACTCATTAATTACATTTTTCTAAAAAACAGCATAACACATTAATATCATACAACTATTAGATCACACCTGCGAGACGTGAGCAGCTACCGTAAAGACACTCACGCAGCGGGAGCAGAAACGTTCTGTTGAAAAATCATCTCTCTCTCTCATCTCAATCGTCTCTCTCTCTCTCAAAGTATTGTTGAAAAATAATCTCCTTCCATTTCCTTTTTCTGTCTCTCTCTCTCTCTCTTAAAGTATTGCTGAAAAATCATTTTTGATTGCTTTTTTCTGTCTCTCTCTCTCAGTCTCAAAGTTCTGTTGAAAAATCATCTTCTTTGATTTTTATTTTTTTATCTCTCTCTCTCTCTCTGTTCTGTTGAAAAATCATATTTGATTTAATTTATAATCTATCTCTCTGTTTTGTTGAAAAATCATCTTCAATTTCTCTTTTCTCTCTCTATCAAAGTAGAAAAATCATCTTCAATTTCTCTTTTCTCTCTCTATCAAAGTAGAAAAATCATCTTCAATTTCCTTTCTCTCTCGCTCCCTTTCTCTTTCTCTCTCTCTGTGTTGAAAAATCATCTTCAATTAATTCTTTCTCTCTCAAAGTTCTTTAAAAATCATCTTCTTCGATATCTTTTCTCTCTCTCTCTCGTTCTCTCTCTCTCTCTTAAAGTATTGTTGAAAAATAATCTTCGATTTCTTTTTCTGTCTCTCTCGTTCTTTCTCTCTCTTAAAGTATTGTGGAAAAACCATATTCTTCGATTTCTTTTTTCTGTCTCTCTCTCTCAAAGTTCTGTTGAAAAATCATCTTCTTTGATTTATTTTTTTAATCTCTCTCTGTTTTGTTGAAAAATCATCTTCAATTTCTCTTTTCTCTCTCTCTCAAAGTAGAAAAATCATCTTCAATTTCTCTTTTCTCTCTCTCTCAAAGTAGAAAAATCATCTTCAATTTCCTTTCTCTCTGGATCCCTTTTTCTTTCTCTTTCTCTCTCTCTATGTTCTATTGAAAAATCATCTTCAATTTCCTTTCTCTCTCAAAGTTCTGTTTAAAAATCATCATCTTTGATTTCCTCTCTCTCTCTTTCATCACCTCTCTCACTCACTCACTCTTTCATCACCTCTCTCTCTCTCTCACTCACTCACTCTCTCACTAATTTTGTGTACCAATAATGTAATTAAGGTCTAGTAAAATAAATGTAATATCCAATCGCGTGATATAATACCGATACCGTCTTTACACTAGAAAATACAGTGAGATGAATTTGCAATGTGACATGTGGCAGGCGTGAGGAAGAACAGCCGCACCTTCTCCTCTTGTCTGCGGTGAGCTGCAGCTCCACCAGGCCGAACAGCGAGTAGAATCCAAACTGCACCAGCGTGAGATACCAGCCGAAGGGTCGGAAGCCTTCCACCGAGAAGATCAGCTCCTGAAACACAACGCAGTCACAGCCAGAAAACAGAGATGAAAAGCGATATGCGCTAAAATTCATATCACGTTATTTTCTACTGAACAGACGGTATCGGTATTTTATCGCAGTATTGGGGGGGCATTACATTTTAGTAGATCGTATTAATATAATTGGAAGGATAGAGAGATAGAGAGAACAGAGAGAGTGACAGCGAGAGAGAGAGAGAAAGAGACAGAGACAGAGAGACCGAGAGAGAGACAGACAGAGAGACAGAGAGAGAGAGAGAGACAGACAGAGAGACAGAGAGAGAGAGAGAGAGACAGAGAGACAGACAGACAGAGAGACAGACAGAGAGACAGACAGACAGAGAGAGAGAGAGAGAGAGAGAGAGAGAGAGAGAGAAAACGCGAGTGGCTTCCTACTGTAGCTTTGTTTCTGGTCTTTGTCGCTTTCTTTTTCAAAACTAATGTGTAATACTGTATTAAAGTGTTTATATACTTATATAAAAATCTAATCTCATGAAATATCACGGTATCCACAGTATTGCAAAATCCATATCGCGGCACATCTCAATACCGCTATTCCCGTTAATACCGCTACACCGCGCAGCCGTACCTGCAGGTAGCCGTAGATGAGGTAGAAGAGGAAGACTCCGGCCACGCAGATGAAGAACTGTGCGGGCGTGTTGAAGGTGTGCAGGTTGATGCCCAGCACTCGCAGCTCCTCCAGGGACCTGATGTGAGGAGACATCACCTCTGCTGACGAGGGCACGGAGATGGAGATGTGCTTCCTGGAGCTGGAGCTCACCAGGCCAAACTTGCTACTCATGGTGTCGGCCGGCTCCTGACACACACACACACACACACACGTAAAAAAACGAACAGAACCGTACATACAAAACATCGCCACAAACTGACCATCATCATCTTCATCTATTGATATATCTTTTGTTTTCATTTTATTTTTTACGTCTCTACGTCCTTTTAAGTCTCTATTCATGTTTTTTTTTTTTTTAGTTTGATGTGTGGTGTGTAAAACTTTTTCCTAGACTATATAAAAAAAAAAAACGAATAAAACCGTAAATACAAAACATTGGCACAAACTGACCGTCGTCATCTATTCATCTATTGATTAATATTGTTCTTTTGTTTTTCTTTTATTTTTATGTCTCTTTTACGTCTTTACGTCCCTTTACGTCTCTATTCATATTTCATTTCTGTTTTAATAATTTTAAACTTTTTTTCGAGACTATAAAAAACCGAACAAAATCGTAAATAAAAAACATCGGCACAAACTCACAATCATCATCTTCATTAATTGATTAATTTTGTTATTTTGGTTTACTTTCATTTCTTTTCATATTTCACATGTCTCTTTTCATATTTCCTTTCAGATTTATTTATGTATATTATTTTTCCTAGCCTACTTTATAATCTAGTCCTTTTTATTACATTTCTGATGTCAATATCGACTGTTAAAATTATATTTATAAGTAATATAAAGTTCTGCATGA
>CM051494.1:15651110-15658610 GCA_028031935.1 Paedocypris micromegethes | reverse complement strand
ATGATGTACTTAACAGCTAAAAAATGTTTGATGTGAATCTGCATTCGGTTTTTTATTTTTGATTATTACTTGTCCAATAATTTGTTGCCATAATATCAAATGTCTTTGAGTAAAGTGGTTATGTGTTAAACAGCGGCCTGTTAAATGTTTTAATTTACTTTAAATGAAATTCAGACTTTTTTTTATGTAGATCCGGTTAATCTGTTATGAAGGGTTATTTTATTTTTTTATGTAACACATTTGAAAAAATGGAACTATAAACACAAAACGTATGCAAAAGAATTGTACTAGTAGTTTTAACATTTATTTTTATACTCAGATATTTTCATCCTTTTTTTCCATTTGGACTTGCTCTTACTCTGATTGGCTAGTGAGATTGTGATTGACAGCTGCTTGACCAAGAAGTCCGGTCCGGCCCCTTTGTCAAACGTTAGAATGTAGCCAGCGAATCAAAAAGTTTTTTTTTTTCATTTTCAATATTTCAAGAAGTATTCATATTTGTCCAATACGTATTTCGTTGATAATCCTCGACTATTGTTGAGGTTGTCAGAAAACTTCCTGTATTCGACCCTGCGACCTTCCGGGATACAAACAATTTGATAAAGAGTGACTTAACCATTAGGCCCCAACTTTCTTTCATCGTTTTTTTTCATCATCGAGCAGATCAAAAAAGCGATAGAGGGAACATTGAATGCAGAAGGAAGTGAAGAGGCTTCACAATCTGGATCCAATGATCTCGCCGCTGAGGAAACGTCTGAATTCCCATGATCCACGCAAAGCTTCGGTCAAGATGCTTTTCAGAAGACAAAATAAAAGTCCCGCCGCAAAACTGCGTGTCATTTTTCACCGTAATGTAAATAAAGGATTCCTTCACTGCAAAAAATGCACATGAAAAAATAAGAGCAAACTGAGTAAAAAAAAGTCTTCAAATAATTAAGTAAACTTATTTTACTTGATCAAAAATCCATGCAAAGTTTCCTTCACTGCAAAATATGCACATGAAAAAATAAGAAAATAAAAAACACAATGAGTAAAAAAGTCTTAAATCAAGTACTCAAATCAAAAACTTATCTGAAAATTTTACTTGGTAAGACAAGTCCTATTTTTTTTTAAACGAGCAAATTAATTTCTCATTCTCAATTCTAAGCTAATAAAAGCTGAAATAAAACGAAATAAAGCTGAAATTCTAAGCTAAGCCGAAATAAAACGCGATTTATCGAGTAATTTCAAGGTTTTTTTGGTCTCTCTGAAATGTATTTTCTGCAGCGTTATCGATGTTGTCACTGATTTTTTCGCGATCCATGTGACGTTCCAGTTTTTCAGATCGTCCAATAAGACTCTTATTTTCCAATGCGTCTGATGAATTGCTCGTCCTCTCCCGGCGAAGACAGGAAGCGTCTTTAAGCGCCATTTTTGACTTTCTAATACTTCCCCAGTTGCGGTAATATTATCGTTTAAATGCTTTATGGAACAAACGCGGCAGATTCGTCTTTGGCGCGTGTAATAAAGCTCGGGAGACGATGGCCGTCGCTAACTCACTTTCCGCAGATGGGAAGTGAAATCACCTCATACATCTCGCGCAACCTTCGAAATTGAAAATACCAGAGGACAAATTACAGCGCCGCACCTTTTATGAAACAATTCTCAAATTGATTCGTTTTTTATAACGCTCGCCGCGCAACAAACCGAGGGAAATGTCGTGCGCGGAGCGTCGTCCGTCTCATATTGAATGGGAAGTTTCTTATGAAGCGTTTTTTGGCTGCGTTATCCGCGTCTGGATCGGGAAGCAGGTGGTATCAGGCCGATATTACTCCTCTGAGCACTCCTCATATCCGCTGCCTTTCATCCTCCTTCACTACTTAAGGTCAGAACTTCCTCGCCGTGGACACGCCGAATCATCCCTTCCACCTTAATGTATATTTGATGCGTTTTTGATGGAAAGAGGGGGAACGCCGCGCGATTGGCTTCTCCGGGAGGAATGAGGCTTATTTTGTTCCGGTTGTTCCCAAAATAAGCTTCAGCGTAGAACAGAAACACAACTTACAGACAGACTGATAGACAGACACGCGGATATATAGACAGACAGACAGATAGATTGATAGACAGACAGATACTGAAGATGGATGGATGGATGGATGGATGGATGGATGGATGGATGGATGGATGGATGGATAGATAGATAGATAGATAGATAGATAGATAGATAGATAGATAGATAGATAGATAGATAGATAAACAGACAGACAGACAGACAGACAGACAGATAGATAGAAGGGACATCGAACTCAGGTAGACAAAAACGTAGATAGACAGAACAATAGACGGATATAGAATAAAATTGAAATAGATGAAACAGACAAAGACAAACTGCTAAATGGACAAACAGACAAAAGCATAAATATGTATACAGACAGTAGGATGAACGATTCATTTTTGAAACTAGTTCATCGCACTTCCCCATTTGAGGCGATAAACAAACTACATTAATCACAGGCGTTAACACGTTGACTTTGACAGCCCTAATACTAACATTTAGACATGTTTATACATTTTCATACTAACAAAATCTGCAAAATCTTGATTTCATTCATTGTTTCAACATTTGTTGTCATTTTTTTCACTCGTTTATCAACAATGTGCAAAATCTTTTCCATTCATAGTCTTATATCTTTATTTATTGCTTTACCATTGTGGATCCGGAAAAAATGTAAATTGCTCATTGTTGGGACAAAAAAAGGTTTTCTTCTTCTTCTTCTTCTTCTTCTTCTTCTTCTTATTCTTGTATTATTGTACAAAAAGGAGAGAAACAGATAAAAAGACATTCGGATAGTTAGACTGGTAGATAAACACACAGACAGACACAGAAATTCAGATTGACAAACATTGAATCAGACAGACAGAAAGAAGGGAAACTTAGATAGATAGACATACAAAACAATAGACAGATACAGACAACGAACGACAGACTGAGACATTGACAAACATTTAAACATGTAAAAGCAATAAAATACAATAAAAAGAGAGAGAGATAAAATATGAATAAAATACAAGTGATACAAAAAATACAAAGAAATACAAAAATGGAGAGAAATACAGCATAAATATACAGAAAAAATACAAAATATGAAAAATACAAAAGCAGAAAAAGTGACTTAAGTGATGATTAAAGTGACACGCTAAGCAACAGCCATATTTTTTCCGTTTTAACTGACCCCCCCNAAAAAAAAAAAAAACTCATATAAAGAATCGGCATTTCTCTTTTCAACGACTTTTTTCGTGGCGTGGACACCTGACTCACCTCACGAGAAACGCCAGCGCTCCGCATCAGCCAGGAGAGGGAAGCAGACGCCGACAATCTGAAGCGTCTCACACACACACACACACACACACACACTTTACTCTCCATATTTGTTCAAATTGTTTCTCCACCACACCAGAATCCTCACACTCGTTTGATCACGTAGCATCTTTCTGACAGTTTAGCGTCGTCATGTAGCAACTTTGTCTCAGAAACCGTTTTTTTTTCTGGTTTTCTCCGGTTATTAAGAACTAACATTGCTGAATGTTGCAGTTTCATTTACATTAACACTCCTATTGTGTTCGGGCCATTATAACATTTTAAAAGTTTACAAATTTTTTAAAAACACTTAAAAGGGTTTTTTTTTTTACTTTGAAACTTCTCCCGCTTGGCTTATATCATTTATTGTCATGTAAAAAAATACATTGATTCTGTTCAAATATTTGTAACACCACGCTACAGGTTTATGTTATAAAGATTTCGAACGAGTCAAATTGACCCGTGTTAAAAGTTAAAAAACAAAAGAAAATACTTAAAAGTATTCTTTCACTTTGAAACTTCTCCTGCTTGTCTTAGTTAGTGTAATCTACATATAAACGAAAAATGTTTCAGGTGACATATTTGTAATGCAAGCTAAAGGTCAATTTGATTCTTTAGACAAAATAGAAGCTAAAAAGAGTCAGAAAGATCAAATACTATTTGTTTCTTTGCAACAACGAGACATAATACACACACTTTCTGACACTTATATGCAAAATAAAAGAGCCCCGGGTCAAAATGATCGAGCAAATGATCGATGATCCTCTGAAACGAACAGGGTTAAACTTTAAATTTTTCAAAACTGTTTTCAATTTTAGTTGTTAAATGGAGATTTTGAAGTTTGCTGAACTATCTAGACCTGGAAATGTAATTAGATCATTTTGTTCACCTGTGAGTCGAGTGTGAACAAAGAAGGATCTACCTGAATAAATGCGTTTGTCGACTTGTAATCAAACGTTAATCACACGCTGCTTATCATCGGAAACGCTGAAAAACGTTAATTTTGACACAGAGTTTTAATTTAGTTTAATTCAAAGTTTTGTTACTGTTTTGTTTTAGTCCCAAATTAGTCATCTTAATTTTTTTAGTTTTAGTCTAATTTTAGTCGACTAAATACAGCAAAAGTTTTGTTGTCGGCTACAGATAGTTTTTTTTATAATATAGTTTTTCTCGTGCCTCGTTCCCATTCTGCTTTTCCTGCAGCTGAAAGGCTCCGTGTACTGATTGGTTCTCATTGGCTTTGCACCCGCCTTTCTTCACAAGCTCGGATTATGATTGGACGTCGTCACGAAAGGCATTTCCGTTTAGTTTTGGTTCGTTGACGAAAGTGTCAATGAATTTAGTTTGAGCGGGAGATTTTATATAGTTCTCGTTTGAATTTCGTCAGGGAAAAAAGTATCAAACGAAAATATTTTGACGCGTCTACTTTTCTGTCACGTTGAATATAAAATGAATCCAAACATCTGAGCGTTTTTTCCTGCTGGGAGTAGTTTAGTTTTGGTTCGTTGACGAAAGTCAAAACATTTCGTTTGAGCGGGAGTTTTTATATCGTTTTGTTTTCGTCAGGGAAAAAAGTATCGAACGAAAAATTTTTGTCGTCAAAATGAACAGGGATCGCACCGTTTGAACACAATTACCCGCACAATGACACGGTGTTAAACGGTGTAAGTTTGTTTCGCTCGACGTCACGCTGCTTTAATGTGGCTGTGATTGACAGGCGGAGGATTGGCATGCGGGGCCGGAGGGGGTTCGGGNGGGGGGGGGGGGGGTGACGGCGCCCCTCAGCTGGCACAGCGGGACCTTCTCATAAAGCTGTGTGGTCAGGAAGGAGAGACGCGTAAGATCTGCCTGACAGCGCCCGTGCTTTATGGGACGCCCCGAGTTGGGCACCTGTGTGCGAGCAGGTCCGGGCGAGTCCGGGACCGATCTTCTGGGAGTTTGTAGAGTCGTTTGTAGTTTCGGGTTGTGGTGAAGTTTATAGTCGCCACTGCGTTTGAATCCACTACGGAATCTGTCAGAAATTTGAATCGGAAATTTTAATTGAGTTTAAATCGTACATCAACAATGTGCCATATTTTTCCATCTCTATTTGCAATATTTTTGTGTTTCAATTTTTTCTCATTTTTTAAAATTTTGTGTCTATTCCTATTATTTATCTTTATTTAATGTTTTTCAAAATTTTCAAAATGTAAATTTCTCTTTGTTGAGACAAAAAAAAGGTTTTCTTCTTATTATTATTCTTTAATATCTATGTTTGCACAAGACGAAGTCTGTGATGTTGGTCTGATTCACTCTTTGTTTGTAAAAAAAAAACAAAAAAAAAACCCTACAAATTAAAAACACAAATTTTTGACCGTTTACTGACACAGAAATTCAATAAAAAACTTCACAGAAACGTCAGTATATTTGACTCTTGGTGTTGTTTTCTCTATCTGGGCAAAGATATTTTCTCGGGTCTGTGCATTTGTTGAAATAAACTATAAACAATAATTCGAATAATGTGTAAAGCGTGTCATATAATCTGTGTCATAGATAAGGCCAACGTAAATAAAGTATGTGATCGTGATGTCATCACGAATGATGTCATAAATTATGTGTCTTATGAATGATGTCATGAATGATGCGTGAAGTAAATGATGTCATGAATGATGTGTCAGGAATGATGCTATGAGAAAATGTAACATGAATGATGCGTCACGTATGGTATGTGTCATGAATGATGTGTGGCGGGAAGGATGTCATGATTGATGTGTCATGAATGATGTGTGGCGTGAATGATGTCATGATTGATGTGTCATAAATGATGTGTGGCGTGTATGTATGATATGTGTCATGAATGATGTGTGGCGGGAATGATGTCATGATTGTAGTGTCATGAATGATGTGTGGCGGGAATGATGTCATGATTGTAGTGTCATGAATGATGTGTGGTGGGAATGATGTCATGATTGATGTGTGGCGGGAATGATGTCATGATTTATGTGTGGCGTGAATGATGTCATGATTGATTAATGTCATGAATGATGTGTAGGGAATGATGGTCAAAAAGACTTGAGCCAGAGTAGAAAAGTATTACATTTTAAAAGAACTTAAGTATTTTACACGAACTGAATTTAGACACCAAGAAAAGAGAAAACAAGCTCAATTCATGAGGTTTTGTTTTTTTTAATACTGAAAGGAAATTAAACCTCAATGTTTAAAAAATGGTACTACTGTAAAAAGCAGATAAAAAGAACAAAAAGACAGTCTCAGTCAAAGTGGATTGTGAAAAGAAAGTATAAAAATAAATTTTGACTGGTAAATTATATATGAAATAATAAAGTCAGTGAAATACGTTCACGCTTCTAATTCACGATCATGCGATTGAGCTGATAAACACCATCCAGTACCTTCAGCATCCTGCAGATGTCGACATCACCTCATTCCCTTAAGAAATGTACTGCAAAATAAATCAATGGCGACTTATTGCGCACATTCACAATGTAACAAGTAACAGTACGTGTAAGTTATACTCAGTACAAGTACAAAGTAGCAAAAAACAAGTAAAGTAACCAAGTCCATTTACTCAAGTACTTCACACCCCTGGTTGTGAATGATGCCAGCCTGACAAATAATTACAGATTGACCATTTGTCGACTTGAGATTTGTATCAGAGAAACACACACACACACACACACACACTCACAGTGTCTAGAGAGAGTGTGATGAGAGATGAGAGCGTGTCACTGTCACAGTAATAATGAGCAGCTACAGCGGGAGTTAGTGCTGTACAATTACATATAGTTTAATATATCTGCCGTGCACCTTTAAACAAGCATCCTCACTGCTGCGGCCCATCCGTCACTGATGGCCACGCATCGCTCCCAGCCATGTTTAACCATTAAATAGTGCTTTATTATTTCACATCAATCAAGCCGCGGCGTGGAGGAGATTCATACATTTTACATTTCACACAGACAGTGTTTTAAAGCTTCACCATCACACACTTGGACACCGATGGAGCGCACGCACACACACACACGCATTGTATATAATGCTTTTAAAAGAAGCTGTTTTAAATCTGTTTTTATATTAATTATAGATTCACACACACATACACACACACACACACACACACACAGAGTCAAACACATTCTGATATACACACACACACACACACACAC
>CM051494.1:15637783-15651053 GCA_028031935.1 Paedocypris micromegethes | reverse complement strand
CACACACACACACACACACACACACACACACTCTGCTGTCAGAAAGCAATATTCACGAGACTGTAAATGATTAAACCATTACAACACAAGACATTTATCACACGACGCGACATTTGAATAATTGCTGTGTGTGTGTGTGTGTGTGTGTGTGTGAGAGAGTCTTGAGCCTCATATTCAAATCACAAACGCTGTTATGAGATGAAACACGTCGCACACACTGTGTCTCTCACACTCCATCAGTCTCTTATTACCTGTTATTACCGCGTTATTACACAATCATCCGGATCAGAGGAAACAAACCTGTCGGAGTCACACGTTCAACACACAACACACGACAAAATGCGGAAAACAGCCGGTATGTTCAAACAATATTTATTTATAAAGGTGAATGTCTATTAAATATTATAGTATTTGTTTATTCGTTTGTATTTAATATGCTATGTTTTGTGGGTCACAAACATGTATAAATATAAAATGCATGCATTAGTACAAAAAACAAAAGTATTTATACCTACAAGTTGTACACTGCAAAAAATGCATATGAAAAAAATGAGAAAATATAAACCAAATGAGTAAAAAAAAAAGACTCAAATCAAGTAAAATTATCTGCCAATGGGGTGAGACTATTTTTCTTGAAACAAGAACATTTATCTTTTACTCTTCATTCCAAGGTAGTGAATTTACCTATCTTGTCTGGAAAAAAAACGATTTATTGTGTAAATTCGAGATCTTTTGGCTTGTCAAGAATTCATTTTTGCAGTGTAACTACTTCTAATCTACAAATGTCAAGTATTTTTCATTCTTTGTTCATCTGGCACAGTAAACACTCATAACCACTTTACATCTTTAGGAAGTGTGTGTTTTTCGTACACGGCTGAAGTCGTGTTGTCAGTGGGAACAGAAACTGGAGAAGGAGTTTGTAAATTGGAACCATCTCGAGTCTGAAGAGGAAAGTGCAGGAGTGAGATCAGACCTGCCAGGACACGATTCACCACGGGGCAGAGAGGAAGTCAGAGAGAAAGCTAAGAACACGCCAATTAATGCCAATCTCTTAGGATTATAATGTAGAGAGCGTGTGTGTGTGTGTGTGTGTGTGTGTGTGCTGAACCACGTTTTCTCATTCATAACAAATCCCCGGGAAACATGTTAACATTTCTGTAACTGCTACACGAGAAACACACAATATTTGTTACACTGTAATAAATACACGAGAACCACGTGTAACATAAGTAACATTAGTAACACTATTTATTAGTGACTTTTGTAACATTATTACAACAATAGTAACCCTCGTAACGTTACTAACACGCAGACCAGTAACATTAGTTTCCGTAGTAACATTAGTAACATAACAATAGTGATACTAGGAAGATTGTTAACACTAGAAACACCAGTAACATGTGTTATGCTATGTAGTAACAATAGTAACATTCTTGATAATATCCCTTATTCTGGAAAATTTGTAATCCTGTAGCAATAGTAACAATAGTAATGTTCTTGTCACTATATCACTATATAATGTTTATATTCCCAGGGAAAGCATGAAAAATTGTTAAATTGTAAAAAAAAATGTAATGACTTTTAAGTCCGTTTGGATAAAAGCGTCTGCTAAATGACTGTAAAAGTAAAGTTAGAAAAAAAAACGGTAGATTAGATTTAACTTCATTGTCATTGGCAAGTACAAGTACGAGACAACAAAATGCATTTTCTAAATAAAAAGTTATAAAGTGCACGATTAGTAAAACTAGTAATATTAGTAACACAAGCAACAATATTAAAATTACTAACACTGGTAACATTAGTAGGACTGTGTGTGTGTGTGTGTGTGTGTGTGTGTGTGTGTGTGTCTATTATAGTGTGTCTGACTCTGTGTGTGTGTGTGTGTGTTTGGTTTGTTCTGTATGAAAGAGTTTCCGAACAGGAAAAGCAGCAGTGGGAATGTAGCGGGACTATAATGAATTTCGGGACTATTATTGCAGGAGGAAGAATTCTAATCAGTCACAGATTCTTTCCTGTTTGTCCAGCGCGACCGTAACCAATTACACGTGAACTCGCAGTTACAGTTTCACTTCCTGTGCGACAGAGTCAGTCTGGACGTCTAGTGTTCCTGAGGAAACACACACACACACACACACACAGTGTTCCTGAGGAAACAGAGAGAAGCTCCACCACACACACACACACAGTCAGACACACACACACAGTCAGACACACACACAGTCAGACACACACACACACACAGTCAAACACACTATTATAGACACACACACACACACACACACACACATTTTGCGTGTGTGTGTGTGTGTGTGTGTGTGATGTAGTTTGAAGAACTGATGCTGGATTGGTTAAAGTTTACTCTGCTTTCACAAACATAAATATTTAAAACAGCTAAATGTGTTAAATAAATGTAAATCGACTAACAAATATTAACACAAAAATAAAATAAACACACACACTCAAAGAAAACAAACAAATATACACACGCAAACAAATACAATTAAATAAACACAGACAATACATAACACACACACACACACACACACACACACACAAACAAACATAAACACACGCGCAAATATATTTAAACAAACACAGGCAATACATAACACATAAAATACAAATAAAAACACAAATAAATACACAATACATAATTCATTAAATAAATTGAAACATAAGAACAGACAATACTTAACACACACGTAAACAAACAAATATACACACACATGCAAAAACATGTGTTGATAATAATAATAATAATAATAAAATTTAAAATTAAATAAATAAATAAATAAAATTTAAACATAAACACAGACAATACACAACACACTCACAGACATAATATTCATTTATGAATATTTGATATATATATTTTTTTGATAAATATTTGATAAATCTTTGTCAATAACTGATTCGACAATAGTTTAACTTTATTGATTTAATTTTGTGTGTGTGTGTGTGTGTGTGTACGTACAGTATGTATCTATTTATTTTCAACAAAGCACATACAAAGACCACTACATAATTCGAAACAATTGTCATAAACTGAGCTGAATAAACTGAGTAATAAACTGAAAATAAAGGACTAGTTTAGCCGTGCAGGTTGTTAAGTTAAAAAATAACGTCACTTTCCCCCGCGCTCCAGGCCACGCCTCCAGTTCCCGCGCGTTTATTTCCCCTCATAGCTCAAGTTCAAGCCGTGGGGCGTCCGACACGCCGGGACTAACAAACACGTCTATTTATTCTGTTTAAGTAATGACTTATCTAGTGCATTACACGGAGAGTCTGCGGAATAAAACACTCATAATGTGAAAAATGGAGTCATTTCCGATGCGTCGTGGGCGAACACGACGGCCCGGGCCACTAAGCGAATCCGGATCGTTTTCCCGGCAAAACCTGCGAGAATTGATTCCTTCAGACGCCACATTGATCACCGGCTCCGCCCGGAGGAGAGGAGATGGCTTTACACGCCAGACAACGAGGGGCGATTATATTATTTGAGTGAAACAAGACAAAGTGCCGGCGCGGGATGCCAATGGCGCCGATGGCGAGTGGGCAGCATCCGGGTTCTCCAGTGGCGGGATAATCCAGTAACGTTCCCCGGCTCGGCTTCGGCCGGCAATCAGAGACGGGTGGCTCTGCTCTGATTGTGTTCATTTATAAAAGCGTCCCGCTGAAATTGCTGCCCTGGGCTGACGGGGTATAAAGATGCTGATCCAGAGGACGAGGAGGAGCTTCACGTGAGGAAGATGCTTCACGTCAGACACACACTGATCCGCTCTTCCGCGGGAAAATAACAGGCCGGAAAAAAGTCGTCGTCACATTGAACGTTACGAGAAAAATCACAGAGAAAATTGGAGACCCAGAAGAAACCCAAGAAATCATTTCTTTTCGTAGAAAGTGCATCACGTTAAAATAACAGACCGAAAAAATGTACGACCGTTTAAAAGTCGTCGTCAATTTGAACGTTACGAGAAAAATCACAGAGAGGAAATTGGAGACCCAGAAGAAACCCAAGTAATCATGTGTTTTCCTAGAAAGTGCGTCACGTTAAAATAACAGACCGAAAAAATGTGCGAGTTTAAAAGTCGTCAATTTGAACGTTACGAGAAAAATCACAGAGAGAAGATTGGAGACCCAGAAGAAACCCAAGTAGTAAACATTTCACGCCTACGTTTTGTAGAAAGTGCGTCACGTGAAAAGAACAAACCGAAAAATGTGCGATTTTTAAAGCAGCCATCAACCAAACGTAACGAGAAAAATCACAGAGAGAAGATTGGAGACCCTGAATAAATCCAAGTAATCATTTCTTTTCGAAGAAAGTGTCACTTTAAAATAACAGACCGAAAAAATGTGCAAGTTTAAAAGTCGTCGTCAATTTCAACATTACGAGAAAAATCATATAGAGAAGATTGGAGACCCAGAAGAAACCCAAGTAATCATTTCTTTTCGTAGAAAGTGCATCACGTTAAAATAACAGACCGAAAAAATGTACGACCGTTTAAAAGTCGTCGTCAATTTGAACGTTACGAGAAAAATCACAGAGAAAATGTGCTCTAAGAGAAAAGAGAAGAAACCAACTCTGATCGGCTCTTCACAGTTCGTTGGTGGTGGATCTCTGATCGCCAAACTTGAGCTTTAAAATAACGCAATCTCATCAATAATGTACTCAATAACGCATTTTAATCGATGACCTTTCTGAGCGTGACAACACTGAGAGACAAAAATATTGGAGACCCAGATGAAACCCAAGTAGAGATTTCATCGCTTGGAACGTTGCAAGAAAATTCTCTTTGATTGACAGCTCCAGCTCGTCTCCTGAGCCCTCGGGCTGATTGACAACACGCTTCATCACATTATTTATCAGTTTGGCTCGACAAAATTGCTGTTAATACAGAGTAATAATAATAATTTAAACGTTTTAGAAATACTGCAGTTGTTAAAAAAGAAATATTGGGGAAGCCCTTTGAATATATATTACAATGATTTAACAATAATATTTCAACAAACATAGAAATTTCAGGTTTACGTTTTTTCTGTCATGTTTAAATTTGTTTTACAGTTTTTTAGTATTTACTTTAATTTTTTTTTTAACAATTTTTTTATCAGTTTGGCTTGACAAAATTGTTGTTAATACCGAGTAATAACAATAATAAAAATAATAATGTAAACGTTTTAGAAATACTGCAGTTGTAAAAAAAGAAATATTGGGGAATCCCTTTGAATATATATTACAATGATTTAACAATAATATTTCAACAAACATAGAAATTTCAGTTTTACGTCTTTTCTGTCATGTTTAAATTTGTTTTACAGTTTTTTAGTATTTATTTATAATTTATTTATAATTTTTTTACAATTTTTTTTATCAGTTTGGCTTGCTGTAATTGTTGTTAATACGAAAACAGCATATTAGGTCATTTTAAAATGATTTTCTCCATACAAAAAACACGCACACACACTTTTAAATCATCATGGGGTCCCACCACAGACTTACAAACAAAACAATACAATTCTGTGACTTTAAAATAAAATGCATTCTTGTGGCTTAAAAAACACTCATCACTTCACAGCGTCTTCAGAGTGCTGAAGGTCCCCACAAGTGACCATCAAAGCATTCTGGACCGTGAGGCCTGCACACACACACCCCGTGGGGACATGATCACAGAGCGGGCCGTGATTGGACGGGAGCTTTGATTGACAGCTCCTGAGCCCTCGGGCTGATTGACAACACGCTTCATCTCACATTTAGCGACGGAGCTAATGCGCTAAACTCCAACCAGACGCGTTCCAGCCCTGCCGAGACTCCGCCTCTGTCCCAGGTGGACCTTCATCTCCCAAAATAAATATGTTTCTCCATCCGTGACGCTAAAACAAAGTGAGAATAATGAAGTGTGCGTCTATAATGAAGCGTGTTGAGGATCTTCTGTAGACGAGGGCTAATTACACGAGGGCGTCGATCCGTCGGGACGAGTCGCTTCACCTCAGCGAATCTTCTCCTGCCAAGTTTATAATCAATCCATCATCACACCTTCACCGTCTCTGTGTCTTTCTGGGATCTCACCTCGCGTTTCACCGCTACGCCGCTAACACCGCTAACACCGCTAGCACGTCTGGAGCGAGTTACTGCTCATACTCGCATAGTGAAGGTCTGTTTTAAATCACTGCTCAAGATGCTTTTATCGCTACAGATCGATTGTGGAGAGAAACGCCGTTCATCTTCAGTTCGAAATGAGTTGAATTGAGTTGATCCAAATTGAGTTGAAATTAGTTGATCTGAATTGAGTTGAGTTGAATTGAGTTGAGTTGAGTTGAATTGAGTTGATCTGAATTGAGTGGAGTTTAATTGAGTTGAATTGAATTTATTTGAATTGAGTGGAGTGGAATGGAATACAACTGGAAATGGAATTGAATTTGATTTTGAATTGAAATTGAAATTGAATTTGAATTTAAATGTATTGAATTGAATTATACTGAGGTATTAGAGGTGGAATTCTATTAGAGTATATGAAAAATAAACAAGTAAACAACACTGCACACACTATAAATAAATAAAGATAACCAAACGTATAACAACGCACATATCGTAATGAATTAGTTAATACTATATATACTGAATGTATGTGTGTATGTATATGTACACACACACACAATATATATATATAAAGTGTGTGTGTGTGTGTGTCATATTATTATACGTTTTTTTTTTCAACATAGGCAACTATTTTTGTCATAAGTTTTTACTATTACGTATTTTTAGTATTTTCTATTTCTATTCTATTTTCATCTCTACAGCGTGTTTGCCATAATGAAAGTTTGTCACCGTATGAAACAAAGGAGAATTTCTCAAAAGGGATGAATACAGAATTCCTGATGCTATACAGTACATTCCATTTTTATTCATCCGTACATTCACAAATAATGTTTTATAAAGTGATAAAGAAAGTGATAAAAGGTTTCACGGCTTAACACATTTCCCATCGAATGAGGAACCAGTTTCAAATCCAAATTCACAATGTGTGAATGTCCATCCATCAATCAATTATCTGAACAGCTTTTCTGTTTCTAGGTCAGTGGGAGCTGCAGCCAATCACAGCAGCCGGGCCCTTGAAGGCGGGTCTCACCCTAGAATGATGGCCAGCCAATCACAGAGCAGGACACACAGATTAACACGCACTCACTAATTATTGAATATACAGTTATTACTATACTGTTATTGAATATACTAATTATTGAATATACTTATTATTGAATATACTGAGCCCACACGCACACACACGCACACACACACACACACACACACACACACACGCACACACACACACACACACACACACACACTGTGTAAACGGATGCTCAGAGTTCTGAAGGTGTGATTACATCAAGCAGATTTACATGTCAGGTCACGATCGGCATTTATGTCGAGTAATTAAAAGCTTTAAACGAGAGATTAATGAGTTCTGGAGGGAAGGAGTCGCTCACCATTCCACCTGGAAAACTCCTCCATCCTATTTTTACATGGTTTGTGTGATAACGTCACGATGTAAACACTCGCAGTTACTATTTTATGGACCGTGTAGTGTTGCAATGTTTCGAATAAACAAACAAAAAATACAGTTGAAATATATTCAATTCAGTTGTTGTGATTTATGTTGTGAGAAAATGCTATACAATATCAAAATAAGAAAGACCGCACAAATTAAAATACCTAAAACGCACTACACTAGTACGTGTAGAATTCCTCTCTACATATGTATTATTAATGTGTTATCAATTCGGATTTTAAATCACTTTTTCATACAGACACACACACACACACACACACACACACACACGTTTACAACGTACATAATTACGTTATGCCAAATGATAATTATTTAACACACACCAGTACAGTATTTTTTCTTATAAAAATGTGTGTATGTATATATATATATATAAATATACAATATTTTTTATATATGATAAAGTAAAATAACAATAATACAATAAAAGGTTAAAGAATAGAAGTACAATAAAACAGTAGATATAAAGATAAAAGTATCACAAATTAATACAAAAAAAAATAACATAGAAAATTACCAAGATAAAAAATACGATCAAGTAACGTAAATAGTTATTTATTATGATATACTATCATAAAATGCAAATAGTTCACACAATATATTATATTTTTGTATATTATTCAATAAACTAATCATGACAAAGTGAACGTTTTCAACGACGCTTGACGTTAGCTTGACGCGTTGTGATTTAGCTAGTGAAGATGTGTGTGTGTGTGTGTGTGTGTGTGAGAGTGTGAGTAAGAGAAATAATGCATAGAATATGTGGTAAAACCCGCCACAAAAGTCCAGTCTCACCTGACAGAGAAGAGGAGGAGGAGGAGGAGGAGTCTAGAGCAGGAGGAGGCGGGGCTTGTCAGGCCACACATGTTTGTGATGACAGGTCAAAGAAGCTCATTAGACGGTCACGACGTCTCAGAAACGTGTTCGTTCATGAATCCCGACACACGGAGACTCACATTCTGCCGGAGGAACAAGAAGTTCTTACATTCCTTAATAATACCGGATTTCAGAGCTTAAAACCCAATTAAATCAAGTCTGGAGCTGCGGAACCTTCCAACACACTAAATTACATTATAATTCCTGACTGGAACATAAACAGCGGCGTTTTATCGTCATGGCGACGTTCTAACGACGTTTCGGACAAACTCATTTTCACGAATTATGACACCGCAGTGCGAGTTAAAACCGACAGAGAACCAGGAACAAGATTTATATTTCACTGCTAATGACGTAAAATGGCGAAGGAATTCTAAAATATTTGAGCGAATTTGCACACAACTGGAACATTTTTATAATCTAAATGAGTTTTCACACGCACTGCAAAAATGAGTCGTTAATTCAATTTTACACATTCCGGGGAATTTGCTAATTCTATTGCTAATTCTAATTCTATAGTATCTGCTGTTGTTTAAAAACGTATATTTCAGTTTGTGGTTAAACAGCGTTTTAGCAGATAGAAAGATACAGACAAACCATGAAGATAAAATCCTGGTAAATTCCGTTATCCGCTGGTGAGAAAAGTTACATTTTGAAGTTAAAAGTGTGAATAATAGAGTCAAAATACTTTTACATCTCTGCTTTTCATAACTATCTGCACGTGATGAGAAGACATGTCATTAAAACGTTTTTAAAATAATGTGATGTAAATACGACTGTTTAACAAAACTATTTTCAACATGACTGAATTACCATATTTACGCGAATATAAGCACCACCCTGATTTTTTTAATTGTCAGTTCACTAACACTTGTATAAGTGACCTTATGTGTAAATTACTTATATATTTATTTCATTATAATTATTTCATTTCTTATAAGTGTCAATAAACATTTCACAATTTTTCCAGCACATTTAAAATTAAGTGGGTTTTCAGCTGTATTGTGTGTGTGTGTATGTGTGTGTGTGTGTGTGTGTGTGTGTGTGTTAAAATTAACACATACTTTAGGTGTAAATGTCTATTTTTCTTCCAAAAAAATGCTCTCAAATTTATGTTTCTGTAGCTTAGAATGTTTCTAAATTATTTTAAATAAAAGCTTTTTATTTAATTTTTATATTTATTTTCATTAGCTTTTTAATTTTATTTATTTAACTATTACAATATTTTTCTTCCCATTATTTATTGCCTTAGATTATTATAAGTCAATAATTACAATGTAATTTAATAGTTTTGCACCATTTATCTATACATTGATAATATGTAGTAATTACAATAATTTATGACAGGTACATTTAGAATAGAATAAAATAGAATGCATTTATAAACACTTATATATTTAAAATAAATTGCCCTTACTGTCATTGTATCCCGGGGTTACAGTGAAATTAATATTTCAATCAACATTTCCCGAATTTTCCAAACACATTTGAGTTGTAATATATATACTGTGTGTGTGTGTGTGTGTGTGTGTGTGTGTGTAAGACGGTTAATTTCTCCTCAGGTCACGACCCACACACCATCACGGAATCCACCCCGTTTCTCCCAAATCCCAGATGAAAAGCCGGAGCTCAGCACGAGGCCGGAGACCCTGAAGCCCCCAGGCCTTCACACACACACACACACACACACACACACACACGCCGTCCTTATCAAGCAAACGTAAAAAAAAAACAGCCAAACAATTCCATGGGGAAGTTGTGCGTGGGGAAGCTGAAGGTCCGGAGCTGTTATCAGTGATGAGAGGCAGATAAATCACGCATTCAGAAATCATACAGACACTGCGCAAAGGGGGCGGAGTGTGTGTGGGGGGGAGGGGTTAACAGGCCCCGCCTCCTCCCGTGTAGAACCTGTTTCCAATCGTCTCTTCAATTTGATCAGGAGGGTTTGTATTAGATTAGGAAGGCCGGAGGCGTGAATACACTTCACTCTCGTGGTAAAGCGCAGTAAAACTGGGACGTCAGCTGAGACCGAGTAAAACTTCACATTTTATTCGTCACATCCACAATTATTTATCAGCAACGTGAAGGGAAATCTATTTTGCAATCGTCCGGCATGTTAAAATAAAATTTATGATAGGGGATAAAAAACAAAACAAAAGCAGTAAAATACAATAAGAAAAGAGAGAGATAAAATATGAATAAAATACAAGTGATAAACACCACCGAGCCAGATTTACAAATAAATACCCTAGTTACGCAAATATAAGCAATTTTTTTTCCAATTTTAGTGGCTCAAAAACCTGCGGGATGCTTATAATCGCCGATTTAAATTATTCACGTACATTTAAGCACTAGTTTGTTAAAAACTTTTAAAAACAAGAAAAGTTGCAAACAAAGTGCTCTACTAAACAATAGAATCTAGGGAAAAAAAGATTGATGACCTCTGACCTTGACCTCTCACCCTCAAGACATTGAGAAAGAGATTGTTCGTTCTAGGTAGGAATAAAAAGAACCAGTGAATAAAAATGCAAGTGTAATTAGTGAAATATTAATATAATATAAACTCAAATTCACATTTTATTTGTCACATCCACAATTATTTTTCAACAATGTGAAGTGAAATGTGTTTTGCAATCATTCGGCATGTTAACATGGGGGTTGTATAAAATATAAAAAATAAAATACAAAAGCAATAAAATACAATAAAAATATACAGATAAAATATGACATAAAAATACAAAAGATAAAAAAATACAAAAGCAGACAAAGTGACTCAAGTGATGATTTAAAGTGACTCGTTTAAAGTGACAGTCATCGTGACACAGAAGACACAGAATAAAAGTAAAGATACTAATACGTGTAGTTTGCTTAAAACTTTTAAAAACAACCAAAGTTGCAAACAAAGAATCAGTAGAATAGAAATGCTACTAAACAATAGAATCTAGGAACAACCCGGTGTTTCCAGAGTTTTGACCTTTCACCCTCAGTTGCCATGACGACATCATCCTCAGCCAATCAGAAAGCAGCATTCCAACCATCCATCCTTTCCGTCCATTTATCCAACAATTCATTTATCCGTCTGTACGTTAATTTCTCAGGTTCCCGAAAAAACCACCAAGCCCAACGGACACGACAACAACAACAACAACAACACAAACAAAAGCTCTGAAAGGCTGAAATGATGCAAAAAAGGTGCAACGGTCCGACGACAAGACATATTTGGGCTGATGCGACCCCGGACCGGACCGCACTCTTCCTCTCTTCCTCTCTTCATCACAGCGCTGTGGATTATTAATGGCCAGTTTGTGTCTGGATCTTTCCGTTGTGCTAATTGGAGGCCGTGGTCCGGCGTCTCATCCCCCAAGGTGGAGGGAATTACTGCGTCTCCCCCTATATTTAGCCCCTTTAAGGTTGTGCTCTGAAAGCCAAAGTCAAAAGATGCCATTCTTTATTAATGTCCGAGGCTATGAAATGGGTCGAGCCTCCTGCAGTCGCCCCGGAGGACTTCACCTTTTCAAATATAACGAATGCCTCCATTAAATCTCCCGCTCAAACACCATGCTCAGGTTTTTTTTTCTTCTGATAACAATCACTCTCTCTTTTTTTGTTTTTTCTTATCTCTGCTGTGAATGTTTAGGGAGGAGAGAGAGAGAGTGAGCGATCACTGTGTTGTCATACGATGAGAGAGAGAAAGAGAGAGAGAGAGAGAGAGAGAGAGAGAGAGAGAGAGAGAGAGAGAGAGAGAGGGAGAGAGAGAGGGAATGAGAGAGAGATGGAGGGAGAGAGAGAGAGATTTACATGACCATCACTTCAATTATGACAGAAAGATAAACACAACAAGGTGTTGGACAGCAGAAAGAATAGTGAAAAAGTGATTGAGATACACAGAGTGATGGAGAGAGAGATGAAGATGAAGAGTGAGGAAGACTACAGGAGACAACAGTGGTTAAAGATAAAAGAAAAGACGGAGAGAGAGAGAGAGAGAGAGAGAGAGAGAGAGAGAGAGAGAGAGAGAGAGAGAGAGAGAGAGAGAGAATAATTTAAAATGACAGGGATAAATAAGTATAACAAATTGTTGGAAAAAATAGATAAATAAAGAGAGTGTTGGTGAGAGAGAATCAGACAAAAAGTGAGAAAGACTATAGAGGTCAACTGGGGTCAAATATATAATGGAAGATGGAGAGAGAGCGGAGACAGAAAGAAAGACAGAGAGAGAGACATACATGACCATCACTTAAATTATGATGGATAAATTATATCAATTATGAGAAATAAATGCAACAAAAATTAGAAATTGGAAAAATTAGTACAAAAAAATAATTGAGAAAGACTACAAATGGAGTCAAAGATAAAATGGAATATATATATATATATATATATATATATATATATATATATATATATATAGAGAGATGAGAGAGAGAGAGAGAGAGAGAGAGAGAGAGAGAGAGACAGACGAGAGAACACCAGAGAGCAGAGAGAGAGAGAGAGAGACCCAGCCCAGCAGTAGAGAGAGAGAGACACCAAAGAGAGTAGATGGCAGGGTAACAGAGTGATCAGTGATCACGTAAGCTTCACTCTTTCACACTCATTCATTCGTTCAGATCTGGAACTGAAGTGATGGGGATGAACTGATGGTGTAAAATGAAAAAAAAAAAAACTAATTAAATTGATCATGATTAAGGCGCGTAACACACACACACACACACACACACTAAGGTATTGAAAATTGAAATTGAAATTGAAAAATCCTTTATTAGTCCCACAGCGGGGAAATTTCACGTCACAACAGCAACAACAAATCCAAACAAATATAAATAAAAAACATC
>CM051494.1:15580334-15628846 GCA_028031935.1 Paedocypris micromegethes | reverse complement strand
TATATATATATATATATATACACACGTACATATTTGTACTAAGACAAAAGTTATATAATAAAAGTAGCAAATAAGAGTTACTAATATTCACTTAGTTGGCTTATACTTTAGGGGCAATAACAGCTGCAGCCAATCACATTGTCTCTAAATATGGCCACGCCCATACAGACTACGCCCTAAATAGGTGTCTAAACTATCACAAGGTCATTTTTTTACCTTTGAAAAAAACTATAAATGAGATTTTTCGAGTCCCTCAACTTCTGTTGTGGAAAGTAAGCAAAATAATTTTAATATGTTTATTATGAAAAAGTAGAACAGGGGAGTTACATCATTGGTAAATCACAATTTTACAAAAAAAAATTATGAACAAAAAAAATGTGGGCAATTTTTTCACCAAACGGAACAAATAGAGAAAACAAAAAATGGGGGATGGACAACAAATCCATGTAATAAATGTAGTCTTGGACCTTCAGTGGTGATGTCCGCAGTGAGTCCTGGAACATTAGCATTTACGTCGAGTGTAAATGGAATAAAAACAAGAACGTTGAGACCGAACCAGGAGACACGAGTGCGTTTAATGAAAGGTTAAATTTTCATCTACTCTCTATTGAGTGAGCAAAAAGAGCCATTCTTTATTATCGGCACGATGTGGCCCATTAGAGCTCTATTGGAATTGCTGTTTTTTTCTCTCCAGCTTTCTCTCTTCCACACGGTGGAGATTGCTCCAAGCTAAAAGAGCTAGAACTTTCCTCGTCCACGTTCCCCCAACAATGGAACGAAGTCTACACCTTCTCCACCATGTCCACACACACACACACACACACACACACACACACACACACACACACACTCGACATTGCCATCGATCTGTTGTTTTCTCTTTCCTGACACATCAATGACAATCTAATTCCATTCACTGGATTCTATTGACCTTGTCTCGCCAAAGTGACAAGACACATTGCTGGCCGCTTAACCCGATAAACACGGGTTTGTTTGGAGCAGATTGGGTCATCAGTGTCTCTCCTCACACGCGGTTAGTCCTGGACATTAACTGGATGGTAGTAGAGACGAGGCATCGCACTGCTTTATCTCTCTTTAGAAGCAAATACAGAGCAGTGTCCGTCTGTTTATCAAGCTGTTTATGCTCATACCAGAGGAGTCTATCTATCTAGAGTCTTATCTATCTATCTATCTATCTATCTATCTATCTATCTATCTATCTATCTATCTATCTATCTATCTATCTATCTATCTATCTATCTATCTATCTATCTATCTATCCATCCATCCATCCATCTAGACACTATACAGATAAGAGATAAAGGAAACAAGAGAGATGACTCAGCAGAAAATCACATTGTAAACAGAAACTGCATCTTCTGAATTAACGAAGCATGATGTCGACATTTAGAGCAGCAGAGAAAGTGCTTTACGTTATTCAGCACTGACAATAAAAAACACTACAAATGTAGGACTTTTCTTTGTAGTAGTCGCCGATTCCTATAGGACTTGAGTGAAAGTGTGGATACTTGACTGTAAAAATTACTCCATTACAAGTTGCCGATTCCTAGAAGACTTAAGTACAAGTATGGACACTTGACTGTAACTTGTAATGGAGTCATTTTTACAGTCAAATTTCTATACTTTTGCTCAAGCATGTTTCATGGACACTTACTTTACTCTACTCAAACCAAGCTCAGTGCAAAGGGTTTTAACCTCGTGTCCGAGAGATAAACGCACAACAAAGCCGATACTCCAGTTCCGTCGAGACATCGCCCGCGAATGGACGTCTCCATCGGTGTGAAAGCAAGTAGGGCAGCAGATGGCCGTCCTCGCCAGTTCAGGATCACACAGGTCACATGACGGTTCAAACCTCACGCCATCTGGCCCGACGCTTATTTGACGCACCGCGTGAGGCGGCGTTCTGCAAACACACGGCGCCCTCATTACGAAACGGGCATCGTGGAGCGCCGTAGTTTAGCCTCCCGCCGATTAACAGTCGCCTCCTCGCTGCTTGTTCTTCCTCAAACCAGCCAACCCATGCCCATGCGTAACGAGTAACAGTGTCAATTGAAATGTAGTGGAGTGAAAAGTACAGATACTCAGTCAGAACTGCAGTGGAGTAGAGAGTGAGTCGCTTATATTTTTGATACTCAGTACAAGTACAAAGTAGCCAAAAACCTACTTGAGTAAAGCAGCCAAAACCTTCTTGAGTAAAGTTGCCCGAAACCTACTTGAGTAAAGTAACGCAATGCATTTACTCAAGTACCATACAGCCTAAAAAGCGCGTGGCTGAGGTGTCGGGTACTTGAGTAAATGTGCTTTGTTACTTTACTCAACGGCGTCGACCTTCTCGGGGCTTTACGGCCTGGTTTTCCATCTGATGCGGAGATCTGCGCAGACCTTCACCGGCCATAAAGGAGGCTGGAAGTCTTTCATCTGGCCAGCGTGGCGTGGTTCCTGGTAAAACTGCTCCCACACTGAGCTTTTAAACAAACCTCCTCCAGCCACAGCCACTCGTTATGGCCACAGCCGCTAATTAATTGTTTCCAGTGGATGGCGAGGAAAAACTCTATTAATCCCGCGTCACGTGGGCTAACTCCTCAGCCGCGCGTATATCACACCTGTATATCTCCGCGCCTCAGATAGCGCGGCTCTCCGGCCCCTACGGACCCTTTATGACCTCACTGTGCTGTGTGTTTCTATCAGCGTATGGAATGGTACAGTCAATCTGGAGTCTGGCTGAGAGCCGTGAACACCACATATTTGAAAATGAGAAAAAAAAAACCTAACTCTGAGAACCAGACCATGTTTGAAACTAGACGCATGTCGGCGTTTGCGCAAAACAACGCAGTGCGATACGTTATTCATTGTGAATTTGTGTGGATAACGCTGCTGTTAAACTTTTTGAACACGGCCACCACCACACATAGAGAGCAACAGCGCCACACAGGCTAGGAGAGGAACTGCAATAGAAATCTAGTTATAAAAATAATAATAATAATAATAACAATAATAATAGTAATAATAATAATAAAACATTTGAACGAAATTTTTGAGGTCTCTCTCTGTCTCTCTCAATCTGTCTCTCTTTCTCGTTCTCTCTCTGTCTCTCTTTCTCAATCTGTCTCTCTTTCTCAATCTGTCTCTCTTTCTCAATCTGTCTCTCTCTTCTCTCTGTCTCTCTTTCTCAATCTCTCTCTCTGTCTATCTTTCTTGTTCTTTCTCTCCGTCTCTCTCTCTGTCTCTCTATTGTTCTCCCTCTTTCTCATTCTCTCTCTCTCTCTTCCTGTTGAAAAGTTCTGTTGAAAAACCATCTTCTTTGATAAAAAGACTTTCTTCATTTAGCTAACACGAGCGGTAGGGCAATGAACGGATTGAAACACAAGACGTTTCATATTTTGACCATCATTACGTTTTTATCAAAGCTTTGTCTGCGACACGTTTCCGACCTCGTCACCAAACGCTCGTGTAGTTTCGGATTTACATTTGGTTTTCCAATTCTGGACTAGAGTTATTAGCGAATCGCTGTCCGTGGTGCTTAAATCTGGACTGAAGCTTGGCTTGTGTGATTTCGGACAGGAATGTTATTCCATCAAACATCTTTTCCCTATAGTTCCGGCAGTCTGACTCAACACAGGCATTCACAGGATCTAATCATTTCTCTTCACCAGCGTGCGATGGAGACCAGCCTTCCATCTGTAACCCCTGAGCTTCATTCCTGGTCTGGTCTGGTCTGCGGTTGAGTAAAGAGTCTTGGGATTGAGTATTAGAACCACGAGTGTCTGAAACCTTCTCGGCAATCAGACCTGACGCAAATGAAGTCTCGACCTGAAGCTTCAGACGCTGTAGGACATTCTCACCAAGGCTAGGAGCTTTCTGAGCTTGAATCACTGAAGTTATAGATTCTGGAGACAGCAGATTTAGTTGTGAGTTTGTGATGTGGTTTTCATTTAATCTTATAGTTTTATACTCATAATTCATAGTTTACTAAGCCTCTTAGACACATCTCCTTGTGTAATTTTAGTGCAGAGAAACCAATCTAATCATTTGAGAAGCTACTCAAACTTGACCTCGAATACTCAGAAGAGGAAGAATGTGTTTCACTGATTTTATTATGCCATGTATAATTGTATTTTTATTTCAGGTATTTATTTTAATTTAATTTTTATTTAATTTACTAATCAGAGTTTAATTTTATATCTACTTTTTTTTCTTAGCACATTTGAGTAATTGAGACAGACATTTTGGTTTGTTCTTTTTATCTACTTTGTTCTACCATTTTTATAAACATCGAGGTGTTAAAATTCGTTTCTGTTCTAGAAAACAAAACCTCATGAATAGACCTTGTTGTCACATTTATTTTTTTGCCATATTTACGGCGAGTAAAATACTTAAGTCCTTGTAGAATTGAATACTTTCCTACCTTGACTCAAGTCTATTTGAAAATGGCGACTTGTGACTTGTAATGGAGTAATTTTTTACAGTAAGTACAGTATTTGTTTATTTTTTACTTTTACTCAAGTATGGATGTCCGATTCTCAGACAAAGTTGAGCATTCCTGGAAAATCTCGTTGGGATCCACGGATCTGAATCGCATCGCTTGAGACTCTACGGCACAAAAACCTCGAGAGAATTGTGGTGTGTAAATCGCTCATACGAGATGGAAAAATATCCCGAGTGTGTGTCCTGCTTTTAGAAGCCAGAGTTCCCACACACACACAACCTCAGCCAGGATCTAAACCAGCTTTATTACCCATCACTGCTCATCATCATGGTTGATGTCTTATTTAATTAACTGAATTGTTTATTTTATCAATAACGCAAAATACACGTAGTACATCATTATACACAATCATTTAACACACTCTTGTTCTCTGTCTCTCTCTCTCTCTCTGTTTGTGTGTTTCTCTCTCGTTCTTTCTCTCTCTCACCCTCTTTCTCTCTCTTCTATCTTTTGCTCGCTCTTCCTCTGTACAATCATGTAGAAAGGTTCTGTTGAAAAATCATCTTCGATTTCTCTTTCTCTCTTGTTCCATCTCTCTAATTTGATCTCTTGCTCGCTCTTCCTCTGTCTTCTCGCTCTCTCTCTTGTTCTCTGTCTCTCTCTCTCTCTCTCTCTCTTGTTCTCTCTCTCTCTCTCTCTCGTTCTATCTCTTTTTCTCGCTCTTCCTCTGTCTTCTCTCTCTCTATTGCTCTCTCTCTCTCTCTCTTGTTCTATCTCTCTTGTTTTATCTCTTCCTCTGTCATCTCTCTCTCTCTCTTGTTCTCTGTCTCTTTGTCTCTCTCCCTCTCGTGCTCTCTCGTTTTATCTCTTTCTCGCTCCTCCTTTGTCCAATCATGTAGAAAAGTTCTGTTGAAAAATCATCTTCGAGTTCTCTCTCTGTCTCGTTGTCTGTCTCTCTCTCTCTTGTTCTATCTCTCTCTCTCACACACACACAAACTCTCTTTCTCTCTCACACACTCTCTCTCTCCCTGGACAATTCTTCTTTATTTTTTTGAAAAAGGTTGTAGCGACTAAAGATAAACACACACACAAATGTAAGGAAAGCGAATGAGCTCAAACGCTACAAAACCTGCAACAATGTCACAAACGCGTCAACTGGTGAATCCACAGAGAGAAACGCGCGAGGCGCTAATTAACAAAGCACGATGTTTACGCTCGAACGGGCAAGAATTAGCCTCGCCTGGCACGTGTCGCTTTCTCATTACGCCAAAACTCCCCGAAACCGCTGTAATACATCAGAGAACGCAATAAAAGCCCGGATACTCCATTCCCACTGACACCTTCCTCATTCAAAGTCAGTCTCACACTCTAATAACGCTCTTATACGCAATACGCTTAGGGAATTGATCGGCGAGGAATGCGGGATTATCAGGAGTCGACTTTAATGAGCATTAATCCATCGGCTCGGCGACTGTGGAGAACGTCTTTGTTTGAGGAGGACACATCGATGGGCCGGATGACGAATCCATCGCAGGTTCCAGAGGAGACGTATCGATTTCTCAATGATTAATAAGTGGAAAATAATTGTATTTCATTAAGACGAATGGAGCTTCATTCGCTCCGTCACGTCAGAGGTGCAGTCACGCGTCACAACCTTCCATTAATCTCACCACCTCGAAACTTCTCACGCGCTTCCGGATTGGAAAGAGTCCGGAATTGTTGCGTTTTTGCTACGGTTTGTGATATTTTAAAGCGCATGCCAATGTGGGTTTCCTCCGGGTCTCCGGTTTCCTGATAGTCCAGACACAAGCAGGAAAGAGAGTCTCTGCTAAAAATCCATGTGAAAAAATAAAAAAATAAAAAACAAAATGAGTAAAAAAAACAAATGTCATCAAAGAAAATTATCTGCTATTGGGGTGAGACAATATTTATTGGTAAGACAACAAAAAAATCCTGATACACCGTAGATTTGATTCTGCATTTCCGTTATTGGCTCATTGGCTTTAATATAAAAAGTAGCTAGTTTTTTAAATCTAGAAAAAATGTATTCTTAAAATAAGATGATTTCACTTAACGTTTCTTGTTTCAGGAAGTTCTGTGTTAAAACATAATGTCTACTTTGAGAAATGTCTCGATTTAGTGTAAAATATCATCAAAATTAGCATTTTTTTCTAAGCAAGACAATTCCAGTCCGATTTTCTAGAAATAAGCAAAGTAATCTCTCACTCTTAATCTTAACATAGTGAATTTATCTTGTAAGAAAATAACAAGATTTATTGTCTAAACTCGAGATTTTTTAGCTAGTCAAGAATTAATTTTTTTCAGTGTGTGTGTGTGTGTGTGTGTGTGTGTGTGTGTGCGTTTCATGTTCTGTGATTGGTTGCTCTCCAATACAGGGTGTAAGCCCCGCCTTCATGCTCAGAGTTGCTGTGAAATGAAAAAGTCACTCAGAAAAATTGAGATTTTTTTCTCAATAAAACAGAGACGGGGTTTTATGTTTATCTGTGTAACACTGACGTCTTAGTGATGGAGTTTTTGGTATCTAATAAAAAAAACGAAAAAGCTTGTGTATTTTTCCGAATGCGTTCTATTGATCAATGATGATAGTTTTCTGACACAGACACGAAAACAATGGAAATGAGTCAGTAACAATGAATCCACATTTTACTTAATAAAATACAAACACTTCAACATCCATCTAGACGTTAATTCCCAGCGGAAATCAAATTTAAAACGGCTAAATCCCTTTACCGTTCATCAGTTAAGACAAATGTTAACAAAACGTAATTCCCATGAAACAAAAATGATATGATTTGAGGTTCTATACGAATATTTACAGTCGATCAGGTCTAATTAGGCCACGTAGGATTCCGACAACAATATTAAATTGTGTTAATTGACTTTATTTGTAGCCACTTGGCAACTAGAAGTCCCAGAAAGGGGAATGTTCCGGAGTCGGGGTCCGTCTGCAGAGCGGCCGGAGAGTGAAGCGCGAGGGTCTCGGAGCCGTGCATCATTTTAATGTTCATCTAATGACACTCTCTCAGTGTTTGTGTCATGGGCCATCAACAATCATAATTGTAAATTGATTCATTGTCAACTGAGGGTGACAACATGCTACTGACAGAAAGAAATTGATAAGAGGGAACAGGTTCCTTTAATGAATATATCAATAACCGGTGACAGCTGAAAAAGCACCTCTGCGAAATTTCAAATAAGCGGCAACTCCTCGTCCATTTGTTTCGGCGCGGCCTGCCACGGCGAATTGTTCCTCGCAATAATTACTCTGCCACCAGCCATTCCAGTCTCACGCCGCGGTTAGCTTCTCCACATTAACTTGAGCGCAAAGCCGGCGGAGCGCTAATCGGCACCGAGATCATACTCGCACATTAAGCTAAGCTAATTCGCTTAGCGGCTAAGCTAATTAATCTAAAGTCAGATCCAATCCAAATGTCAATCATTTCAATATCTAAAAACGACTGTAAAAAAATTCTCTGGTACATATTATAACCTCGTCCACATCATGACTTGTGCAAGCTAAAAAAACAGGCGGCTAAGCTAATCGAGTGATTTTTTTTAGCTTGCGCAAATCACGATTTCCAAGGATGAGGTGAAATTTTATACCATAACATTTTTTTTGCAATCGTTTTTAGATATTGAAACCATTTACATTTTGGATTGGATCTGACATTGGCTGGTTTTATTTATCTAGAGCAGCAGTTTTTAGCACTGAGATCATACTCGCACACTCAGCTAAGCTAATTCGCTTAGCGGCTAAGCTAATTAATATAAAGTCAGATCCAAAGCAAATGTAAATGGCGTCAATATCTAAAAACGACTGCAAAAAATGTTCTGGTGTATATCATCACCTCATCCTTGCAAATCATGACTTGTGCAAGCTAAAAAAATAAACAGCTAAATTAGCTTAGCCGCTAATTAGCACGGTGGCTAAGCTAGTCGAGTGATTTTTTTTAGCTTGCGCAAATCACAATTTCCAAGGATGAGGTGAAATTTTAAAAGGGGTAACACTACTCGCACAATAAGCTAAGCTAATTTAAAAAGACACATTGACTTCTAATCAAGGCTGAAAGAAGAAATTTTTTTAAATTGTGTATCTAACGAAAAATAGCATTGAAAAAACACAGCTACACTGGACTGTTACAAATTCACAAAGCTACATTGAACTCACAAGTTTGACGGCTGAAAAACGAAAACTCAACCACAAATTGGCTGCAAACATTTTCATCACTTCAAACTAATTTGGAAATATTTTTGGCGTTTTAGCGCCGTTTAGATCGGAGGACCACACATCTCTAGCGGGTAGAGATGCCGATCCTGACTCATCAATAAATATTCCGTCAAAAAAAATATTCCGTCAACATTCCATCAATAAATATTGCTAAGCTAATTAGCTGCTAAGCCAAGTGCTTTTTTTCAGCTTGCGCAGGTCATGATTGGGTGAAATTATATACCAGAACATTTTTTTGCAATCGTTTTGAGATATTGGAACCATTTACATTGGGATTAGATCTGACTTTGGCTGGTTTTAAATATCTAGAGCAGCAGTTTTTTAAATAAAACATATCATTTTTGTCAAAACGCCAAGCTATTCTTTATCGCTTTATTGCGAGTCAACACAGGCCGCCCTGGAGATTTCACAGCGGAACACCTCTTCACCTCCCAACAAAGAAAAATGACACTCATACATCAAGTAAATTGGTTTAAGTTGGACTGACAAATATAACTCTAATGGACATTTAATAGCGCATGTAGACGTCGACACGCGATTTAGCCGTAGCATCAAGCCGCCGCGCACACGAAGCTCGGACCGTCTCGCGTGTGGAATTGACGAACGTTCCGGAAGGGTCGTGGAAGACGGAATACACACGACTGCTCAGGTATTAATGGACGCTGCTTTGCTTTGGTTGGTGTAAAGGGCCGATTTACGGGACTCGGTGTCCGGAGGGAAGCTGGTGTGATGGTGCCACGTTCTGCCCGAGTCCGCTGGGAATGTTCCGCACTAAAGTGAGCGGAGCTGAAGACCATCCATCACCTTCCTCATCTGTGTAGGAAAGACTGAACGTTTATTGCCGAGTCAGGATCGGCTTCTCCATGTGCAGAACTGATTCAAGCGGCGTTAAAATGCCCAAAATATGACCAAATGAGTTTGAAGAGATGAAAATCTTTGCCGCCAATTTGTGGTTGAGTTTTCGTCTTCAGCGGTGAAACTTGTGAGTTCAATGGTGAAGCTTTGTGAAGCTTTTTGTTGGAAAGACACATTTGTAATAATGTAAAGTACTTGAGTAAACTTTAGGAATTTTCTTTTATTTTGCAAATGTATAGTACAATTGAATCTAAAAAAAAAAAAAAGAAATTTGACATTGAAACACTGAGAATAGTATTTGTATTAGTATTAGTATTAACTTGTATTAGTACTTGTACTTTATTGATTGCGTGAATTCGTTGGGCCTGCGTGAATTTAAATATATTTGGTACGGAGTAGTATAAAGTAGCCAAAAATACTAATAAGTAAATAAATATTAACAATATTTACAACATTTACAAGTGTACTCATGTACTTTATACCTCATCACATTCAAATATTTACAGTTTTTACAAGTGTACTCAACTACTTTACACCTCTGCGCATTTCACACAAATATAAGCACCCTTTTTTCAACTTATAATCGCCAAATCTAAAATATACACGTAAATATAAGCCCTCTTTTTTTTGTATTTCAAGTCAGGAACAATCACAAATAAACTGTCAAAGGATCTTGGGAAATGAAGTTCTGACCACTAGAATCGACTTTTTGTTATCTATTATTCAAGTAAAACGAAATCAAAATGATACGAGTCACAAGTTAGGTTTGTTAAATTTAAAAAAAAAAATTGTATTTTTAAGAGAATATCAATGTATTAGAACTTGAAACGTTAATAAACGTTAGAACGTTAATAAAAGAAAAATGTAAAAAAAATACATTTTTGAATTTTTTGCCTGAAAATAAGGGGGGTGCTTATATTTGCGTAAGTACAGTATATACAATTTAAAAAATCTATTTTTTATCTTTGAATTGAAGTCAATGTTTCTTTCTGAGTGAAGACTTGAACTTCAATGAACTTAAAAATCAAAGTTGCTCTGACAAATTGCCTGTCGATGCCTATTCTCCGTGTGATCAATGTGATGTTTAGCCGTGTCTGTGTACCTCGCATGCTAATATCCATTAGCTAAGCTGATTAGTTGTCATTATTTACTGCAACGGCTCGCGCTAATTAGCCTTTCCAATGGAGCAACGGCGGGAAATCTGGGAACAATTAGGCCGCTGCACATTAACAGCAGAAGAGGAGGAACACATCAATTACCCACAAGCATTTTACATTTCATCTTCTCGGCTAATGTCGGCCACTTCCTCTGCCGGCAGTTTGTTTTGCTTCGGTGACTGCGGCCGCGCTCCGCGATCCATAACCGCGTGGCAGGTTGAGCCGCGGAATTCCTCGGAATCAGGCGACTATTCCAACTGGTTAAAAGCAGAGCACCCATTTCGATATTGGTGTACTTTTATGGTATACTTTACACTCATACTTGCCAATTTCGTGTTCAACTTTTCCATTCAGTCAGTGGAAGCCACCATTCGAAATTTGATGCAATTGTCTTCTTGGATTCTGGAATTCCTCGGAATCAGACGACTATCCCAACTGGATGGGAACCAATATTTGATATTGTTCGCTCACTTTACACTTTACTTGACACTTTACTGACAACTTTTCCGACAACTTTTCTGTCCACAATTTTCCCTTTCCGGACAATTTCGTGCGATTTTCCCGTTGGCGTTCTGAGTCTCATCCAAACCCAGAGCTTCTTAGATCCAGGATTTCCTCGGAATCAGACGACTCCCAACTGGATGCACCAAATTTCAATATGGTTCGCTCACTTTACACTTTACTGACAACTTTTACGTCCACAATTTTTCCTTTTTTCCGGACAATTTCATGCGATTTTCCCGTTGGCGTTCCGAGTCTCACCCATACCCAGGTTCTCTCACTTTACACTTTACTGTCAACTTTTCCGTCCACAATTTTTCCTTTTTTCCGGACAATCTGATGCGATTTGAGGCATTCCGAGTCTCATCCAAACCCAGAGCTTCTTGGATCCAGGAATTCCTCTGAATCAGACGACTATGCCAACTAGTTGCACCAAATTTTGATACGGTTCACTCATTTGACACTTTACGGTCAACTTTTCAGTCCAAAATTTTCCCTTTCCTGGACAATTTGATGCGATTCGAGGCGTTCCGAGTTTCATCCAAACCCAGAGCTTCTTGGATCCAGGAATTCCTCGGAATCAGACGACTATCCCATCTGGATGGGTTATAAGCAGAGCACCACATTTCGATGCAGTTTGCTCACTTTACTGTCAACTTTACTGACAACTTTTCCGTCTACAATTTTCCTTTTCCCGGCAAATTTAATACGATTCCAGGCGTTCCGAGTCTCATCCAAACCCAGAGCTTCTTTGATCCAGGATTTCCTCGGAATCAGACGACTATTCCAACTGGATGGGCTAAAATCCGAGCACCAAATTTCATAATGGTTCACTCACTTTACACTTTACTGTCCACAATTTTTCCTTTTTTCCGGACAATCTGATGAAATTCAAGGCATTCCAAGTCTCATCCAAACCCAGAGCTTCTTGAACCAGGAATTCCTTGGAATCAGACGACTATCCCAACTGGATGCACCAAATTTTGATATGGTTCACTCACTTGACACTGTACTGACAACTTTTCCGTCCAAAACTGTCCCTTTCCCGGACAATTTGATGCGATTCGCGACGTTCCGAGTCTCATCCAAACCCAGAGCTTCTCGGTTCCGTGATCAATGGGCTTTTAAACGCACTAGCAAATCACCACGGCGCTAAACCCCTGACCCGCTAACATAACCTCTACAGGAAAAAGATTTATACCAATCAGGAGTCGCTCGGAACCGCGGACCTTTAATTAGCAGGCTAACCTTTTCCTGACAGGCAGATTTGTTTGTGCGGCGGCCGTGTTTGAGTAAGATCTACAGGGTCCAGAGATACGAGGCGCGTTTACTAGCAAACGTGTTCAAATTCAACCCAATCAACGTCTGAAAGGAAGTCGACCTGAGCTAGAACTCTCTATTATTCCTGTGTTTGATATTCACTTGAGGAATCTTTCAATGAGCTGCTCATCGGTGCCAATGGTCAGAATGAGTTCGATCAGTATTCGGTCAGAAATAAAAAATAAAATAGTGAAGTAAAATAAAACTATTGAAATAACAAAAGTAAAGAAACTCAACAGAGCCACACTATTCCACTTTCAATGTGATAGATGGTAAATGATACACTTTTCTGTACTTGGCAAATACACATATTACATTTTCAGCGTTTTATCACAAATAGAGTTGTGTATTTAGAATGTATCGGGCGCAATTTGCCGTATACTTGACGCAAAGTACGGCAAAGTAAATCTATTTTGAATATTTTCATAATTTTGTGTAGAATATGTGTAGGAAACATATGCAAAATATAAAACACATTACATGGTTAAAAATCCAAGAATTTCAGCACTTATTCACACACACACACACACACACACACACACACACACACACACACACACACACACACACACATATATACACACATGTATATACTGTATATGTGTCTGTGTATCAATGGATGTACAGTATGTATGTGTGTGCATATACACACATACACATTCTGTACATACACACACATATATATATCATATATGTATGCATGCATATGGATATGTGTGTATGTGTATATGTGCGCACACACACACACACACACACACACATAAAGGCCGCAGTAAATATAAAGTACCAAAAATAACACCATTTTTAATGTTAAAATAAAAAAAAAGAAAAATCAAACGTCCGAAACTCGCTGGAGCGGCATGTGAAATAAAAGCCGGCAGCGTATGAAGACCGGACAGAGTTTCAGGAGAAGGACGGAGGAAGAGTGGAGGTCTGGGGACAGCTGGCTGTGATTGGTCACGCTCGGCCGCGCCCGCTCCACTGACCTCAGATAGCACCAGCCGCTCGTCCCCTTCACCCACACTTCCTGCTGAAGATGTCTGTCTTCTATCAGGTCCTTGCTGACCCCGGGGTCACACAGGTGCAACCAGAAACACATTGCTTAAAAAAGAGGCAAACAGAGGTCGCGACCTTTCCTCTATTAGATAAAGCTCCCGTTGGATCTGGTGGATCTAGTTACCCGTGGCATGTTTTTCCACCCGTGAGCGGAGCGGGCATCACCCACCAGAAGATGGAGATCTCCGGGATGTTTTTACGTTTGGTGACTTCAGATTCTAATTTTATTCGTCACATGCAAATTATGCGTGGTACAACATGTAGTGAAATGTTCTTATTCCAGCATTTAAACATCGGGGCAGGGGAGATGTGCAACAAAATGTGCAAAGGGAAATACAATATAAAAAAAAAGAATAGAAGTACGATTAAACTAGATATAAAGATAAAATATGAATAAAAATACAAATACTAAATTACAAAAACTAAATTTCCAAGATACAAAATACAGTTGAATAACGTAGAAGACTGTCGACTTTTTATAAAAAGGACTTTTTATTTGACGTAGACTTTATTTGAGAATGTTGATGATACATGTGATACCCGGATGAAATGAAAGGGGAAACAAACGTGTCAAAAGCTGAATTGAAACATTGTATTTCTCTAAAAAAGCTCAAGTGTTACAGTTTGTCAGGATCTGTCACGCTGAAATACTGAATAATAATTATTTTAATAGCTAATAAATGTATTAGCTAATAAACGTATTAATAAAATAAAGTTTTATAAAAAATAAATAAAACTCAAACTTATTAGCTATTGACTGCTGTTGTTTATTAAAATTAAAATTTATTAAAAGATTATAAAATTGCTGAGACTTTGGAGTCTAACTGTTAAAAGAAATGCACATTTTGGGTGATCTCTCCATAGTTTTAGATTAATGCAGCCAAAAAAAAAAAGTCAGTAAAACATTTTTTGTGTTAGCTGGACAATGCCAAGTCAGGAAGATAGAATTTTATTTTATTTATTTATTTATTTTTTTGCAACAATAGGACAATACACTGCTGTCTCTCTCTCCGTATCTTTGTAGTGTCACATGTACGTGAACTGAATTATTATATTTTGTAAATGAGAGAGAGAGAGAGAGAGAGAGAGAGAGAGAGAGAGAGATAGAGAGATAGATAGATAGATAGATAGATAGATAGATAGATAAAGAAACATATATATAGACCAACTCACATTAATAAAATGAAATAACTGAATTACCTCAACCCAACTATTCAAGCTCATGACACCGACACTATTTGATCAGGCAACAAAAAGTTGATAAAATCTTTAAGAAGAACAAAAGAAACGTGCCCACATCTTTCTGAAACACACCGTGCAGACTGGATCGCTACTTTTTTCCCCCTCGGAAAAAAACCCTCCACGTTCAAGAGTCATTTAGCAAATAATCGCTTTGTTATTGGCCCTAAATAGTGGCTAATTAAACGTCTGACCTTTGCTAGTAACCCTCTTCCCCGTGTTGCATAAACAGGAAAAATCGCTTTAATTGCGACAGAAACCAAAAGAAAAAAAGGCCCTGGCGTTTTCTGAAGGGTAAAGTAATTGGTCCAGTGCGAAACAAATGAATCCACTGGGGATCCGGCGAATGGATGTTCCACCAAGATCCAGTGTTTGGACCGAGCGGAACCGGGTCTGCGCCCACAAACACCCTGATGAGGACAAATTAGCCGCGGACGTGGAGTTTGTTTTCACACTTCGGCTTTTCCACGTCGGCGTGAGGCTTTTTAACACGCGACTGATGAATAACGGTCCAGCCGCGGGCGCGCGCATGACGGCCGACAGATGGCAGTATTTCACAGTTTTTGAGCGTCTCGCGCCGCGTGCTTCTTCAGACGGGCTTAACTCTCTATTTGTTTTAATCAAAGTGGGATCGCGGCCCATTCGATCACATTAACGGCGATTAGCACGGACACGGACGCGCTGTCTGTCCGAGCGGGCACGCGCGTCCCCGCGGAAACGTCACGTGATAGTTCGTCAATATATTCTGTGCGCGTTTTATATATTGTGTGTAGTGTGTTTTCGCTATGTTTATGTCTCTGTGTGATCCCCTGGTTGTTAAAATAAAGTTAAAAAAAAAATGTAATTAAAATAAAATAAATAAAAATACTGTAGCGAACAATGTAGCGAAAATACTGTAACAGTTCGCTACAGTATTTTTATTTTTTTTTATTACATTTTTTAAATTATGGGTATTATAACTAAGATGCTGAGCAAACATGTGATGGCCAAACTGTAAAAAAAAAAAAAATTAAAAAAAAAAATTTGCTACAGTATTTTCATTTATTTTTTTTTATTTAATTTTTAAAATTATGGGTATTATGATTAAGATGCTGATCAAACATGTGATGGCCAAACTGTACTGGGATGAATAAAAAGACGAATAAAGTAGCTGTCGCTCATACGGGTCAAGCATTTCTCAGGCCGTGTGTGTGTGTGTGTGTGTGTGTGTGACTTCAAAGGCATCAGCACGTGCACTAAATGCCACAAAAACCAACACGGCAGGAAAACAAGCGCATGTCGCAAAGCCGTGGAGGAAATGTGCATGTGAAATGTGTGTGACAGATGCGAGTGTGTGTGTGTGTTTTGAGTTTTGAACAGTGTGAAGTCATCGTGTGCAGATCGAGGCGGCGGGGGGGAAGGTCAGCGCTCGACTCCGCGGCAGATGGCGGGTTGTTCCGACTTTACACGCCAACCGATTGTGCAGATCAAACGCAACCAGGATTTGTAGAAATCACACACACACACATACACGGACACACACACACGCAGACGTCTGGCCGCGTGTGACGCATCACTGACGCATCAGCAGTCGCTTTTACCGTTTCACGTCCGCGAGTCTCACACACACACACACACACACACACACACACAACTTTACGTTAACTTTACGTTAAGTTGTAAACCGCGAGGAGGCCCAAAAGATCGGTTCAAGATCCCGTGATCTACTTCCTGTTCCCCTTGAACTAGATCCCGAAGCGGCCCGGTGTGAGTGAGTGTGTGTGTGTGTGGTGTTGTGTGGGTGTGTGAGTGTGTGTGTTTAAGGAGTGCTCAGTAATGCTGCCTGCTCCAGTCTTTCTTTTCAGGCTCTTCACTCTGATTTCACGCTGTTCTGCCTCACTGCTCGGCCGGCCCGGGTGGTAAGTGTCCTCGACCCTCAAAAAGAGACAGAGAGAGAGAGAGAGAGAGAGAGAGAGAAAGACAGAGAGCGAGAGAGACCGACAGACCAGACGAGAGTGGAGGGGGGGGCGTAAGAGGAACGAGGGGTATAACGAGAGAGAGTTCAAGATAAGTTCAGATAGAATAGAGAGAGAGAGAGAGCGACGGGAGAGAGAGAGAGAGCGAGAGGAGAGAGAAGATGAGAAAGAGGAGAGAGAGAGATAGAGGCAGAAGAAAGAGAAAAACAATGAGGATGGGGTGTGCAAGAGAATAAATGGAATGAATGAAATTGATGGGGAAAAGAGAGAGAGGAGGGCAAAAGCGAGTGAGAAAGCGAGCGAGAGAGAGAGAGAGAAGAGACAGAGAGAGGAAAGGGACGAAAGAGAGCGAAGAGGTGGGCAAGAGAGAGAGGGGTTGATTGGTGATAGAAAGAGAGAGAGGGACTAGCAAGAGAGAAGAAAGAGATAGAGAGAAGAGAGAGAGAGGGAGAGAGAGAGAGAGAGGGTGAGGTGAGAGGACTGGAGAGAGAGAGAGGGTTTTTGGTGGGTGAGCGGTAGAAAGAAAGAAATGAGCTGAATGGCTAGAGTAGAAGAAACAGGAGCAGAAAAGGGGAGGTGGTGAGAAAAGCTGAACATAAGGCGCAAAAGAAGACGAAGAGAGAAAGAGAGGAGGAGTTGGTACGAAGAAAAGAAAGAGAGAGAGAGACAGAAGGGAATTAAGAGAACAGGAGCTGGAAAGAACACGGAGGGAACCGAAAAAAAACGGAAGGAGAAACACAGAAAAAGAGACGGAAGCCGATGAAAAGAAAACAAGAAGAAGAAAAGGACAGAGAAAGAGAACGCAAGACGAAGATACCGAAAAGAAATGAGGAAAAACGAGAGAGAGAGAAAGAGGCCGAGGGAGCGACGGAATAGAGCGACGAAAAGAAAAAGGAAGGAAAGAAAAAAGAACGAAGAGAAAGATGAGCGAAAGCGAGAAAAAAGAAAAGAGAGCCCAAGGAGAGAGAACGAAAAGAGGGGAGGAGGCGAAAAGAGAGAAAGGAGAGAGTGGGAGAGAGGAAGTGAAAGAAGAGAGAGAGGAGAGAGAGAGGGACCAAAGAGGCAGAGGAGGGGAGAGAGAGAGAGAGAGAGGCGGAGAAAATGAGCGAAAAGAGAGGGTGAGAGTGAGAAGAGTAAGAGAGGGGCGAAGAGAGAGAGAGAGGAGAGAGGGGGCAAAAGAGAGAGTAGAGTGAGGGCGAAAGAGGAGACAGAGAGAGTGAGGGCGAAAGAGAGAGGAGGGCGAAAGGAGAGGAGAGAGAGAGAGTGAGGCAAAAGAGAGAGAGAGAGAGAGGAGAGAGAGAGAGAGGTGAGGGCAAAAGAGAGAGTGAGGAGAAGAGAGAGAGTGAGGGCGAAAGAGAGAGAGAGGCGAGAGAGTGAGGGAGAAAGAGAGAGAGAGAGTGAGGCGAAAGAGGAGAGTGAGAAAGAGAGAGAGGGCTAGAAAGAGAGAGAAAAAGAGCAAGAGAGAGAGAGGAGAGAGAGAGAAAGACAGAGAGAATGCCACATGCATGACTGCTCCATGCCCCATTCCATTCATTCCATTCACCCCCCCCCCAACTTAACTCAACTCCGCACACATACACACATCCAGTTATTATCATCCTAATAACAACAATATTAACAGATTTGCGTTTCTATTTTAACTTTCTTTTGCCTTGAGAGTGTGTGTGTGTGTGTGTGTGCATGTGTGTGTACGCGCGTGTAATTACACACAGTGGCCAAGTTTAATAGATCAAGTGCATTTTGTTTTAAACCACACTGAAACTTGTGTGCAGGTTTGTGTGCAAACTTTAGAAAAAAAAAAAGTCTCACACACAACAACACTTAAAAGATTTTATATTCCCTCTACGATATCACATGAATTCCTTTCAAAAACTCGAGTTGTGTGTGTGTGCAAACTTTTAAACGAGGAACTCCATTTCCTCTCAGCAGCACAGTGACATTAGCTCAGTCAGGCCTGAACACACACACGCGCACACACGCACACACACGCACACACACGCACACACACACACACACACACACACACACAGGCAAGCTAGGGCAACACACACACACAGAACACACTTCTTTACATCCAATCATTTGGAGAAACACACATTCTCACACACAATAATAATAAAAGCAGAGAAACACACACACACACACAGCATCTGGACACACACCTTTGCATCCAATAATTCAGAGAAACGCACATTCACACACAAGAATACTAACAGCAGAGAGAAACACACACACACACACACACACACACACACACACCATGAGTCCATTAATCTGTACACACACCTGACAAACACCGGCAATATAATTAAATAGCAATATAAATTGTTACAAAATATTGTCAAACTAGTGTCTAAAATAAGTTGCAATATAAATTGTTACAATATATCGTAGAACTAGTGTCTATAATGTCAAGCTGTGATATAAACGGTTACAATTTATCGTAGAACTAGTGTCTATAATAATAAGTTGCGATATAAATTGTTACAATATATCATAGAACTAGTGTCTATAATGTTGTCGCGATGTAAATTCTTACATTATAATGTAGAACTAGAGTCTATTATGTACGAATTTATATTGCGACAACATTATAGACACTAGTTCTACGATATATTGTAACAATTTATATGATGTTTCGATAATGTTAAGATGCAATAAATATCGAGAAATAAATTGTGATATTATATCGTAGAACTAGCGGTATGTGCTTTCGTGATACAAACTGTATCGATATATACAAACTCACAATATCCCGAATGATGTGAATGTTTGTCTTATGAGTTTTATTTAATTTTGAGAAACAAACTGTTATGATACTGTAGCTATCAGAGAATGACAGAGATACACTTTATGTTGACAAATGTAGTAGAATCAGTAATATGATGATTTCATCCTAAATTTGACAATATACACACACAAACACACACACCACACACACACACACTATTAATTCGTGCTCAAATTCATGACGTCACATGACATGGGTAGAATCTGGACAAGGGTCTGATAAATGAGTAGAAAGCAAAGTTACCATGACGACCAAGTGGGAGGAGCTTAGAACTTCACACACACGATAAACAGAAGTTTTCAAAGCAGCTGAACTCAAACGGCTTCAGAAAAATGCTGTTGCTGACGTAACGGAGCCGCAGTGAGAGAAAGCGAGCTGTTATCGCACGGGGGAATGTTTCACACACACACACACACACACACACACCGAATCTTTCTTCACAAGCTGATCAAGTTTTCCCCCCGTCAATCAAGCGCATGAGAAAAAAACCTTCAGCAGTTAAAACAAACCCTCAAGCTGTTTCATCTTCACTGAAGACTCTTTAAAATACATCTGCCATTAGAAGTTCAAGCTCATTTCAGCAATCAGTTATTTGCCGTCATTTTTTGTTGTTTAAACCTTGAATCTTGAGAAGCATGTATGTAGAGATCTACCGGTGTGACGTTCATCACGCTTCGTTTTATATTATTTAAAGAGAATCACTTACCTGAATAAACCCGTTTCCTTCTGTATTTTCAAAATGATGTGTGTACTTCACTCTTTTTGGAGTCCAAATCATGACTTGAATTTTCCATTTCATTTGTAGTTGTTTCTCTGGAACTAGAGGAACTTGAGAAACATCTGACATGACAAATGCTTCAATCTTCACATCACTAAAGGAGGAAACACTGGTTTTAATAACATAATTAACTAGACACAGGTGAACATAATGAGCAAGTGGCAGCACAGAAGCATCATGGGATGTGTAGTTTTCAGCACTGACACGGGAGGCAAACAATAATTTCCTGTTCTTGTTACCTTTTAATAAATGGTTTTACATTGTGGAGTTTATAATTGCACATAAAAATAATTGTACATTATAATTGAGTATTTACTGTGAAACTCTACTGCCGAATTTTTCAAACCTTTGGTGTTTCACTTTATTGTGACTTTTTTTCTTTTTAGTGAATGTGCCCATCGTCTCAGTTGTTTAAGAATGAAAAAAACAAACAAAATAAAAGTGCAAACCAGCTGTAGACCACAGAAATCCAAATTACAAGTATATATGATGAACAAAGTGTTAATTGTAACAATGTTAATATTATTTATTATTATTAAGTTCTAGACAACACGGTCTCAAGTGTTCCAGAAAGTTCCCAAGGTTCCAGAAAGTTATTAAGTCCAAGACAGAACTTCTAAAGGACAGTTGAAATCACATGATTGATTGGTTCTTGTTTCAAATTCCTTTTGATTTTTTTGCTAGCTGTAATTACAATTTTTTATTAGATTACACGTGTACATTTACATTTCTACTATTGCTACGTTTTGACTGCTACTGAATTCATTCTTGGGTGCTTTTATTTTGCCGCACAGAGCTAGCGTGTTTTTCAGCGAAAGCGGGTTCCGTTGTCGTTGAGCGTGTTAGCCGCGCGTTTCACTGCAGCTGAGGTGATTAAACGCGCTGGAGATGGTCGTTTCCTTCCTCCTGGACCTCCAGCAGGGACGTGGACCTCCTTCACCCCGTCCTCATTTCCTGTCACCAGCGCATTCTTCAGCCGCATTCTGCAGAACTAATAAAACCCGGCAAAAAAAAGCTCGGCAGAACATCGTTTATGCCAATAAACGCGGGCGGCCATGTTGGCGTTTGTGGACGTTCCTCCTAGAGTCTATCATGTAAGAATTTATATTGCGACAACATTATAGACACTAGTTCTACAATATATTGTAACAATTTATATGACGACTTAATATTAGACTAGTTCTACAATATAAAGCTGTAATATAAATTGTTACATTATATTGTATAACTAGTGTCTATAATAATACCTTGCGATATAAATTGTTACATTATATTGTATAACTAGTGTCTATAATAATACCTTGCGATATAAATTGTTACATTATATCATAGAACCAGTCTATAATGTTGTCGTGATATATACCGTTTATGATATTTTCACGATATAAATTGTGACATTATATTGTAGAACTAGTGTCTATAATGTTAAGTTGCAATATAAATTGTTACATTATATTGTAAAACTAGTTTCGATAATGTTTCGATACTCCTGGACCTCCAGCAGGGACGTGGACCTTCTTCCCCCCGTCCTCATTTCCTGTCACCAGCGCATTCTTCAGCCGCATTCTGCAGAACTAATAAAACCTGGCGAAAAAAACTCGGCAGAACATCGTTTATGCCAATAAACGCGGGCGGCCATGTTGGCGTTTGTGGACGTTCCTCCTCGATCTTAAAGTGGCGGCTTGTCCCGTTGAGGATTGAAACCCTGAGCGGAAGTTCCACTTTGATCGGAGCGTTTGGTTTTAAGCGCTAGGTGTGTTCTACTCGCGTCTTCTTTCATGTGGAATGCATTTTTCATACCACCTCGCAGCTCCACAACGTTCCAATTACCGCGTCGGTCGCTGGGACGTGTTCCGTGTTGCTGACGTCGCGCGTCTCATGCCACCGTGTTGGGTGAAATAATTAGGAGGCAGATGAACACATGGCAGCCGAGCGTCTCTGGAGAGGCCGCGAGTAATGATGTGAGAAAGCTGCCATTTGAAGAACAGGTTAGGAGTCAGCCGAGGGGTTGGAGGGCTGTCTGCACCATAGGGATGACCTTGGGAACTTTCTGGGAACACTCGAGACCGTGTTGCTTCAAAGACAAGCATGTCCTTGGGGGAGATCCTGGAAATTGGTTATTGTATTGCAAAGGCTATTTACCTTTTTGGGGGATTAACATATTTAATTCCCCTCGCTAATCCCATCGGAGCTAATGCCCCTCCGTTTCCAATTATCCTGTAAGTGTGACATGGGTGAAAAACAAGCTTGTGACGGAGCGCACTGGAAACGCTTGTGTGTCAGCATTTACCCCAAAACTCTGTTAGACTCCGGCAGCTCATACATCCATCCGTTTTCTCAAGCTCTTTTCCATATCTGGGTCACGGGGAGCCGGAGCCAATCACAACAACTCTTGAATGCGGGCACACCCTGGTTTTGTAGGCCGTAAGACGGACATGCCCTGGCTTTGTGAGCTTGAAGAAGGACACACCCTGATTTTGTAGGCTTGAAGGCAGGCACGTCCTGGTTTTGTAGGCCGTAACTTGGACACGCCCTGATTTTGTGGGCTTGAAGGCAGGCACATCCTGGTTTTGTGGGCTTGAAGATGAGCACGGCCTTGTTTTTGTTGGCTTGAAGAAGGACACGCCCTGACTGGGTGGATTTGAAAACGGACACACCCTGATTTTGTGGGCATGAAGTGGGGCACACCCTAGTTTTGTGGGCTGGAAGGCGGACACGCCCTGATTTTGTGGGTTTGAAGGTGGGCACGCCCTGCTTTTGTGGGCTGGAAGGCGGGCACGCCCTAGGTTTGTGGGTTTGAAGGTGGGCACACCCTGGTTTTGTGGGTTTGAAGGTGGGCACACCCTGGTTTTGTGGCCAACTAATCAGAGCAAGGCACACACACTTTCACACTCTCACTTTGACATATTCCAGTTCGTCTGTATGTTTATGAACTGTGGGAGGAATCTGGAGACCTTGAAGAAACCCAGGCAAACTTCTCAGAAAGACCCTGACCGGGACTAAAATCAAATCTGAAATGGATTGTTCTCGCTGGCGTATTGGTGCATTTATGGAGTTCCACAACGGTCGAAGCAGAAAGTTGTCCAGAGTCCAGATGTTCGCACCAAAGTTGCAACGTGGTAATGCGACGCATAATTGAATTTAGTTCGTTTTGCTAATTGTAATTCCAGTGACAGCTTGAATTAGAACCAACATGTCATGAGTTTGGTCCTGTTGAGATTTTCACGAGCACGTCTTCCACTCGTCCGGTCTTCTCATGACAGGCAGTCTGCTCCGCATCAGACCAGACAGACAGGAAGTGGAGACGAGCTCTGCAGTCGAGTTCCTGGGATCCACAGGGTGTTTTTATAGGCATCTCATTCATTAGAGAGATTCCTTCTGGATGACACAGCCATGACGCAGTGGGGGGCTTCGCATCAGTTCCAGGGTCTAGACAGTTCTGGTCTTGCCTCATAGACGGCTATTTCCTGCCTGGACAATAATAAGTGTTAGCGGTTGCTTTACTAAACAGACAATTACGCAGGACACATAATGGAAGATTCACCATATATTATTTTATTATAACTATTGATCCTTTTAACATGACCGTTGTGTTTGTAATAGTGCTAAACAGTCTTGACAGAGATTAGAAATCTGATTAAAAATTGCTGATTTTGGATCGGCTTTGATACCAAGCTACTGGGATTTTCGAATCTGAATTATCAATTCCGGACTGTAAGAAACAGGCACATGCGTTAGAGAGAGGGATGGATGGAAGGACAGAGAAATAGAAAGATCAATGTATTGATGGAGCCAAAACTCTTTAGCAGCCCATTCATCCATCCATTTTCTCAACCTCTTTTCCATATCTGGGTCACGGCGAGTAGGAGCCAATCACAACAACTCTCGGCTTGAACGACTGACCAAGAGATAAAGACACAAGAAGACTAAAAAAGACACCTTGTGAACAAAAGCACGTTTGGCTTCTTATGCACATCCTTTATTTTTGTGATAGTCATCTCTCAAACTCCGCTAACCCTGCCCCATTTAGTTTGGCCGGTTCCCTCGCCTCCAGTCAAACACACACGGGCCCTTATCTCTCATGGCTAATTTCCAGCTCGACACTTGTTGTAGCTGTAAATCTGCCTCCCACTCCTTGCACAACCTTCCCGGGGTGACAATCCGGCCATTGTGCCCCTGGTTCACCCCCTCCACGCCGACACCCTCCCTGCTCGGCTATGAGCTATATTACTTTGACCTCTCCCCATCAATCAGATTCAATTGGATAATGATCTGTAATCACTTTCTTTCAGGGGAGTCTATAAAATGGAGCAGGGCTTCTGCCCCTCCTGGGACCCCCTTCTGCTGGCTCCCATTTGATCTGATGTGCCTCCTTTCACAGCCTCTAAATGTCCCCGTCCCGTGCAGACGGCCTCGGCCTCCCATCCAAGCCTCCTCTGTTGAGGGTTAAGAGGGGACAAGGCAGAGCCCCGCGGGGGGCGTCGTAAGCCCGGGGCCATTAAAACTGCCCCTTTATTAGACGGAGCCGTCCCGCATGGAAGGGGAGAGGGAGATAATGATTCTTAATGAAGTTCTGGAGCTGCGAATCAAAGCGAGATTGTTCGGAAGGGACATCGATTTGAAGCAGATCTGCACTCGAGTGGCACTGTGAGAGTTCCGAAGCGTCGCAGAACCTCGTCCGGAACATGAGCCGCTGACGCTTGACCGGGCACACGATGGATAGATAGATGGATGGATAGATAGACAGACAGAGTCATACAATGGATTGATGGATGGATGGACAATAGGTAGGTAGATAGTAGAGCCGCACGATTCTGGATGAATTGAGAATCACGATTTTTTTAGCTTAGAATAATGATCACGATTCTTTCTGGATATCTTTTCATTTTAAATATTTAACCCTGAAAATACGGTTGTCAAACAACAATATAATAACACATTGCTCTTTGCTTACTCTGTCAATTAAAAATAATTGAAAATGATAGAAACGATTATGATAAAAATCCCCATTAAACGTATCAAAAATAAACATCCCAAAGAACAGTAGTATGTACAGTTGAGGACAAAATGATTAGCTCTGTTTGAAAGCACTGTTTGTGTTTCCTCACTCATTCTCCTTCTTTTTTTTCTGTTTTTTTTTTTTTTTTTAACTCGACTAGCGCCAGACTCACATCCACTGTTCAAGTGCAGGTAATTAGTGAATTAAGATTGTGAAGGGGTAGCATCAAGATCGTGATCTTTTAGTGATTAATCGTGCAGCTTGAGTAGATAAATGATCCATTTTGATTGGCACCTTTTGAGACTATAGATAGCCAGACAGACAGACAAATATGAGCAGAGAGACAGACAGAAGGTCGGATGGATGTGACGTTCACCAGAATGATGTTGATTTTTAATGTAACAATTCGAGATTTCCAAAATGTTGCGTAACGGCGGAACAATCAGCTCAAGCGGCCGACCACGCGACCTCGCCTCATCTGGAATAGTAATGGCGACAGGCGCAATCTGAATACGGCGACCTCTTCCTTAGCATCCGGACCCCTCCGACCTCGCTCTGGCGCTCGATGCAAAACACACGCACGCACAGTTCAGGAAGCGCGCGGACCTGGCGAAGCCTTCAGCGTCGCGGCGAAAGCTTTGTCTGGAAACTTCTGCACCCTTGACTACGCATAAAACGCCTCTCCAGACATGAGAGCGGCACAATGCTCCGACAAATAGAGTGATATTCCTCTCCATTATTCCAGGAGGCCATTCTTCGGCTCCACTCACGGAGCATATGCCTTTTGAAAGCATGGCACCGTGGGACGCCGGCCCAGATGGAGTTAGCCTCCCCATCAATGCAGGACAATGGGGAATGGAAATCAAAGTTAAAGGGGTGCATCCAACCCCATTTAGCCCAGACAAAAGCTGCTTGTAGGGGGTGAGTGTCGAGGAGGGGCCGGTCGGCCCCCGGAACACGTCGCGGGCCATAAAACTCCTTCCTCCGCTGCCCGCTGCGTCAAAGAGACGATAGAGACGTGCTGATGGGCACCAAGGGCCGGTCGGTCCTGACCCCGCCATGTCAGCATCAGGAAGGGATTTATTCACCAAGTGTGGAACTTGTTTTGGTTTAGACATGCTTCTGTTATACACTCACACATACAAGGTGATTTACAGATGTGCACTTATTTACAATGTAATATATGTATGGATGTACACTGTATAAATTCTGATATGTACATAAGGTGCCAAGTTTCCCAGTTACACATTGTGCTGTGAAATCCGGAAAAGGTTACCCGTATTTTCTGGACTATAAGCCGCTACTTTTTTCATAGGTTCTGAACCATGCGGCTTAAACAAAGGTGCGGCTATTCTGCAGATTTGTCGATAATGAAGATAAATACAGTAGATACCGTTTATTTTCTCTTTTTTTCTGTGCTGTTTTAATCAGCAAAGTTGCTGCAGGTTAAGAAAGGATCTATTTAGTTATACACATGTACATTTACAATTCAAAATCGTTCATAGAGCGGATGCTCATTGCTTGACTGTTGGAGATGGTGGAGAAGGCATTGGGGAAGAAGCTGTTTTGGTGTCGGAGGATCTGTAGCTTTGACCGGAAGGACGGAGGGTAAACAGGATGTGTCCAGGGTGTGAGGGGTCTTGAATGATCTTACCTGCCAGATTCTTTACCATGGTGATGTAATGGTCCTGTAGATTGTCCTAACAGTGCGTTGAAGTCTTCATACATCTGATTTACTGGCTGCAGCAAACCAGACAGTTACGGAAGAGGACAGAACTGATTCATGAGTTAAACATTAGAGTAAAATTGTGTCATTAGTGCCGGTGATACGTCGAACTCCTTCAGCTGACCGAGGCTTTTTTGACAGGGCTTTTCTTTATGTCGGGCAGCATCGGGTGGGCAGTTAACGGTCTGGGCTTAGCAGCGGTTAGTGACGGATTAATAGAGGAAGTTTGCTAAGCCAGAAAGGAAATAACAAAGTGCGTATCCTGTTGTTGCCTTTGAACGGTCCCCCTTAAAGACTTATAAAACAGTGTGGGTTAGTTAAAGGCGAAAGATTGCCTCTCATTAAACTAACGCCGTTTCCTCACACTGCGAGTGTTTGAGATCTGCATCAGCTGGACGAGACCAGCCCGACGTGCAGATTTGATTTTCCGTCTCGCTGTGAAATGGCTTTAGGGGATTAGTTCATTCACCACCACTAATCCCAGATCAATAATGTCAATGAGGGCTACTGTATGAAGACGGACGAATTGGAAATGAAGTTGGGGAAAGTTCACATGAAACTGATTCTTTTGTTTTCTCAAGAGGTTGGAGAAGGGGAGTGGAGACTTTCCTATTTCTAAAAGAGTTCAGATTAATGCCCAATCTGCCTTTTTAATGTTAATACATGTAATAACAAAACTGACAATGAATTTAATATAGCTGAAAGCAAAAAATGTGGGGTTTAAGACAAATCCTTATGATGTTCTTGATGAAACGAACCATTTTTTTTTAATGAAAAAAAAAAAAAACTTTAAAGTTCCCATAGCAACAATAATAAAGAAGGTTGTTTTAAAAAATCATTAAGAACACATTCTACATATTTTAACCAATTTTAATATTTGTAATAGTAATAATAACATTTCAAGCCTTCTTATTTTTAGTCAAAACCATCTAATAATTTCAAGAAAAGTGAATGAATTCTGATTTAAGACTCACATGAAAAATAAAAAAAAACACAAAAGAATGTTTTTTATCCAAGCAAAATAAGTGGTTTCTTAATACAAGGATTAGTTAAGTCTTCAAACGAAATACAATAAATAAACAAAAATTATTGTGCCTATTCATTGTTTAACTAAAGTCAAAATAAAACCACTAAAAATGGCTAAAACCAAAAAAGGTATTTTATTTCTTGGAGAGTGTAAAAACTGTCCCATAACCTCTACCTAATATGATCTAGTCGAAGCTGAGTTTATATTCAATAAAATTTGTGTGAAGATATTTTAAATGAAGACGGAGATTATGAAGGAATTTTATGTCAAGTTTCCTCGACTATACGCTTTATGTTATTGATGCAGTAAAAATAAAGCAAATAACATCAGCGATGAAGTGACACGAAACAATTTGGTTTCTACGATTTAAATGGCACACATCTCTGTCTTGCACAAAACAAAAAGTGATTCGCGTTGAAGGCAAAGCGAAATGTCAGTGTATATGAATGTAGCAATGCCACATTACGGAGTCACAGTTCAGCTCATGGTCTTCACTAGGTCTTATTTTCCGAGCGGCCTTCAAATTGGTCACCTGATTTGATCTGGACTGACTATTACTCGTGTCCATCCTGGCTCCTGACGTGCTCTCGTGGAGCGACCAGAGAGGTTTATTTGCCTCAGTGACTGTGCATATGCTGGCGCTCTTTAACCCTTGAGTTTGAGCTTGAGCAGTCATTGCTGAATCAGGTGAAGAAAACAAGCCCGCCGCTCCTGGAAAGCACCGAGCAAACACATGATGTGAGTCCAATTACAGAACCAGAGTCTGAGCGCGTTCACACAGAATCAGAACAGCCTCTTCTGCTCCGCCGAACCAACAGCAATTATTCTCACGCGTGGCGATGCCGATGCCACAGTAGCGAGATGCCAGTCTCTCACAAGGTCAAAAAGAAACGTGTCTGTTACAGGAATCAGATACATTTCTTTTGATCCGTTAACGCAACATGACACAATGTGATGTCACTTGTAATTTTGTGAATTCTTGTTAAAATTGTCAGTGATGTATTTAGCTGACAGGAGAGGCACCCTGTGTGTTCTTCTGCTGCCGTAGCTAATATATAATATATGTATTATAAATTTTAATATATGTATTATTATTTATATATATATATATATATGTGACACGACATGAGACAAAACGAGATTTCAATTAAAAAAAAAAAAATCATTGACAAAATATATGGAGAGCAATAGTATTTTATTTAACGTTCAAAACGTTCAAAAACCTTTTTAAATGTCACCCTTTCTATTTCCATTAATTGCATACGTAATAACCAACATGTGAACCCTGCAAGATATGATGCCATAAATTGGCAGGCAAGTAATTTCACAAAAACATTATAATTATTGCCAATGGTACAAATAAAGAAACAACACTAATTTTCCGATAAACGCAGGCAATAAACACGCTGTTTTTAAACAAAGTGACTTGCAAAGAATGGTTGAATGATTTTGGCTTCAAGTTCAACTCAACATCAATGTACGTCATTAAGATTTAATTCACTGTGTACATTTTAGCTCCAAAACCACCCAAATTTCTCGCCTTTCTTACGAAATTTCTGACGATTTTTCGTGATTGTTACCGTTGAAGAATCCTACAACACAATATCACTCAAACTCGTTGCTGCTGCGCTAGTCTTCTCCCAGGATTCCTTCCAGCATGTTTGTAATGGCTCTCGGTCAGACCAGCTGATCTCGGCCATTATAGCTACGGGTGGTCCGACTGATTGATGTTCTCGCAGCCGCTGCCAGTGTTGCGAAAGCGCTCAGATGATGTCACTAGTTGTGTCACAAACCACCGCGTTTTGTCTTTTAAGCGGGACAATTCTAGTGACTAGGTTGATCTGAGCCATCAAGAGCCTTTGTCGCTTCTAAAAACCGAACCCAAATGTTCTGTTGGAATGTCCCCGGATAAACAAAGCCGTGAAATCTCATCAGTCGGCGGAATGTCATTAGCTGTTATTTGGTCAGTGCGCTAGCTCATCATCAACGCGCTAATGAAATAACCGCCAGTCGTTTGGAAGGCCGCGCCAAAGATCACCCGCCACCTGATCGCGACTCTTTTCACGCACCAGCGCGATTCGCCAAAGTCCTCAACCGTCCCATCACGCCGACCCTGTCGCGATCCGCGTGATACTCGCGGAAAACAAAACAGCTTCTTCCTGCGCCGCGTGTGAAAGCCGAAAGCAGATGGTGTTTTAATAAAGTCCAGGAGGAATATGTGTGTGTGTGTAAACAGGGAGCGTAGTGCCAGCTTAGTAATTGCCGGGCACTCTTACAGATCACTCTCCCACACACAAACGGAGACGGGGAGGATTCCAGCAGAGTGTCTGCTTATGAACACACACACCTTGCAGCTGCAGCCAAAAAAGAGCAGCTGCTGATGGGAGACGGAGAGAGAGAGAGAGAGAGAGAGAGAGAGAGAGAGAGCGGGAATGTAGACGGAGAGAGGGTGGGTCTGTGCTGCAGGCCAGAGCCTCGGCCCCTGATGTCGGTGCTGGCTGGGGTCCAGCTCGGGTCGGCCCCTCCGACTCGCTACACAAGACTTCCTGTCCTCCTCCTGAGTGGCTGAATGATTCCGTTCCAACGCCGAGCTGAGGGAATCATGCCGGGTCCTGGTGAGCAGGGCGTGGAGACTTCAGGTAGTCGTCGGGCTTTCAGGTCTGATTTGATCCTGGTTCACAAACACACAATAATGGGCCGTGATGGATCTCATTCAGGTTGGTACTTGTTGGGGAGCTGGAATTAATGGCGTGCCTGCAGGCCCATCACTCAAGCTTCCCCCACACTCCAGCCTATTTTCGTCAGTCGGTACCGATCGCGAAACTCTTCCTTCGTACACCTAGACCCCGAAGTCGATAAGCAAGGCGAAGTTCAGACACTGTCGGGCAAATGTTGCTCGATAACAAGACGGAGTTGCACACAGAAGCCAGTAAATGAGCTTGTTGCATTTGTAGCACTCGTGACATCTGATACTCCTGAAGTGATTTACTGAAACTGGGATTACTCTGACTGGAATGCGTCGAGTGAAAGAACAGAGAGGAAATTGCAGACCTGAGGTTTTGTCGTTTACCAATTTTTAGATACTTTGCTTCACCGAACTCTGTTCACTCTGTTTTTTTCACCAATAGCTGCAAAAATCGGAAAGTCAAGCCAACAAATAATTACTCATTTTTGTCGCCAGCTCTATTACATTTGACGCAATTAGTTGTATCAGAAGTCGACAACACAAACTCAACTCAATTGTAGTTCGACAAAAATGCTAAAATCTTGATTCAACTGATTCTTCAGAATGGAAAAACGGTTTTTCAAGCCATTCCGTTTTTACGGAAAATATGGCCAAGCTGCACAAACTATCCATATTCATGACCACTTGTCAACACTCTCACTTTGATTACTTTGTGTACGACTTTGTGTGGATAAGTAGTCCGCGCTCACGAGCAGTGCCGTGAAAGAATAACGAAGACGTGCTAAATAGACGATCAAAGACAGGTAGTGAATCAAGCTTCATAAACACTCGCCCGAGGCCCAGAAGAAAACAGTACGAAACGTCTCTGACAGCTTTGCTGATAAGCCCAAACCACTCGCTCAAGTCGAGACAACCGTTCCAGCTGACACACTGAACCGCTCGCTGACCCCTCCTTCACACAGCTCTGGACCCGAGGAGTCCACCGAGAACCCTGTGGGCATGCGAGTTCAGAGCCGGGCTAAAGGAACGTGAGTTATGATGGGGAGTTCTGACAGGAGAGGCGTACCACCGGGCTGGAGGTAAGCAACCCATCTCCATCACCAAGCCCGGCTTCTCTGACCCATCTATTCTTCTGCAGGCCGCCGCCCAGCAGGGTTAGACCCGAACCATTAATCTTCAGCCGGTGTGGTGCAGGAGAGGGTGGGTAGCTATTCCTGGGTGTTTGAGGCCGTGGAACAGAGCAGAGGAAGTGGGTCAAGAGCTCCAGACCGGAGCAATTGCAGATGCCCCTGCGACGGAGAGTCCTCTCCTCAAGGAAAAGGTCACGCTACCTGGCAACCTGATGGAGCTTTCACCAGAGTCAGTGGAGGAACCGGGACATCTGGCCAGGGATCAGATCAGACACTGCCAGCTAGTAGAAGTCCAGCAAAGTTTCTGTGGTCAATGCTGTGCCTGCACAACTGTGCCACAAAGACCAACACTTGCACTCGATAAATATGAAGAAGCTTTTGTTTTAGTGATGTGGTTGGGACACTTGCTAATATCTCCAATTGTAATCTGTGGAATATTCTATGTCTAGAACCTAGACATGGACGGTTAGAACTTTTTAAAGGACTCGTCTGGTCTACACAACTGGTTAGAACTTTTGAATAGTAGGTCGTAGAACTATTCCACATTCATAGTAGCCCCGTCTCAAAGCGATCGGACCATCAAGGTCAGCTTCTTCACTCCTGGACATCTACAACAGACACGGCAAGAGGAAAGCTACGAGAATCATGGAAACATTTAAATTGTACATAGTATTAACCAGCTGCTCACAACAAGAGTGATTTGACTTGTGATTTGAGCTGTGTCTTCCACTGTAGCATTACCGTATTTACACAAATATAAGCACCCCCTGATTTGTCAGGCACAAAGTCAGAATTCTTCTATTATGCAAATTTAAGCACCACTTACCTTTCTTGGTGTGCTGACTTTCATGAAACCTAATATTCGTGCTAAATCTTTTTAAAATGCTTTTTTAGCAAGCACTTTGTAAGGCGACCTTGAGGGTCTTGAAAGGTGGCAAATAAATTAAATGCAATATTTTTATTGCATTAAAAGCACAAGTAGTGACTCCTTTACCTGAATAATAGATCAGAAACAGAACGTTAAATATTATTATTTATATATGCTCTTAAACGGACGAATTCTGGTTTTCACGGTTGCAGACAGACAGAATTCAGGCAGTCAGACTGACAGAAATGAGTCTGTTTGTGTATTTACTGTATTTTTCGCCGTATAACAACGTCTTATTTGACACCAGATAAAAGAAAGTGATGACAATGACTGTGTGGATCTGACCTTCCTCATTTCTGATAGCAGCGAAGAAGAGGAATTATTGGGGTTCGAATAAAAACATCACAGCCTTATTTTTGTTACTTTCCCTGTTTACTGACTGGTAATGTCACATGTTTGGCATACAGTTGTTCTCAAACTGCTGTTAACTTTTATACAGTTGATATAAAATATTTTACTACAGTATTTGGTTCCGAATCTTTTTTTTTCTAGATTTTCCTCCTTTAAAACTGGGTGCGTCTGATATGCCAGTGCGTCTTATATGGCGAAAAAAACGGTAATTAATTTTAATTTCTTCCAGTGTTATTCAGTCACTACTAATAATCATTGCATGAATACTGTTTCTGTATTTTTGTCCTTTAGGTCAGTTTGTCATTAATATATTTTTAATTTGTTTGCATAGCTTGCCCACTGCTGTTATTACTATTTATTTCAGTTATTGAGCCAAGAAACACATATTTCCCAGTACTGGTAGCTACTCGCTCTTCCGGCCCAACACCGCCATCCATTATTCCAGTGGGCAAACAGAGACGGCTCAGGGCGCAGGAAATAGTGACCGGTTAAATCTCGACACGTAATGAAATTAAGCGAGGACAATTGTGGCGTGAGCATGAGCCTGGCTTCTCTCAGATGAAAGCAGATGAACGCAGCGCCAGAGGTCGGATAATTACGCTCTTGAGTGATGGAGGTTCGCTGAAAGGCAAATGTTGACTTACGCCATAACCTTTTCACTTCTTAATCCCGGCTTTTCAGAAGGAGTGAAAATGTAGACACTTGTTACCGTAGGCTAAATATCCCATCAGAGGGAAGCGAAGGAGGGAAAAATGCTTTCAACATACGATCCTGTGTTTTTACCTCAGCCGGCTTGACTGACACTCGTCTCCACCGGCCGATGGCCAATGACAGGAGAGCGATGTGTGTAAGCGATGATCTAATTATCTGTGGGAAATACAGGTCGGTGTTGTGATGCGCCTGCAGTCACGCGCGGATACTCTTTCAGCAGGACGCGTTCTATGAAAACGGGGGGAAAAAAACGATGGGGATTGAGTTCGGGGTTGTACAGACAATTTATAGACTCGAATCCTGATCAGATCCCAACCTGGACACAGTCGGGGAAGAGGAACGGACTTTATTTGTACGGAAAAAAAATTACGGAAAAAAGTGTGCGAATGTTTACTCGAGTGAAATGTCGGAAAATAAATGGAAAAGTTATTTGGAAAGAAGTTATGAACGAAAACCTTTTATTTGTCCCAACAATGAGAAATGTACATTTTGCAGCAGCCACATTGATAAACAAAAAAATAAAGATAAAGAAATGAATGGAAAAGTTATTTGGAAAACCTTTATGAAAAAATTAATAAATAAATTGTTTTGGCAGTGCAAACTTGAAAAGAAGAAGAAGAAGAAGAAGAAGAGGAAAACCTTTATTTGTCCCAACAGCGAGAAATGTACATTTTGCAGCAGCTACAATGATAAATAAAGATAAAAAATAAGAATGGAAAAATATTGCACATTGTTGATATACAAATGAGATACGAATGAAATCAAATAAAAAAACTATTGTGGGAAAAAATGAATGAAAAAAAAATAAATTTAGTTTTTTAGCCCAATAAAAAACATTCCATTAGTTGTTTTTTTTTTCAGTGAAACAATGTAGAACGTGTTTCTTTGTAGCTCTTCTGTGGCACAATGTGAAACGGGGGTTTGCAACACCCAAGGTCACAGGTTTGAATCTTGACCTTGACAAAGTTCAATTGCTTTGCCATTTACCGTGATTACGCTAATATAAGCACCCCGCAAATATAAGCACCCCCCTGATTTTTCAGGAACAAAATACAAATCCCAAAAAAACTATTTCTGATCTAATTACGTTAATGATCTCCTAAACATACTATTTTTCTGTATGTAACAAACCTAACTTGTGACTCGAATCAGTTTGATATCGTTTTACTTGAATGATAGATAACAAAAAGTCGATTCTAGTGGTCAGAACTTCATTTCCCAAGAGTCTTTGCACCAGTCCGCACATGCGCAGAGCAACTGCATGAGGCCTGTCGAGCTCTGTTTATCAGATGATGTGAAGAGATTTTTTATTAAGAAGGACGTATTTATTTTTTAAGAAGGATTATTATCCCCTGTTCAGAAGACTGAGCGTTTTGATTGTGTCTGTTCCACTTCTTGAACGTGTTTTTCATTTTCAACTGTTTTGACAAAACATACACAAGAATTTCATATTTTATCTTCATATCTTCTTTTTATTGTACTTCTATTGTTTTTTTTTTAACCTCTTTGGTATTTCCTTTGCAAATTTTGACGAGCATATTTTATCTTTATGCCATGGTTTATCGTTTTCTATTCTTTATCTTTTTATTGTATTTCCCCCCTTGCACATTTTGTTGTATCTCCCCCATCCTTAGGTTTTAAGCTGGAAAAACACATTCACTTGTTGTACCACTTGTATAATTTGTATGTGACCAATAAAATTTTTATTTGAATTTTTGAACTTTGAATTTGAATTCCATTCAGCTACTGTAACTCTGAACTCAAGTGTTCTTAACCAAAAGCTGAAATTGTTTCATTTTTTTCGTCACAATATCAACTTTGAAACGTAAAAAAAATTGAAGTTGATCTGACAAACGTGTTTTTTTCCGCTCTTTACATGCACTCGGCTCCAGGAACGGTTTCGGGAAGCGATCCGACGTCTTCCTCCATCCGAGCGGGTTTGTAAACACAGTGAAATGCGGTTTGCTGATGTGGAGCTGCTGCTCGTCCTCAGCATCCGTCAGAAGTTCCAGTCTCACGTACGTCTCGGGACGGAGCGAAGGGTTGATGCAGTCAGAAGAGCAGAACAGCCGAATGTGTGTGTGTGTCAGTCAGAGGAATAATGACGGGCTTCCAGTGTGTGTTTGTGCTCACGGAGTGTGTGATTAACATCTGTCTCTGCTCCGCTTTGCTTGTATGAGGAACGCATCATCAGCCACTGCTCCACAAAGCTGCTCTTCTGGAAGACACACACACACACACACACACACACAACTGTGTTTGCACATGTTCCAGAATTTCTCTCGGATTTCTCGCGCTGATTTACTCAACCTTTATGACTTGGGATTTTTTTTTTTTTTACGGAGACTCTTTTGGAGACGTCAGAGTGTCTATCTGAGCTTCCATCCTAATGTGGTGTTTATCTAAAAACACACACACAAACACACACAATCATAATGCATAAAAAAACATTATTTTGCTATATACTCATTGAATGATATGGTATATAATGCAAACACAGTGTTTCTGCACTATAAGAAACTAAGAGTGAAAACCATAAGAAAAAATATTAAAAAAAAAAAAAACAAGTAAGGAAAAAAATTGACATTTATGTAAAAACAAATATCATTTTTTATATATACTGATATATAGAATGTCGCATTGTACAAATGAATTTACACACACAAACACATAATTCACAAAAAAACATTTATATTTTGCTATATACTCATTGAATGATATAGTATATAAAGCAAACACACAGTGTTTCTGCACTATAAAAAACTAAGAGTAAAAAAAATAAGAAAAAATATAAAAAAAAGAAATGAAAAAAAAGTGGACATTTATGTAAAAACAAATATTATTTTGATATATACTGATATTTAGAATGTCGCATTGTAACAAATGAATATGTACACACACACACCCACACCACACACACACACACACACGCATAGTGTATCAGCACCATGAGAAAACTTAAGAATGAAAAAATATAAAAAAGAAAAAAAAATAAGAAAAAGGGGGAAAAAATTGGCATTTAGCTCCAAAAAAAAAAAGAAAAACGGACATTTAGCTCCAAAACTCCTTCTAAAAAAATAAAAAAACAGTAAATACAAAATAGCAACATAAATCAAATAGATACAAAAATAAAATGCGCACAATCCTCTTCGTTCTTATGTTTTGCGAGGACTGTGAAAGTCCCTTTAAACCAAATGCATTTTGTAAATAAATCGATCATATACTACACACTTTATACTAAACACTTTTACACACACACACACACACACACACACACCGCGTCGAGGCCAGGAAATGAAAACAAAAAGCGAATCCTGGTCTTCCGGAGATGAAAGTGAATGTAAGGACACGTTATTCCCCGCGTGTCACATCTGTCTCTCACACTTCATCTGGATTAGGAAGGTGACACTGTCAATCTCATCCATCCTCGCGTCCTTGCCGTGTGTGTGTGTGTGTGTGTGTGTGTGTGTGTGCGTGAAATGCAAATTCTCATTGTTGCGATAAAAATAAACAGACTAGCCAAGACCGTAGGGAACGTGTGTGTGTGTGTGTGTGTGTGTGTGTGCGCGTCACCTTTATGGGCAGTGACAGGCGCTCGTCACTGTCGGACGTCTTGATGTGGGCGACTGTAACTGCGAGCGAACCACATCGATAGATCCGTGTTGACAAGCCTCATATTCAAGGGCACCAAACACAGATCATTGTCAAACTTTCCTCATCTTTAATTGTTTCTCAGTGTGTGTGTGTGTGTGTGTGTGTAACAATGAATATTCAGGTTTAGTTTCACAACTATTGTGAATTGAGAAACGCTCTGTAGGCCCAAAAAATACTTGACATCGAGAAAATCGTGTGTGTGTGTGTGTGTGTGTGCGTAATAATGAACACTCGTTTCACAACTTTTGTGAACTACTAGCGTCATTTCCAAAACAACAAACTAGTTATGACATTGGCTAGTATATTGTGATTATTGGCTAGTGTAGCTATTATTACCACTATTGTAATACACAATAAAAAAGCAACTATTGTTTTTTACATAACACATAAATCCACAACCGAACTGGAATGAATTTTGATATATATATATATACTAGAATAGTGCGTTGTATAAATGAATGTTTACACACACACACACACACACACACACACACACACACACACACACAGTGTTTCAGTACCATAAGAAACTAAGAATGAAAAAAAAGAACATTGAACATTTTGCATAAACTTCACATTTAGGTGAAAAAACCCCCACACATAAAACGCATAAAAAATTGTATTTTGATATAGAGTCATAGAACGTCGTAGAATTCCAATATACTAGTTTAATTTCTATATATTATTTGAAATGATTTGAAACTATTATCACTACTGTAATACACAATAAAAAAAAAGCAACTATTGTTTTTTACATATTAAATCCACAACCGGACCGGAATGAAAGCAGGTCTCACACGAGTCCGAACCAGCGACATAAATATAATAAAACGCACACGAATCCCACAATCCTGGTGGTGTAACTCCACCTCACATGTAGATGGCGTGTCACTAGGTGGCACTTTAGCACAGTCCTGGTCCCCGAAAGCACACATCCGCTGGAAAAGCCTCTTCACACGTGCTGACAAATCACAACTCGCACAAACACCAACACAACATTCTTAAACTCTCAAACGGATTCGTTCTCTAGCTGGATCCTTCACCTGCCCTCGGCATCACGGAGCCAACAGACGGAGATGCTGAGATGATGAGTGGTCCCAGTGTCAGAAATTGTCTGTTTTAGAGGGACATCGATAATGTTCTTTTAGGGGTCTTTTATTATGTATATAAGAATCAGAAAGCTCTCTAAACAGTGTGTGTGTGTGTGTGTGTGTGTGTGTGTGTGACAGTGGTGTATTATGCCTCATTGTTGCATAGAAACAAATAGTATTTGATCTTTCTGACTCTTTTAGCTTCTATTTTCTATTTAAGGGTCAAATTGATCCGAACATTATCATTGTAACAAAAACATGTAGCGAATCATTGTAACAAATATGTCAGCTGAAACATTTTTAGCTTATATGTCGATTACACTAACCAAGACGAGCAAAGGAAGTTTCAAAGTGAAAAAATACTTTTACGTTTTTTTTTTTTTTTTCATTTTTAAACTTTTAACGCAGGTCAATTTGACAGTACGGTATCTTTTTAACATAAACATGTACAGTAGCGTGGTGTTACACATATGTCAAAATATATTTTTTACATGATGATTACACCAACTAAGCCAAGCAGGAAAAGTCTCATAGTGAAAACATTATTTTAAGTATTTTTAAGATATTTTTAAACTTTGAAAATTGGACCCAAACATAATAGGAGGGTTAAAAACACACAATGCAGAACATCGTTTGGCTTCTCGGCTTCTCCTGACGTGGAACTAAAGAAAGTTTCTGTTTTCGTTCAGGGAGCTTCAATAGTGAAGTTGAATCAAGTTTCTATGGCGATTTCTATTTCAGGTTTCTATTTCTATGATCTGCAAATTGCCAACGATTGTTTGTTAGGTCAACGACAGTTTTCATATTTACTGAATAACGCTTATAGTTGACACCACTACCTACTCCAGGTCTAAAGTACTTTAGTAAATGGACTTTGTTACTTTAAAATACTTTACAAATATTTTTCGGCTTCTTTGTACTTTGTAACTTTCTTTGTTTTTTGTTACGTATGTGAGAGACATCAGCAACATTCATTTATTACTTGTATCTTTACTGCATTTGAACGGACACCGTTACTCGTCACATCGTGATTGTGCATCTTTTTCTACCACGGTTCATTTCTCGGGCGAATGCGGTGATGTCGTCATCTGCAGGATGCTGAAGGTACTGGACGCTGTTTATCAGCTCAATCACGGGAATAAGCAGTTGCACTTTTTTGCGCATTTGAGTTTGACTGAAACTGACTTTTTGTTCCTTTTTGAATCTATTATCTTCTGCCATTTTGAAACATTGAGGTGTTGAATTTAAATTCCATAATAGGAATATAAATCTCGTAAACGGTTTCCTGTTTTTTTTTTCACTTTTTTGTGTATTTTTTAAGTACGAGTAAAATACTCAAGTGTTTTTTATCTTTGGATACTTTACGGCTTTTCCTGAAGTCTTCCTGGATTTGGTGACTTATTTTTACAGTAAAGTATCCATACTGGATACTAGATTTCATATATTCTTTACATCTCTGAAGATAGTCAGCTCTGTTTAGTGACAGCTTAAGTTAATTCTACTCCAAAACTGCTGTGTTGGTTTATCGAAAATATTGCAATTGTTACGCCTCGGGCTGCCTGTGGATTGCGGTGTAACTTTGAATAAAGAAAACTAAGTCCGCTGTTAAGATGTGATCTCTGGAATCTTTTAATTCCCAAATTTCCTGCCAGGAAGGAGCTGAGAGACCAAAAGAACAATTATCGTATTTATGTGAATATAAGAGAGCTTGAAACAGACCTGAGCTTGAAACAATTGCTCTGCACATGGGCGGAGTCTGACTGGAGAGCAAAGGATCTTGGGAAATGAAGTCTCGACTTTTTGCTACCTATTATTCAAATAAAACGATATCAAAAAGATACAATTCACAATAAAGTATTTTTAAGAGAATATTAACATAATTGAACCAGACACATTAATGAACAAAACAATTTTTCAAACACAAACTTTCAATAATCAGGTCTGAGAGCGATAGCGAATAAAGCGTTTGCGAGAGCCTAGCCTGTCTTCTCCAGGCCCTTCATGACGTCATCCAGGTATCAACAGGAAGTACGCCCACCAATTATTATGACGCCCACCGGGTATTATGAGTTCACTGAACCGATTTGAGGGAGTTGGTTCTACTTATCAATATACTTTAATCAGCTGCTAGCTTCAGGTTAGCTTCAGGTTAGCCACTAGCTTCAGGTTAGCCGCTAGCTTCAGGTTAGCTGCTAGCTTCAGGTTAGCTTCAGGTTAGACGGTAGCTTCAGGTTAGCTGCTAGCTTCAGGTTAGCCCCTAGCTTCAGGATAGCTGCTAGCTTCAGGTTATCTTCAGGTTAGCCCATGGGTGGGCAAACTTTTTGATTCGCGGGCCACATTAGGTTCTAAAATTTGACAAAGGGGCCAGACCGGGCTACCTGGTCCAGCAGCTGTCAATCACTTTCTCACCAGCCAATCAGAGTAAAGGCCGCCCCCACGCGAAGCTAGTGCCAGAAGTCCAAACGAAAAATGATGAAGCGAACGAAAAAATCTGAAGCGAGAAAAAAATTTCAAACTAAAACATGAAGGTTTTCGTTTGTTTCTTAGAAATTTGCGTTTGATATTTTTGACATCTGATTCCATAGTGACAGTGTAAAAATAAAAGTTTAAAATATACTAGTACAATTCTTTTATGTACATTCTGTGTTTATGGTTCCGCTTGCAATGTGTTACTAAACAAATTAAATAAACCATATCAGATTAACCAGATTTACATAAAAATAATTATCTGACTTTCATTTCATTTTTACAAGTTGGCAGGCCGAATGAAAACTAATAAAGGGCCGCATGTGGCCCCCGGGCCGCAGTTTGCCCACCCCGGGGTTAGCCGCTATCTTCAGGTTAGCCGCTATCTTCAGGTTAGCCACTAGCTTCAGGTTAGCTGCTAGCTTCAGGTAAGCCGCTAGCTTCAGACGGCATCTTCTACATCCAGGTAAAGAGCGGCACTGGCGTATGCTGAAGCTAAACAGCACCAGATTGCCCCGAGTGCTTAACTTCTCCTCTCCCACCGTCCTAATGAAGTCCTGAACGCTTTCCTGGCCGCGTCACATGGCTTTATTTAGCGTCTCGGTGAGAAGAACCATTACCAAACACGCACACACGGGCGATCTGAAGGTGAGGCGAGCAGACGAGCGCCGTGTAAACGCTAACGGCGGCGGCAGAGGATCGTGTCAATATTGCCGTCGCTTTGCCGTAATGGCACTTCATTGTCGTTTTATGGCTTGCCGGCGCTCCACTGAGGGAAATTGTTTTCCACGAGAGGAGTAGTCGCACGCACCACATAAAACAGCCATTGAATTTGTATTCACGGTGAAGTGGGTTAACCGAGTTAAACGGCGGGAATCCAATAGCGAGCGGCGTTTGGCGAATTCGAACGCCACGTGTTTGTCACAGTCGGTGGCTCGGCGCTCATTGTCTTGGTTTTATCGGCCCCGCCCCCCCGCCTCCGTGTTTTCATGAAAGGGCGAGGACGCACACCCCCCCCCTCGCCTTTGTTACGGGAATATATAGACTCCCCCCGGTTCATTGACTTTTTATTACAGTCTGAGTGAAACGACAGTTAGCAAACGGGGGGGGATTTGTGGCAGGCGTTTGTTTTCTTGGCGTTGGAAGCGTTTAGGACGATGCTTTGGAAATCGCTGTTTGGGTTTTGCTGATTGGACAAACCCATCCGGTCCATTCAGACTACAATGACTGGTTTACCGTATTTACGCTAATAGAAGCATTGCCCTGATATACATATACAAATGATCGCTTCTTCTGTTGGTTAGGGCTTATGTACTAACTTGAATTTAAATAATAATAATGTGTATTTAATATTATAAAATCTGAACAGAAACCCATGTGGCGTGACCACTGAGATGCAATGAGGTAGATCAACAACTTATTCAAATAATAAGTCATTCAAATAAGTTATTAATAAGTTATTCAAATCAGTTATAATAAGTTATTCAATAATAATAAGTTATTCAAATAAGTTGCATAACTTTATAAAGAGACTCTAATCGGCAGGAAATCTTCTCTATTGGTCCATTTATCAGACAGGCAGCAACAGCGCCTCCCATTATGGGAATGGAAAACAGGTGGAAATGCAGCTGGAGTCTCTGCTCACATAACGAGACACACTGATGGTTACTTACATAATTACCTTATTTAGACATCTATCGTTTCCTTTAAAGACAAATCGCTTCAATTGCTCCTTCTTACAACGAAACAAGATCATGTAAACGTGTTTATGATTTGTTTTAAAGAGTTAAAAAAAAATGCGTACAGCACGTGCAAGCTCCTCATTGGCCTATTCTCACCGGCCAATCCCAGAAGCATCTCTGTCTCCAAACCACATTTTTACTTTACTATAAATGATGTATTTGCTTGACACTACAAGGCAGAAAATGAGATGTTTTGAGATAGACCAAGTATAAAAACTTCATCAAAGTAGCGACTCGACTGGTGCACTTTTTCGCGTGTAATAACACAAGGGGAGAGTTTCCTCCTCGATGGTGGTCCAGAACAAACCCAGCGCTACATCTGCTTCTGGCCCGCTTCTCCCTCCTCGCCCTGTACTCCCGCTCTCGCCCTGAGCCCGTGCCCAGCTAGAGATGCCATCTGACGCGAGTCTGTCATAATGAAGGTCCAGCATGAGGCTAAATGAGTTTGGAGCTGGGCGGCGTGAGGGGCTAATGACTGTAATACGCCAGCGCTTCGGGCCGCTCCTGGTTGGGCGAGGGCATATGGCGTTCGCCTCCGTCACGTGGAGCGCCAATTAAATCGACGCCTGATGCTGGACGAGAAACGTACGACTTCTGACTCGCGGTTTGTCTGTGGAATGTTTGAGAGTCGATCTTTTCTGGGGTTAAAGGTGGAAATCGAATGTGAATCAGAGCCACTGGAATCCATACTTGAGTAAAAGTACTGATACAGTCTGTACAGACTTAAAAGTACAAACACCTTACTGTAAAAACAAGTTACAAGTCACCACTTCCAAGAAGACTTGAGTAAAAGTACATGTAACTTGTAATGGAGTCTTTTTTGCAGTAAGGTATATGTACCTTTACTCAAGTCTTCTTGGACAAGATTACTTTTCCTTGTAATTGAGTCTTTTTTACAGTAAGGTATAAGTCACCAAGAGTAAAAGTACAGACACCTTAGTGTAAAAATTACTCCATTGCAAGTTACAAGTCACTTATTTCAAGATGACTTGAGTAAAAGTACATATACCTTACTGTAAAAATTACTTCATTACAAGTTACAAGTCACCAATTACAAGAAAATGAGTACAAATACAGATACCTTACTGTAAAGAATACTCCATTACAAGTTACAACTCATCAATTCCAAGAAGACTTGAGTAAAAGTACAGATACCGTACTGTAAAAATTACTCCATTACAAGTCACGAGTTCCAAGAATACTTGAGTAAAAGTACATGGACCTTACTGTAAAAAAGACTCCATTACAAATTACAAGACACCAGTTCTAAGAAATGAGTAAAAGTACAGATATTGTACTGTACAAACGACTCAGTTTCCAACTCCAAGAAGACTTGAGTAAAAGTTTTTTTTAAGACCTTATAAGTATTTAACTGTTACTGAATTTAGCCTTAAAAATACAACAAGAAATGTGGATAAACAAGAAACTATTTGTGAGGGTTTCTTCCTACAATAGAAATGAAATTCAACACCTCAATGGTTCAAAGTGGCAGAACAAAAGCTGTCTCAGTCAAACCTAAAAATTGCAACAACTAGTCAAGTAGAGAGTAAGTTACTTATATTTTTGATACTGAGTAAAACTACAAAGTAGCCAAAAAGTACTTCACAAATTCAACTAGTGAAATTTGTTGGTCAGTCGCTCGTTCGGGCTAATTCCGCGTTAGCATCGGAATAATCGGAATTGCATTATTTGGGAAGCAGAAAGTCCGCTAAGTGGCTCCGAGGCGCTCGAAGCTTAGCAAAGTTTATCCAAATTAGCTTAAAGGATTGATAATTCTTCCCTAATATAAAACTGTTACCCAGGCCTGTAACTGTGACTTGGTTTTGTCAGACGCTAAATAGGGGGCTTGGTTGTGGAAATTAAGGCAAAATGGCATAACGGGGAATTTTAATTTGATTAATTCATTGTTGTGTTGTGATGCGGAGCGAAGGCAACCGCGGAGGTTTGGCGTTATTCGTTCCAGCGACTAATGACAATTTCCTGCACAATAACAGCCCGAGAGCGAAGGGAAGCGGGAAAGCCACAGGAAGTGAAGAGAAACATCCTGCTGGCATCGGGCCAGGGCGACTGACCCCGCGCGGGACGGGACGGGATTAAAGAAAACTTTGTGAGGAACTTCGTTAGGCGTAGATGTCGAGTAAGATGCTAAACAAGATCCACTTTGGGAAATTTAAACGTAATTGCTTTAGTCGCAGAACACGTGCGGTGATCGGTCATTTCCTTAAGCCCAAATACATTTTTTTTATTATTATTATTCTAATTTGTATATTTTTCTTTATATTAAAACTCTTTTCTCTCTCTCTCTCTCTCTCTCTCTCTCTCTCTCTCTCTCTCTCTCTCCCCTCCAGAGCGACTGATTGCTTGCAGCTGGGGAGCGCTGAGAACATTTTAATATTATGCAGAAGATTAGAGCAAACTAACTACATTATTCTCCAATTACGCTCGTTTCATCCAACTGATGTCTTTATTTCCTTCCTCCCCGCGATTAGCCTAATGCGAAAATTGGAATGCGCTTAGGACTGTTTTCCGATTGTTCCTGCGCCGCTTATTATGTCAGCCAGCCATTACAGACGCGTCTTTTATTGTAGCTGTAAATAAAACGATTAGAGGCAGATGCAGCCGGGCACCAGGAGATTTCGTTCGGGGATCTGCTTATCAACCTTCTCGGAAGGTTCGGGAAGAGACGCGGAATTTCCAGCGGAATTTACCCCCCCCCTCAACAAAACAAAACGTTCCCTAATCGATTTAGATCCGTGTGGGGGATCCGAACCCAAACCCCCAATCGCTGCGACGCACACACACCTCAGCCACCGGGGGAATTATTAGCGGGGTCCGTGTATGGGATGTAACCCCATGATGTGCTTTCCGGAACCCCGCTGCATTGTGGGTGTTCTACAGGGTGTCCGCGGATCCGGAAAAAGTCTTTAAAGTCTTACGTTTCCTATCTCTCTTTCTCTCCAATTGCCTCTCTCTCTCCTCTCTCATTTTCTCTTTCTCTCTCTCTCTCTCTCTCTCTCTCCTCTCTCACTTTCTCTTTCTATCTTGCTCTCTCTCATTTCTCTCTCTCTCACTCTTTCTCCCCAATTGCCTCAGTCTCCTTTCTTGCTTTCTTTCTCTCTCTCACTTCTCTCTTCCTCTACCATTACCCCTCTCTACACTTTTCTTATTCTAAAATGTATTTTTTTCTTTATATTGATACTCTGTCTTCACAATACATCATCACAATAATCTCTCTGTGAATGTGTTTGTCTTCCGCTCTCTCTTGCCTCCGTTTACTCTGTACATTTTTCTTTTTCTCTTTCTCCTTCTCTTCTAATATGTCTCAGTGCAACTCTCTCGATCCCATTGTCTTTTGCTAACACTTTCTATCGCTCTTAATCTCTCTCTCTCTCTCTCTGTCTCTCTCTCTCTCTCTCTCTCTCTCTCTGCATCTTTCTGCATTCTATTGTGAGAGAGAGAGAGAGAGAGAGAGAGAGAGAGAGAGATTGTGTGTGTTCTACAGGGTAACCGCGGATCCGTAAAAAGTCTTTTAAAGTCTTACGTTTCGTAGTATAGAAAGAAGGCCTTAACAAGTATTAAAACGTCATAAATTCATATTTCAAAGGTCTTAAAAATCAAACGTAACCGACTTGGTAAAGTGGACTTTTATTTTTAGTTTAGATTTGAAATCTGTTCGTTTGTCACGCAGAACTAAATACTGTAGGCGGAATTTACGAAAATTTAACTAATTTAGCTACATTTTACGAAAACTGGTTACATAATCCTAATTTTGGTCCAAGATTAAAACCAGTCAGTGGAAATGTGTGCAAAGTGTGCGAAGGTCCGAATCAAACGTGGACGCATCGGACTCTGAAGGTTTTTTCGTCACAAAACGTTTTTTTTTTCATTCGTATGTTTGCGTTCGAGTGTCTTAGTAAACACATAGAACCAACTGTTAATAATAAATAAATCAATTGGTTAAAAAAAAAGATTAATTGTGAAATATATTTGTCTATGTGTTTAGATGAACAGATGTGCATCTATTAGTAATATTTTTTTTTCACAGATTGTGAATAGTACACAATATTATAGGAAGGGATACATACGCGTATGTGATTTTAAAAAGGTTTTTTCTTTTTTCTGTCAAATTTGCTACAAACATTTCCTGAAAAACACGTTTTTTACAGCACATTTGTTGCAAAAGACATTTTTTGCATTTGTGAAGTCACAATTCGATCTTGTGAGACAAAACTTGACAGTTAAATTCACTGTATTCATAAAAAAAATAGAAGCATGTTTCACTTTTACGTAATTTTTAATTTTACGTCAAAAACAAACAAAAGAAAAATAAGAACAAAAGAACAAAATAAATCTGCTGCTCTGATTGGCTGATGATTAAATGAGTCATATGAACCAGTTCCGAGAGTTTGATGGCTGATTTACAACCATTTAGGTCAGTTGGCAGTTAATTTAAGTATGTTTTAATGAATATTATTAGCCAGACATGAAACTAGAATCTTCAGACTCGAAGACTTGAAACTTCAGATATGAAACTAGTTATTTTTACTGTACTGTTCTGTACACACTTGGTACATTTATTCTGGCTACTGGACACGTTAAACATCTGCACTTTACCTGGATCGCTTGAGTCACTTTCTGTATTTTGCATTTAGCTCATATTGTTATTGTAGTTTCGTCTTTTTTCCTCATCTTCATAATTTTGTATTGTATTATTATTTAATCTTTATTCCGATTGTGTTTTATTGTATTTCTGACTTTTTGTATTGTATTTTTTGCTCGCTCCCCCTCCACCTATTTCACTACATGTTGTACAATGTATAATGTGTATGTGACAAATGGAATTTGAATTTGATTTGAATTGAATTGAATTGAATTTGATGTTTTTAAGGGACCAAAAACCACAGACAGGTTTACTTTTGGGTTAAACGTAGACTCGTGTTTGTCTCGAGCGAATCGAGATCCAATCGTGTGCATCAAGGCTTGAGATTTACAGTGATTCGTTATTCCTGCTAACAAAACTAGGACGAACGAATAAATGGAGCCAATCGGGGCCTTCGGCTGAATCCCCACTAACCAGACACAGCTGAAGTCAGTAACGAGCCGACACAGGTGATCATGGGAAACACAGTCTGTGTGTGTTTCGGGGTCGTTTCGATTCTCGTGAGAAATCTTGGATCTCAGGTGAAGCGAGGACGCCGTGCGTGTCACGAGTCGGGAATGCGTTCACTCGTTTTCCCAGAAAGCCCGTAGAGTCGATTCCTCATCGGGGGCTTTTATTCTGGAACTGGACAAGCTCTGCCATTGTCAGGGCCTGAGAAAGACGCATCGTCCTGTTGTCTGACGTGTGGCTGTTGTTTCATCGCTGCGAGCCTTTTTGCTCCGTGTCTTGCTGCGAGAACGAGAGATGCAAACGGAGAGAGAGGGAGCAGAAGAAAGCGAGATGGATGAGACCATGGTCTCATGGAGAGAAGAGAATAGACGTGGTAAGTCCCTGTCACCTCAGCGACTCCCACGGGACATAAACACAGTTCGAATATCAACAGATCTATTGCCACTATATACACAGCTCCGGGCGCTGAGAAGAACACACTCACGTTATTCTGCTTAACTAAACCTCGCAATGACACACACACACACACACACACACACACAC
>CM051494.1:15570197-15579664 GCA_028031935.1 Paedocypris micromegethes | reverse complement strand
TGTGTGTGTGTGTGTGTGTCAATATAGATACGAAAGACAGAGAACGTGAATCTTCTTTGATTGGTCTTAATTTACACGAATGCTTCACTTCATGTTCACATCAGCAGAACGACTGGAGCCGGAACTTCTTCTTCTGCCCATCGGTGAGAATGAAGAGAATGAAGAGAATGAATGAGAAGATGAGAAGAAGAGATGAGAAGGAGAGATTTCCCCGCAGAAGCACATGGGGAACATTACACTTAAGAGGAAAACGCTCCTGATTAAAGAGCCTCGGTCCACTAATGTACAATTACTTATCTTAATCTGCATCACCTCTCCTCCGCTCGGGTGGGATTCCTCTGCTAAATCACTCTCTTTTATTGCGTGATGAGTCTGAAGAGCTTCATTTCTTCCCGTCTGACACGGTGTGAATCATCTGATGCTCGGAAACAAACTGTCGGGGACAATTAGAATAAAAACTACAAATAAAGTGTCAACGTCTGTAAATGTAGCATGTAGTTGTATTTTTGCTCTTGGAGAGAGAACAATGTGTCTACTTTAGTGGGGTTTTATTTCATTTTTGTAATGGACGGCTTCCTTGAGAAATGTAAAAATGAAATGCAGAAAAATGCTAGAATTCAAGGACTTCAGCGTAAAGCAAAATACTAAATTAAGGTCAACTTTTAGGCTCATTGAACCTGATACAGTTGAGCCTCAAATTCTGTCACTTCATCATTTTTTTTATTCGCATAACAAAATTACTTTATATAATAGTAATTGCTTTAATAAATCTGGATTTGGAATTACATCCGGAACATTAATACATGAGAGACTGTATGGTGTCTTTTATGGTGTCTTTTAAAAAATATATATTTATTAAGTCTTTTTGGAAATACATTTGGAACATTAATACATTAGATACTGTATGGTGTCTTTTTTTCTTTGCATAACAACATTTATTATAAAAATATTAAAAAAAATGTCTTTATTAAGTCTATTTGGAACTTAATTTGGAACATTCATATGTTTGATACTGTATGGTGTGTTTTTTTTTCAACTTTCATAACAATATTTTTTATATAAATCTTTTAAAAAAAGTTTGCATTAAATCTTTTTGGACATTAATACATTAGATAGTGTATGGTGTCTTTTTTTAATTTGCATAACAAAATTAGTGTTTATAAAAATCTTTAGAAAAATTGTATTTATTAAGTCTATTTGGAATTACATTTGTAACATTAATACATTAAATACTGTACGGTGTCTTGTAGACCTTTTATGCTCTTTTTAAAAGTACTTGTCAAGTTGACAATTTGTCAGCAATTTATTGTCATAGAACAATTGAAATCCTGTTTTTATAATATCAATATTCCAAAAAATATCAAATAAATAATAAATTAAACAATATCAAATAATATAAAAAAAAAAGCAAATTGTGCAAAAAAACAAATGTGTAAAGATTGATCTGCAACCTCAGTGTGACCTCAACCGACCAAAGTAAACCGACTTAACCAGTTAAGTTATCTCCACCTTCCACCAGGCGAACAACATTTCTCATTTTATCACTGCGGGAATTTTCAAGCACACGAGCCGGAGAAAGCGCAGAATGAGTTCACACCTAGAAATGAGCGTCAACAAAAGCGGCATCGGGTTCCCGAAACCGGAGAAGTGGTTTTCACTTAATCCAGATCAGATTCTTCATCATCCGCTGCGCAGCAGAAAATTTGTCCGCGCTTTGCTTTTGGTATTTGGACGTATTTTTTCAAGAATGTGACTCCACAAAAGAGAAGCGTAGCCTGATCCGCTGCTGAGCTATAATCATCGCTCGCCACACAATGCGCCGCTGCTCGGGTTTCTGGGTAATGACTCCGCTGTGAGGAATTCAGTCCTGATTGTTACACAGTAACTAAGCATTTGGCGCTTCTGCTACTTGATCTCACACGTTTCAAACAGAATTGACATTTGAAATACTAGCGCAATTGACTGCAAAGTCATTTGTTCAATTTCACTCACTGTGCCTATGCGAATATACGTAAGCACCTCCCTGATTTTTCAGGCACAACATAAAAATTCGTAACAATTCTAAATAAAAATTCAAACATTTTTTTTTTGTTAACGTTTCTGGTTGAATTACGTTAATATTCTCTTAAAAATACAATATTTTCATTGTTTGACAAACCTAACTTGTGACTTGATTCTAGTAGTCAACACTTCACCACTTCCTCTTTCTTGGTTGAATTACGTTAATATTCTCTTAAAAATACAGTTTATTTCTTTATTTGACAAACCTAACTTGTGACTCGATTCTAGTAGTCAACACTTCACCACTTCAGCTCTGTTTATCCGACGCGTGTGAAAAGAATCTAAGTGAAGGATTATTATCCCCTGTTTAGCAGACCCAGCGTTTTGATTGTGTCTGTTCCTAACATGTGATTTAAAGAATGAAGAAGACAGAGGCCCAGCTCTTCCGGAACGTTATACTAAAAATACACATGACTGGATTTAAATCATGTTTTGTAGAAGTTTGTTTGTCAGACGTTGAAGGTTGAACAGTATTTTCAAATCAATATAAGTTGATTTATAAACTTGCTTCCGGACGAAACTGATGTCGAGCAGATTCGTTTCTGATGTCATTGTGATATCGGTCAAGACAGAATAAAGAAATACAAAAATAATGCTAAAATTGCACAACGTTAACAAACACTTGAATTATGACGTTTATTCAAGTTGACGTTATGACGTTTATCAGGACAAACTACCCTCCTATTACGTTTAGATTTCTGGCACAAGTTTCACCTGGGGGCGGCCCTTACTCTGATTGACTGATTAGAATATGATTGACAGCTGCTTGACCAGGAAGTGTGGGAGGAGTTCAGCGAATATACATTATGACATTCACTGCTCTTTCAGATGAATTATCAGAGAGGAAAAATCAGAAGCGGAAAAAAATGTTTCAAACGAAAAGATGTGAAGATTAAAAAAAACAAAAGCAAAAATGAAGCATTTTCGTTCGTTTATTAGACATTTACCTTTGATATTTTTGGCACTGATCTGACTCCATAGAAAGTACAAAGTAGAAAACTATCCAATATGTCTTGAATTAAAAGACTTGCTGACAATATTTGCCATTTGACTTTTTTTATGGTAGTAGTTAAAAAAAGTTAATCTGACAACTTTCCCGTCTTCTTCTATCTACAACGTTACAAAGTCTTTTAAGTTTAAATTCTTAAATTTTATGTTTCTCGATCGTGGTAAAGCAACATCCATCATTTCAGAAGAATTATCAGAGTGGAAAAATCAGAAGCGGAAAAAAAAGTTTCAAACGGACAATATTTACAATTTGACTTTTTTAAAATGATGATAGTAAATAAACTGAAGTTAATCTGACAACTGACAAAGACTTGTTTTGCGAGAATTGGAGTTGGACTATTGATACATTGTTGTAACTTCTGAAGTAACTTATTCAAACATGTGGAAAAAAAGTAAAAAAAAACGAGAACAACCAAGTCAAAAAAACGTTACAAAGTCGTAAAAAAGTTTAAACTCTTCAATTTCATGTTTCTCGAAGGTGGTGCAGCAACATCCATCATTTCAGAAGAGTGATCAGAGTGGATGTGATGGCGAGCGGTAGCAGCTGGTTTGTATGGTAATGATTACAGTCCAGACCGAGTGTGTTAGTGAGATAGAGGAAATGCTGGAGTAATGGGAGCAGGAAGAGTAAATGGCCGATCACCCACACCCCTGCTGACCTCCCCTGAGCCGCCGGACCCCATCAAACATCCCGCCACTTTCTTCTTTCTAATGGTTTCCGTGCTAATCAGCAAGGCGGAAGTCGCCACGGCAACAGTGTGATTAGATGGGAAGATCCTCTAATGGTTCGGCTCTTGTTCTCAGACTCCGTGAGGTAAAAGAAACCTGCGAGTGAGGAGGAAGCGAGCGTCACGTTTGTCCAGGCTCCGCCCACCACGCGTCACTCAAACTAACTGAAGAACTCGGGAGAACTTTTATTTTGCCTCTTCTGCTCAAGTCCCTCGTGCTTTTTCTTTTCACGGTCCTAATCTAATTTTAATGTACATAATACGACTTGGTCATGTTTAACTCTTTCGGAAGAAACATCTGTTTGGTATTTACAAACAAAGCTAAAACACGTGCAATTTATTAGGGTTACTAAAGTATTGGTTTGAATTAAATGTCAATAAATGTTTTCAAGTGTGTTAACCCTCCTATTACGTTTGGATCAAAGTTTAAAAATATTTGTTAAATGCTTAAAAGTATTTTTTCACTTTGAAACTCCTCCCGCTTGGCTAGTTTGCCGTAGTTATCATATAAAAATTATGATGATTCAGTTGACATATGTGTAACACCACGCTACATGTTTATATTACAAAGATACTGTTCGGGTCAAATAGATTTTTCAGACAAAATAGAAGCTAAAAAGAGTTTAGCTAAAAAGCTAAAATATTTATAAACGCTGAAAGTCAATGATCTAGAAACACTCTCAAAACTGATTATTATTATTATTATTGTATTGATTATTTAATTAGTTAATTCAGAAGAAATAAAAACATGTTACACATTCCACAGGTATTTTCCTTCATAAAATCAATTGTATTGGAATCACTTCAGGACAAACTATTTCCAAAATTGTTTTTTAAACTTAAAACATTTACATTTAAAGACAAGCCGTGCACATCTTGCCTGTACACACACACACACACACACACACACACACACACACACACACACACATGCATTTACATATTAACGACTTCCATACGTTAAAACAGTACGTCAACAAACTAAGACAACAACACACACACTAGCTTCAAGCAACCGTTATACAAATAGCTAAAGAAAAATAAATTATACATTTGAGACATTATAACATCATAAAGGAAATATGACACACACACACTGTACAGTCAATGACACATGTAGAATATGATATAATGTGGATTTGGTGATGTGTGTTTTGAAGATTGTGTCAAGCGTTGGAATGAGATTGGTTGAGGGAAGAGCGCCCACGGCTACGAGGAAGCACATTTTCTCACGCTAGATACCGAACACCTACTCATCAATCTAATTCTTCACCCCGCAAAACAATCTCCCTCCTTTCCCCAAAACCCTCCCGCCTGAAACACGAGTGGCGTCGGGTACGGACCATCTCCACCCGGGACAATAGACACGCGACACCAGGAGGACGAGGAGGGTGAGGAGGACGAGGAGGGCGAGGATGGTGAGGAGGGCGAGGATGGTGAGGAGGGCAAGGAGGACCAGGAGGGCGAGGAGGACGAGGATGGTGAGGAGGACGAGGATGGTGAGGAGGGCGAGGAGGACGAGGATGGTGAGGAGGGCGAGGAGGACGAAGAGGAAAGTGAGAGATAAAGAGAAACAGAGCTAGAAAGAAACAGAGAGAAATAAAAAGAAAAATATAGAGAAAGAAATAAAGAGAGTGAGATAGAGAGAAAGAAAGAAAGAAAGAAAGAAAGAAAGAAAGAAAGAAAGAAAGAAAAGAAGAAAGAAAAAAAAGAAAATAGAAGAAAGACAAGAAGAGGAAAGAAGAGGAAAGAAAAAAGACAAGCAAGAAAGAAAGAAAAAAAAGAAAAGAGAGAAAGAAAGAAAGAAGAAAGAAAAGAAAGAAAAAAAGAAAAAGAAAAGAAAGAAGAAAGAAGAAAGAAGAAAGAAAGAAGAAGAGAAAGAAAGAAAAAAAGAAAGAGATCACAGGGCCGCCCAATTGATAGATTAATAGCGAGTTAGAAGTAATGAACAAGACAGATGAATGAACAGATAGAATAAATGGATAGATAGGTATGCAAACAGAAAGAAAGAGAGAGAGAGAGAGAGAGAGAAAGAGATGAATGGAAGGACAGGCAGACAGAGAAAGTAATGGATGATAGACAGTGAGACAGATAGAAAGTGAGGGATAGAAAAGAGAGATAAGCAATGGGTAGTTATTACATTAACGATGGAGAGATGATTCATCCATCCTACATGAATCTTACACGACGGCCAAAACAAACGTTGCGATTTTTGCAGTTCCGTGTCAGTAATAAACAGGCGGAGGTGAAGAACCGTTGTCACCGGATCGTTCCAGAAGAACTGAGAGACGCGGAAACCCAACACCGCTCCTTTATTCCTCCTCACCACCATCCATCAGCTCTTCCCATCATGCTCCTGTGTTCTCCAGCCTCAGCTCCTCCGGGCCAAACAGGTGGATCTCCAGAGAAAACCACACGGCGGATCACGTGACCACGGCCAAACCCAGAACCAGGAGCAGAGAGTCCCGCTCTACACCTCTGTCCATCACTCCATCCATCATCCCACGCTGAGGAACTCAACACTCCCGCACTGATAATAGCAGCTAATTGGTGGTTTCACCAGAGCGTGTGATACTTTACAGTCGTTCTTCGGGAATCGCTCCTGATCTTCATCGGAATCCCGAGTCACTGTCTGAATTAAACCTCGCAACTCCTACAAAGATTTATTTTCTTGATCATGTTGAGCAAAAAACGGATAATTCATAAATCTAGAGCCACTGGTTGAAAAGCTTTACGGACGTCTGAGGTTGAGTTAAACGACTTTTGTAAGTTCGGGAAACAGGGAAATTTGATTCGCTGCAATTATAAACATTACATTTTTCGGAAAATAATCAGCATCTGGTTTGTTAGCCAGTTAACGCAATAAATGAATAAATAAATGAGTTCATTTAAAAAGTTTTTTTTTAAGTTGAGCTGTTTTTTCAGTGTTGGGTAAGTTACTTCTAAAAAAGTAATCAATTGGAAATTAATTAGTTAATTAATTGGTATTTCCACCAGTGAAAATACACAGCAGCTAATGAGGGAAACTAGACACAGCTGAACACAATCACAAATGCAGAGAAACACATAGGATTGTGGGAAATTTAGTCGTTCATCCATCCATCCCTCCATCTGTGTGTCTATTCACTTCCATCAATCTATCCATCAATCCATTCATCTATCCACTTGTCTGTCTATCAATCCATCCATCCATCCACTCATTCATCCATCCATCCATCCATCCATTCTGTCTGTCTTTCCATCCATCCATCCACTCACAAACTTCACAACTTTTCCAAAGATTTATTTTCTTGTTCAGGTTTAGAGAAAAAACAGATAATTTACAATCTAAAGCCACTGGTTGATAAGCACTAATGACGTCTAAAGTTGAATTAAACGACTTTTGTACATTCGGTAAACAGGAACATTTGATTTGTTGCAACTGACATGGTTGTTATCTCCTCCAAACGTTGGAAAATGTTTAATTTTTAGGAAAATAATCAGCATCTGGTGTGTTAGCCAGATAACACAATAAATAAAATAAATTAATACATACATACATAATTGAATAAATAAAGGTTATTTTTGTGAAGTTTAGCTGTTTTTTTTTTCAATCAGTGTTGATAAGTTACTTTAAAAAGTAATTTATTGGAAATTAATTAATTAATTGGTATTTTCATTAGTCATTTTGACAAACACCAGTGAAAATACACAGCAGCTAATGAGGAAAACTAGACACAGCTGAACACAAACACAATGTATCAATCCATCTGCCTGTCTATCTACTCATCTATCCATTGGTCATCCACTCGTCCATCCATCCATCAGTTAATCCGCCTGTCTATAGAATCATCCACTCATTCACCTGTCAATCCGCTCATTCATCCATCCATCCATCAACCAACCTAATATTTGACAACACACACACACACATATCCATCAATCCATTTGTCTGTCTATCCACTCATCCATTTATCTACCATCTGTCTTTCCACTCATTCATCCATCTACTCATCCATTCATCCGCCTGTCTATCCACTCATCAATCCATCCACTTTGCCATCCATCCGCCTGTCTATCCACTCATCAATCCATCCACTCATCCATCCATCAGTTAATCCGCCTGTCTATAGAGTCATCTACTCATTCACCTGTCAATCCGCTCATTCATCCATCCATCCATCCATCAACCAACCTAATATTTGACAACACACACACACACACACACACACACACACACACACACACACATCCATCAATGCATTTGTCTGTCTATCCACTCATCCACCATCTGTCTTTCCACTCATCCATCCATCAATCCATCCGCCTCTCTATTCACTGATCCATCCATCAATCCACTCATCCATCAGTATATCCATCTGTCTATCCACTCATCAATCCATCAACTCATCCATCAATCCATCGTCAGGTCTATCCACTCATCCATTTATCCACCATCTGTCTTTCCACTCATTCATCCATCTACTCATCCATCCATCCGCCTGTCTATCCACTCATCAATCCATCCACTTTGCCATCCATCCGCCTGTCTATCCACTCATCAATCCATCCACTCATCCATACATCAGTAATTCCGCCTGTCTATAGAATCACCCATCCACTCTTCCGTCTGTCTATCCATCCATCCATCAACCAACCTAATATTTGACAATATTTCACACACACACACACACACACACAATGCGTGGACCAGCAGCACAGACAGCACCGCGGGCTGAATGAGACCAATCCTGTTTGTGCTGTTGCTGCGCTAAGCTAAGCTAAGCTGCGCGCTAACACCCGTACATCTACCGCTGGAGCGTTGCTTCTTCCCCTGCACTTTTTTTTTGATGATGCGTTGGGTTTGAAGTTGCATCTAGCGCACTCTGGGTAATGAAGCCTCCACCTGTGTGTGTGTGCGCAAGGCTAATCCGGTTAGGTGTAGCTGTGCTGAGAGTGTTTGCCCCGAGGCTGGACTCATGAATTCATGGAGCTTAAGCGCGGTGAGGAGATGAGACGGATGAGGAAGTCAACACAACCGGCTCTTGTTTGATGCTGTCCGGTCCCGGGGCGGATCAGAGACCAACGCTTACTCCTCCTCTAATGACGGGACGGGTCAGTTCTCCCCAGGCGTCGGATCCTGTCGGGGACGCCAACTCACCGGGCCAATGCACGGAGAAGAACGACTTCATTTCGATTGTCTCAAATCGCGCAAAAGCTGAATTTTCCAATGTAACGTACGCTAAATTACAGTTGGACACACACTTTTCTGGATTAAAACACACCACGTCGACTCAAATGATGCTTTTACGCTCACGTAGCTTCCCAGGTGTAAAGAGTAACTGATACAGAGGTGTAGAGTACTTGAGTAAATAGACTTTGTTACGTTAAATGAATAAAAAGCAACAATTCTCTTACATATTCACACGTGCGATTTGAGACAGTTAAAACTGTGAAAAGCATCTTACAAATACTCATATTATTATCATTATTATTATTATTATTATTATTATTATTATATTATTTAAGTTTGGTTGTAAATTTTGTAAACATACAATTTGTATACATATGTATAATTCAATTAATTAAAAACAAAAAATGTATGACAAACTGGTAAAGAAGCTGGAAAAAATTTTTACACACTGAAACACTGAGCATAGTATTTGTACTTGTTTTAGTACTTGTACTTTT
>CM051494.1:15565197-15567697 GCA_028031935.1 Paedocypris micromegethes | reverse complement strand
CACACTCACACACACACACCCACACACACACACACACACACACACTCACACCAAGAGTCTTTATCCAAAAGATGAGCTTCTCTCTTCACGTTTATAAGCGTCTTTTAAAACGTGAAAAAGTCACTATAATTCACTAAAATTAGATGTAATAAAGTGTTCAGAATTGCATTATACGTATTGAGTAGCTTAAAAACTAGAAGCTACATGTGCTCGACCTGATCTCTGTGCTTGAAGTGGAACTAGATCAGTTCAGTTAACTAGACTAGTTGAGTTGAGTCGGCTCAGTTCGTAAGTCTTACGTGATATTTAAAACGCACATTTGTTCGCTCGGACTGGATGCTGAACCAACACAGCGGTTAAAAAAAGATTTGAATAAATCTTCTGAATCGACTTGATTTTGTCAGCTAAAAGTAAAGGTTTTATATTTCTAGTCATTTTTAAAAAACAGATATATTCTTTTATATGCCGTATTTGTCGCGACTATAAGCACCCGTTTTTTTTTTATTCAATTTTTCAACGTCACGACACTTAACAGAGACAAAATAACACAAAGAAGTAAAATTAAACGAAAATAAATACATATTTGTACAGACAGACCATATTGTATCCGGTAGATCGGCGTCCTAAAGGCTAACGGGCTAGAAATCTCTTTTAGCGCCAAGGCTCTTGGGAACCAGTGAGCAGCAAAGCATGATGGGAGGTGTAGTTTCGACTCTAAAATAGATTATTGCTTCATTTTCTTTTTCTTTTCGTTTTGCTTTATTGTTATTTTTCAATAAAACAACATTGAAGTGATACGAGTCACAAGTTAGGTGTGTTAAATAATGAAACAAATGTATTTTAAAGAGACATTTTTTTTTTTACTTTTTTATTTTGTGCCTGACAAATCAGCGGCTTTTTTTAAAAACTTTTGTTTTGTCCAGAAAGTATTAGGCAGGAAGCTTGTTTCTGCACATGTGATAATAATTTCCTCTAAACTTTCTCTCTTCCTCTCTGCCCGACACACACACACACACACACACACACACACGCGCGCGCTACAGTGAGTCAATAACATCAATGAGGCTGATGTGGGACAGTAAATGTGGTTTTGATTGATTTGTGTGTGTGTTTTGATAAAATCATTGCACTTTTGTAGTTTTTGAACACTTATGAACAATGGACATTTTTCTTTTTTTAAGTCTCCTTTTTTCCTAGTTCCTGAAAGCTGAAACGACTTGTGTTTGTGTTCAAGCTGACTAGCTGAAAAACTTGTGTCCAAAATATGAAACAAAAAAAGCTTTTAATTAACTACAAAAATGGACTGTAATTCATTCAAAAGTGTTCTAAATTCATTCTAAACAACATTCTGATACAAGATGAAAAGCAGTGTGTACAAAATATGAAACAAAAAAATCTTTAAATTCATTAAAAATGGACAGTATAGGTCATTCAAAAGTAAACTCAAAAAAATCAAAATAGTTTTGATACAAAATAAAACAAGTTGTGTCCAAAATATGAAACAAAAAATCTTTTAATTTATTAGAAAATGGACTGTAATTCATTCTAAAGTGTTCCTAATTCCTTCTAAAGTGTTCTACAACGTTTTGATACAAAATGAAAAGCATTGTGTCAAAGTGAAAAGCATTATGAAAAGCTTTGTTTCATCAAAAAATATGAAACAAAGAATCTTTAAATTCATTAAAAATGGACAGTATACTGTAGGTCACTCAAAAGTGGAACTTTTGTGGAAAGTATGTTTTGATACAAAATAAAAAAAAATTGTGTCCAAAATATGAAACAAAGAATCTTTATATTCTTTAAAAACGGACTGCAGGTCACTCAAAAGTGTTCTAAAATGTTTTGATCCAAAATGAAAAACGTGTCAAAAAAGAAAAAACAAGCTAATATTTATTTTTAAAAAGTGGATTGTCAAAAATACGAAGGACAAAAAGCTAATAATTAAAAAAAATATATTCATTATTCATTATTCATATTCATTTTGTTAATTCTTTTTATTAATTATCACCTTTTTTTATTGTTTTTTTTTTTTTCGTATTCAGGTGCATTTCCCAGATTGGCATTTAGGTTGCCGAGAAAGTAAAAGTAAAACGGATTAAACGGTCAGACTTGAAAGCGTTGAGGTCACGTCTTGGTTTCTGAGGGAAAAGTGGAATCAGCGTCCATCCGTATTCCCACCCGCCCGATCACGTGCTCCTGGTTCTGCGCGTAGATTCCTGGGATTTTTCTCTGATCCGCGTTTATTACCAAGAACCTCCTGCTCGGCCACAGAATATCCCTCGGTAAACAGAAAAAGAGCTGCGTTTGCTCCGTGTTATTTCTGCGTGTCGGACTTCTGATCCGAACAAAAGCCGTCATTCAAAGCTCCTGGCGAGCGTCGCTTTACTAAATTACCCATAATCAGCCCCGAGTGTCCCAGGGTTATCTTCTGTTTGCTCAGCGCCGCTATTTGGGTACAATTGAAAAACATTTGCTCAGTGATAACCATCTGACCAGCAGT
>CM051494.1:15550197-15562697 GCA_028031935.1 Paedocypris micromegethes | reverse complement strand
TCCAGAAGAGGGCAGACATGTGTATAATTACAGTTGAGGACCTTAAACATCCCAAAATAACACTTACATGGTTTATTAATAGTTGAGGGGTTAATAGTGGAATAGTGGAACCTGTTTACGTTACGTTATTTTACTGTAGTTAGATTTCCAATTGTTTTTTTTTTTCATATCAAAAGTCCCTGTTGATTCAGTCCATTATTACCAGAGATTTGTAGTTTTTCCGCCTATAAATAATAATGTCAATACCATATCTCTGTCATTGGAAGTTTCCTAGGGATCTAAATGTTGACCACTATTTCCAAAATTACAGAAAAAAAAAGCAATTTGTTGGTGAGTTTGCCAAATCAAAATCACAGAAAAAAAAATACAGTGTCAATATAAATATTTGACCATTATATACAAAACGGACGATGTAAATTCAAATGTGTTCGTTATATCCAAAAGCACAGACAAAAGTCCCCAGTAAATCTAAATATTTATCCAATATATCCAAAAACATAGACAAAAGTCCAGTGTCAATGAAACAATTTGTGTGTTATATCGTAAAATACAGATCAAAATACGTTATACAAAATACAAGTCCTGTGACAAAAACACAGACAAAAGTCACCAGTAAATCAAAATATGTCCGTTATATCCATACACACAGACAAAAGTCTTGTCGCTATATGAAGAAAGAAATACCTCTTTTTTCGAATTTTGGACGCTCAAAAAATAACGGGGTGCTTATAATCGCCCATTTGTCCACTATATCAAAACCCGACACGAAACTAGGGCTGTCAAAGTTTACTAGTTACGCCACGTGATTAATTTTAAGTGCTTAATCGAGTTAATATTTTTTAACGCCATTAATCACAGTTGCAGTTTTTCTCACTTTCGGTTTGGTGAAAATGCAATGAATTGACCCCCAGGTGTGGCTCATTATGATCAGAAGCTCAGAGTGATGACTTTGCGCCTAAATAGCAGCAGGTGAAAGTGTTTAATGACAGACACTTGCTTGTCTCTCTCAGGGTGTTTTGAATGTTTTTGAATGGACTTGGTAAAACTGAGACTCTGCTTTATTTAGACGTTTCAACTGCAAGTGTCCTGTTTTTATTAAGAGTGTAACCTAAAAAATGGGCACTTCAAACTTTCAATTGATGTATAACACTTATATGTAAGTCCAAAATTGACTTTTTTGTGTGTGTTCTATTTTGAATAAAGTGTGACTCGACCTCGGAGGGTTAAAAAACTAAGAAAATACATTGCAAATAGAACAAAAATTATACTAAATGATATTGCAGTATTTAAACTAGTGTCTATTTAGTGTTGAGTTTACATATTACACCTTGTTACCCATTATTTCAATCTTTAGTCATTTAATCGTCATTAATCGCGATTAATTTGGTCAGGGAGGTGCGATTAACTAGTTAAAAATGTAATCGTTTGACAGCACTGGTTATAACATATTGTCATAATTGCTATTATGAGTGATCGGAGCGTTTAAGCAAGTGTGTAAAATCTACAGCTTTTCATACCGGCGAGAAAACTCTTTGCACAACTTTCGCCACCATCAACAGAATCCCGGTGACTTACTGTGAGACTAAAGTAGATGTGGTTTCATCGGTGCGGAGTTGGAATTGACCCACTTCGCCGTCTCTCTCGGTAAAGTGAGGCCTCGATTCAGTCAAATCTCGGTGGGTTCTGGATCAGCGCTCCACTAGGTATCTCGGGCTATCAAAGTACATCTCTTTAAGTTTCACACTTTGCAGGTTGCCTTTGTTCTGCTGGCTGTGCTCTCCAGGGGCGGCTGGATGGAGTCTCAGCGCTCCATATGGCTCAGGGCCACAGCCAGGCTCTGTGGGGAGACCACCGCTTCAAAACTCAGCCAAGCTTATGACCAGAAAGAAATGACGGGGGAGGGGAGTGGGGGTCCATAAATCTGAAAGAAAAAAACTGAGCTTCTGGTCCAATTACCACTACAGGGATCGATTAGTGAGGAACCTCGGTCTCTACCATATTCACTCGCACATTCGACATACCAGCAGCTTGTGGAAAGACTAAACCTAACCCTAACGCTAACCCTAACCCCTAACCCTAACCCTAACCCTAACCAGCAGCTTGTGGAAAGACTAACCCTAACCCTAACCCTACACCTAACCCTAACCCTACACCTAACACTAACCCTACACCTAACACTAACCCTACACCTAACACTAACCCTACACCTAACACTAACCCTACACCTAACCTAACCCTACCCTAACCTACATAACCCTAACTCCTAACACCTAACCCTACACCTAACACCCTAACCCTACACCTAACACAACCTACCCTAACACTAACCCTACCAACCTACTACCCTAACTCTACCCTCACCCTAGTACACAACCTAACCTCCTACTCCTACACTACCCTACCCTAACACTAACCCTACTCTAAACACCCTAACACCTACCCTACCACTACCCTAACCCTACCACTAACCCTAAACCCACCTAACCCTACACCTACTAACCCTAACCTAAACTAACCCTAACCCGACAACCCTACTCCTAACACTAACCCAACTACACCTAACACTAACCCTACACCTAACACTACCCTACTCCTAACACTAACCCTACACCTAACCAACCCTAACCTAACACTAACCCCTACACCTACACTAACCCTACACCTAACCTAACCCTCGCTAACACTAACCCTACCCTAACCTAACCCTACACCTAACACTAACCCTACCCTAACACTAACCCTACACCTAACACTAACCTACACCTAACTACCAACCCTAACCTAACCCTACACCTAACACTAACCCTACACCTAACACTAACCCTACACCTAAACACTAACCCTACACCTAACACTAACCCTACTCCTACAACTAACCCTACAACCCTACCTCCTAACACTACCCCTACACCTAACACTAACCCTACACCTACACTAACCCTACACCCTAACACTAACCCTACCCTAACACTAACCCTACACTAACCTACCCACACCTAACACTACCCCTAACACCTAACACAACCCTACCCCTAACACTACCTACTCCTAACACTAACCCTACCCTAACACTAACCCTACACCTAACACTAACCCTACACCTAACACTAACCCTACTACCTAACACTAACCCTACACCTAACACTAACCCTACACCTAACACTAACCCTACACCTAACACTAACACCCTAACACTACCCTACCACCCTAACACTAACCCTACACCTAACACTAACCCTACCCTAACCTAACCCCTCTACACTAACCCTACACCTAACACTAACCCTACACCTAACACTACCCTACCTAACCTACCCTACACCTAACACTAACCCTACACCTAACACTAACCCTACACCACCCTAACACTAACCCTACTCCTAACACTAACCCTACAACCTAACACTAACCACCCTAACACTAACCCACTAACCTAACCCTAACACTAACCCTACCCTACACTAACCTACTCCTAACACTAACCCCTACTCCTAACACTACCCTAACACACTAAACACACCCTACCACCCTACACCACCGAACCTAACCTAACCTAACCAACCACCTACCCTAACAAACCTACACCTAACACTAACCCTACACCTAACACAACCCTAACACCTAACACTAAACCTCCCTCTTCACTAACCCTACCCAACACTAACCCCCACCCTAACACCCTACTCCTAACCACTAACCCTACTCCTAACACTAACCCTACAACCTAACACTAACCCTAACTTCACTAACACTAAACCCTACACCTAACACTAACCACTACTCCCTAACACTAACCTACACCTAACACCTAACCCTACACCTAACACTAACCCTACCAACCTAACACTAACCCTACTCTACACTAACCTACACCTAAACCCTAAACCCTACACCTAACCTAAACCTACACCCTAACCACTAACCCTAACATAAAACCCGACAACCCTAACCTACCCTAACTAACCCTACCACTAACCCCCCCCTATCCTAACCAACAACCTAACCTAACCCTACCTGAACCTAACCCTAACCCTAACAACTAACTACTCAACACTAACCCTACCCTAACACTAACCTAACCTACACGAAACCCTACAACCTACCACCCTCTAACAACTAACCCTACACCTAACACTAACCCTACTCCTAACCCTAACCCTAAACCAACACTAAACCCAACACCTACACTAACCCTACACCTAACACTAACCCTACAACCTAACTCTAACCCTACCCTCTGTCACTACCCTACTCCTAACACTAACCCTACACCTAACACTAACCCCGACTCCTAACCTAACCCTACTCCAACACTAACCCTACACCTAACACTAACCTCAACCTAAAACTAACCCTACTCCTAACACCTAACCCTACACCTAACAACCCTAACCCTACACCTAACCTACTAACCTAACACAATAACCCTACACCTACACTAACCCCTAACCTAACCCTACTCCACACCCACACTACCCTAACACTAACCCTAACCCTAAACCCGACACCCTACACCTAACCCTACACCCTAACACCCTACCCTACCACCCTAACAACTAACCCTAACACACTAACACTAACCCTAACCTAACCTAACCACCTCTGCATACCTAAAACCCTAACCTAAACCTAACCCACACCTAACACTAACCACCTCTACCTAACACACTAACCCTACTCCTAACACTAAACCCTAACAGCTAACACTCAACCCTAAAACCAACCCAACCTCCTAACCTAACCCTACTACCCAACACTAACCAACACCTAACACTACCCTACACAACTAACCCTAACTAACCTACTAACCAACTATAAAACAAACCTAACCAACCCTAACACTACGCTAACACCTAACCCTCACTAACCAACTACAACCCTCAACCTAATCAACACACACTAAAACAAAACTAAACACTAACACTACCAAAACCTAACACTAACCTACACAACTACTAACTACACCCTACAACCCTAACCCAACTACCCAACACCTAACCTAACCCTACCCTAAAGACCCTACCCTAAACACTAACCCTAACCCTAACTAACCCTACACCTAACCGTAACCCTACACCTAACCACTACCCTACCCTAACACTAACCCTACACCTAACACTAACCCTACACCTACCTACCCTACACCTAACCTAAGCCCTACCGTAACCTAACCCTACACCTAACACTAACCCTACACCTAACCTAACCCTAACTCCTAACACTAACCCTACACCTAAACACTAACCCTAACACCTAAACTAACCCTACCCTACACGTAACCCTACAACAACATAAACCCTACAACCCTACACCTAAACACTAACCCTACACTAACACTAACCCTACTCCTAACACCTAACCCTACACCCTAACACTAACCCTACCTAACACAACCCTACACCTAACACTAACCCTACCCTAACAATAACCCTACTCCTAACACTAACCCTACACCTAACCTAACCCTACACCTAACACTAACCCTACACCTAACACTAACCCTACACCTAACACTAACCCTACAACCTAACAATAACCTACACCTAACACTAACCCTACACCTAACACTACCACTCCGAACACTAACCCACCCTAACACTAACCGCTACCTAACACTAACCCGACACCTAACAGAACCCTACACCTAACACTAACCCGCTCCTAACACTAACCCTACACCTAACACTAACCCCCTACACCTAACACTAACCCTACACCTAACAAACCGACACCTAACCACACTACCCTACCCTAACACTAACCCTCACCTAACACTAACCCTACACCTACACTAACCTCCCCCACACCCTAACCCACACACCCTACACCTAACACTAACCCTACTCTAACACTAACCCACATCCTAACACTAACCCTACACCTAACACTACCCTACACCTAACACAACCCTACTCCTAACACTCCCTACAACCTACACTACCCTACACCACTAACACAACCTAACACTAACCTAACCCTAACACTAAACCTACACCTACCTAACACTACCAACCACAACCCTACACCTAACACTAAAACAACCCACACTAACCTAACCCTAACCTCACTAACCCGACACCTAACACAACCCTACACCTAACACTAACCCTACTCCTAACCACCCCTAAACCACTACCCAACCTAACACCTACACACCTACACCAACACTAACCCACCCAACCGAACCCTACCCTAACACTAAACCCTACACCTAACACTAACCCTACACCTAACACTAACCCTACACCTAACACTAACCCTACACCTAACACAACCCTACACCAACACTAACCCGACACCTAACACTAACCCTACACCTAACACTAACCCTACCCTAACACTAACCCTACACCTAACACTACACTAACCCTACACCTAACACTAACCCTACACAAACACTAACCCTACTCCTAACACTAAACCCTAACACCTACACTAACCCTACACCTAACACTACCCTACACCCCTAACCCTACTCTAACACTACCTCCCTAACCTAACCCTACACCTAACACTAACCCTACTCCTACACTAACCCTACCCTAACACAACCCTAACCTAACACTCCTTCCCTCTGTCACTAACCCTACCCCTAACAATAACTCTACCACTACCCCTACCCTAACCCTCACACTAACCCTTCCTTTATTTATTATTTTTAGGTTTGTTTTTGTCTCTTTAAAGTGTTTTAAAAATTACAAATATGAAAATATACATACACATATTACTTGAACTTTGAAACTTCTCCTGCTCGTCTTGGTTAGTGTAATCTACATATAAACACAATGTGGTTCAGTTGACATATTGTAACATGTTACAAAGATACTGTTCGGATCAGTTTGATCCTTTAGACAAAATAGAAGCTAAAAAGAGTCAGAAAGATCAAAAATGTGTTTTCTTTGCAACAATGAGACATAATACACCACTGTCTTAACAAGTAACAAGTACTTTTACGATACTTATTATGATGAAAGTAACTTAAATTAATACACAAACATTAAACATGTTACAAATCTGACACGGTAAAATTGCAATGTAAATTACTGTGTGTAATGTATTACAATTTCAAAGTAACTTGCACAACATAAGACTATATTAAGTATTTATAATAAACTATATCAAGATGTGTCTGTGTGTCTGGATTCAGCAGCTAGTATATATATATATATATTATATATATATATATATATATAATATTATGATAAAGAAATAGATAGATAGATAGACCGACAGACAGACAGACAGACAGACAGACAGACAGAGAGACAGTCACTGGAGTCGCTTTCTCCAGGTGAATCACATGATTCGCGTCTCATGATTGGATCTGATATTGCGAATTGGACTTGGGTGTGGTGTGTGTAGGTGTGTGAGTGTGTGTGTGTGTGTGTGTGTGTGTGTGTGTGTTCAGGCCGCTGAATCTGGAGTGAGAGTCGGACACTGGGACGGTTGCCAGGTAACAAGGATTGACTTCCCTTTGATCTGACTAGTGTAATAACACACATTAGGCAAACGCACACACACACCACACACACACACACACACACACACACTTGACTAAACACTAGGAAATGATCTTTTTGGACATATTTTATTTAAAAAATATATACAATTTGGAATGAGAAACAAAACTGTTAATAATAATATAAAAAAAAAAAATAAATAAAATAATAATTTGTACATACACCACATCTATCTATCTATCTATCTATCTATCTATCTATCTATCTATCTATCTATCTATCTATCTATCTCTCTGTCTCTCTGTCTGTCTGTCTGTCTGTCTGTCTGTCTGTCTGTCTGTCTATCTATCTATCTATCTATCTATCGATCTATCTATCGATCTATCTATCTATCATTCGTCCATCCATATATGAAAAGTAACATTTAATACTCCAAAATAAGCTCATATCAAACCTCAGCTCCAATTTGGGCTTCAAAGAAAAAAAATTGTATTAATCCACTTAAATTCTGCATTTATTCAATTGGATTATGTATGCATGGAGGCCGTAATGAGGATTTAAAAATGCAATTATTGCTCAAGCAAAAAAAAAAAAAAATGATAAATGCTCCTCTTAGCTAATAAATGGAGATTCTCCGGAATTCTGTATTCCGAGCTGGAAATGAGCCCATCAATCGCGGTGGGAGTTTGCGAACTCCACTTCGTGTTTACAAATGACACGAGAGGACGAGAGTCGTGATCAAAACCTCGTAATTGTGACATTTATAATTCAGGAGGCCGAGGTCGCGGAGGTCAAAGGTCGAAAGAGTTTAGACTCATCATCTCCTCCTGCATCATTCATGACATCATCGATCACATCAGAGCCGGTTATTATAGCTGAGGGAGCGTGTGAAAATATGAGCCGTCTGACTAGCTGTCTGTCTCTCCATCCATCTGTCCGTTTATCCATCCACCTGTCTACCCCTCTATCCATCCAATCGAACGACAAGTTCCGTTTCATTTCAACCCTGGTTTTGTACCAAGTCACTAAAGTAAAATTCCAATCGAATAGAATAGAATAGAGAAAGATGGAATAGAATACAATAGAGTAGAAAAGAATAGAGAAGAACAGAACAGAACAGAAAAGGATAGAGAAGAATAGAATAGAACAGAACAAAATAGAATAGAATAGAGAGGAATAGAATTGAATAGAATAAAATAGAGAAGAAAAGAAAAAAAAAACAGAATAGAATAGAACATAACAGAATAGAATTGAATTTGGTGCAACAAAAGGAAAAGAACGCACAAAGTAAAAATGTAAGAAATTATACAGATTGAATGAAATAGAATAGAGATCATATATCTAGTATAAAATGAAGGCAAATGTACCACGCATGTCTTGATCTTCCCCCAAAAAGCTACAAAACAAATAGAAAAGTTCCAACCAAAGCGAAACAACAGAATCAGAGGTGTAAAGAGTACCAGACAGCCATACTTGAGTAAAAGTACAAAAGCACAGCTGTAAAAATGACTCCATTACAAGTAACAAGTATAGTAAAGTATCCCAATTTAAAAAAACTTTAGTATTTTACTCGCGCTGAATTTAGGCAGAAAAAAAAAACACCAAGAATTGTGAAAAACAGTTGTTTTTTCGGCATACATAATAAATACATAAGCAAAACTCAACACCTCAATGTTTTAAAAATGGTTGAACAAAGTAGATAAAACAAACTAAAGGTCAATCGCAGTGAAACTGAAGTGTGCAAAGAAAAAAAAGTAGTAAAATAAAATTCTGATTAGTAAATTATATATGACATAATAGAATTAGTCACATTGTAATGAGTATCGGTAATTACAATTGCCGTTTCATTCAAATGTAGTGGAGTAAAGATACAGATACTCAATCACAAATGCAGTGGAGTAGAGTGTAAAAGTTGCTTTTATTTTTAATACTCAGCACAAGTGCAAAGTAGCAAAAACATACTTAAGTAACATAGTCCATTTACTCAAGTACTTTACACCTCTGCATTTAATTGATTTAGACTCAGCCTCGGTTTTGATGAATCGGTCATAAATTGTTATTAAATTGTTATTATAAATTGTTATTAATTTATATATACATACAAATTATATATATTACAAATGTATGAAAAATGTACAGTAATTCGAATGTAATGATATATATATAATAAAAATGTAATTGTTAGACTACTTTTATGTGACAGTAAACTAGCCTAACAATTAAAAAATGTATCAATATTTGTTTTATTAATTTTTCAAAAAAAGGTTTAAAAAATGCGTAATTCTATATGGTGCGCATTCAATTTTTGTCGTTTTTCAACACACATAAAAGGCTGCAACCGCGCAATAAAGTTTATCAACCTTCAAACTGACCCATCGTCTCTCCATCCGTCTGACTCGTGGGCGTGGCACAGACCCCAGCAGGCGGGCACGATGCCCCGGATTGTGTTTCATTTTGCTTTTGAGTTTTGAAACAATCAGTTTGGCTAATTTTATTGCGTTTGCTAACGACGCTAGCCCTGAGCGCTTGTAGTGTGTGCGCTTAGCAAACCGCGCGTGTCAGCGAGCCAGATTAATCTTGATTACTTTAGCCCTTGATGAAGTAGCGTACATAAAAGCCCTAATTGAGGAATATTACAGCGCGGCGAGGTGATAGATAGAGAGGAAGACGGATGTTTGCGTCCGCTGGTAATTGGCAAACAATCCAAGTGACTGTCAGGAACCGACACGAGAACCGGAACCATCTAGAACCACATGTGTCAAACTCAAGGCCCGCGAGAGCTTAAAAGTTTTGAGTGTTTCAGAAATAAATACTAAAAAAATAAACTAAGAGTGTGCGTTGACTAAAAGCTACATTTCCCACAATGCCTTTTGACTACGGTTAATGTCATTTTGTTATTTTTGTTGTTACATTGTTATGTTATTTTTCTTTACTCACTTGGACAGTTTGATCCTTCATTAATGCAGTTATGTGTGTTTTCACAAGCTGACAACATTTAAAAGGATTTATGTTAGCTATGATGAGCTGTGTGAGACACCTGGCCATTTCAGAACCAGGGACAGTGATTCATAAATGCGTGACAGTTACATTTATTTAACATTACATTCGATTACATGTAGTTACATTCATAAGTTACATCCGGTCCTTTAGGAGAGACGTTATGCTGATGTGGCCCTCAGTGATAATAGGTGTGACACCCCTGATCTAGAACCACGAGCCAGGACGTCCAGAGCAGGAGAGAATTAGATTTTTATTCGTTATTATCTGATTGGTCAGAACTATATATATTAGTATATCGTATTTACTCGACTATAAGCACCCCGCCCTCCATGATTTTTCAGGCACAAAATAAAAAAACAAAGCAAAATTATTATTATTTTTTTTAGTAGCGTTTCTAGTTCAATTACGTTAATATTCTCTTGAAATACAACGTTTTCTTTATTTAACAAACCTGACTTGTGACTCATATCATTTTGATCTCGTTTTATTTGAATAATAGATAACAAAAGTAAATTCTAGTGGTCTGGATTTCTACTTTGCACCAAAGACTTAGACAATAAATAGACAATAAACCATAGACAATAAAAATAAAATAAAAACCAGCATGCAATACAATAAAGAAATGTAAAGGAAAAGAAATAAATAAATAAAAATAAAATATATAAAAGTATAAAAGTATTAAAGAAATATGAAATATAAATATAAAAAGACAGTGAGCCACATTATATATATATATATATATATATATATATATATATATATATATATATAGATAGATATATATAGATAGTATATTTATTAAATAGACGCACACACGCCCCTATATATATGCTGCATAAAGACAATGTGTTTTCGTTTATTTGTGACATATCGAATCAAAATTCCCTTTTTTCCGATTTATTTGTGACTTTTTTTTTTGACTTGTACGTGCATATTTGAAATGGGCGATTATAAGCACTCCGCAAGTTTTCCAGCGTGGAAAATTCAAAAAAAAAAAAAAAGGCCCGGTCACACTTTCTCTGCATCACACTTTCATCTGACGAAGCAGGATTGAACAAAAAGAAAGGCGGGGTCTTTGGTGTGATCACCGCCTCGACCAATGAGAGTTGAGGGCGGGGCTTGAAGAGCTCCACACAGTCTTTGGCACCTGTGTGTGTGTGTGTGTGTGTGTTTCTCTGAAGCTCGTCTGGGAAGGTGTGATGAAGTGAGGTGACATATGCTGAGACGGAGCTTTTATTAATGCTGATGTCTGGATCCGGCAGCTTTTGCTGAGCATCACGCTGCTGGAGTGTGTGGAGATGAATGTTGGCGGACGTGCGTGTGTGTGTGTGTGTGTGTGTGTGTTCTTTTGTCACTTTCTCTGAACTTCTACGTGAAGACTGTTGAGCGTGAGGCCGATCTGAACCGCTGACGTCTCCACTAAAACCATTGAGTCAAGGTCACACCGCCTTCTATCGAAGAACAATATAGAAATATTATATAAATATACATAAAAATTTAAATATACATACAAAACATATAGTATAGGAATATATATATATATGTATATATAATAGCTTTATTAGTAACAATAGTTTGTCTTAATTTTTGTGTCAATGTCTTTTTTTTTTTTTCAATTTTTTTTTTCATTTTGTTCCATATTTTTCGAGTGTATGAAACAAGGGAGAACTTACCCCAGGCAAAAAAAAAAAGAGAAAAAAAAAACCCAATTCCGATTCCAATTATGCCTTCATTTGATTCTCCTGTGGAAAAATGAAAAAGTAAGGAAAAATATAAAAGTCTTTATATTTATTTAAAAATCAATCTATATACTGTATACAATCTATTTATTATATTGGTTTTTATATATAATTTTCTCTATATAATTTTTTTGATATATATTTTTTTCTATGTAATTCGAATATTTTTCATTTTAATAATTTTTTTAATTGATTTTGGAATTTTGATTACAACTTAATAGATATTTTGAATACGTACCACAATGTGCACAATTTTGCAAGCATTTGTCGAAGCAAAATCCGATTGATTTGAAAAAAAAAA
>CM051494.1:15534847-15550182 GCA_028031935.1 Paedocypris micromegethes | reverse complement strand
AAAATTTCCGAAAAAAAAAAAAGATGGCGGCGTGAATAAGGGCGTTGTGCGTGCGAGTGACTGTGTTTATCCGGCGATGATCTCCAAGGTCGCTGTCGGGATGAATCTTGCGTCTTTCTGCCTGTCACATCCGCTCAGCACCAACCGGGAATGCCGGGAATATTGATATGGAAGCAGGATTCCACGCCGCCATTCTAATTAGTGGCTTTTACGGCCTCCTCGTCTCCGTCAATTCATTATTAATTAAGTGAAAATATAGGCATGTTTAACGCCTTCATTAGCGGAGACGCTTGTTGTTCTCAGCCCGAGTTCCAATCCTGAGAAATGTGGAAATTGATCAAAAGGTCATTGTGGGTCAAGTTGGTTCCGAGCCAAAAAAGTACACAACAGCATTTGTTTACGTTAAAAAGCGTATGTTTACATAAATGTAATTACACGTAAATGATTACATATGGTAATTAATAATACAAACGTCTATATTATGACATACTGATGTGTACATACAGTGTAATACACCCCAAAACCGTTTGTGTATTTCAGAGATGTGTTACAATTACAAAAATGACGTTTTAGACAAAAATAATGCGCAATTTTTTGTAAATACAAAGGCCCGAGTTCGAATACGGAGAAATGTGGAAATTGACCAAAAGGTCATTGTGGGTCAAGTTGGTTCAGAGCCAAAAAAGTACACAACAGCATTTGTTTACATTAAAAAGCATATGTTTACATAAACAAGTGTAAATTAGTACATATAGTAATTAAAATGCAAGTCATCATAATTACAAATGTCTATATTATGACATGCCGGTATGTACATATAATATATCTCTAATTAACACAAAATGTTTCGGGTATAAATTTGTTTTAGAAAAAAAATGCATGAAATTTTTTGGGCATCGTTTGTGCACATATTTGATACCGTAATATGTACGAATAGATTTAACTGTGTTTTCATGAAAAGGAAGAATTTTTTTTAATCTAATAAATGCATCTAAACAACCACTGTTGAGACGAAAAAAATGGACGACAAAATGCGTAGTACTAGTATTAACGTGTTTAGGGTTACAGTACTAGTCAAGTACAGCGTTTGTGAACTTTTGATAACAAAATACAACTTTATGAAACAAATGTGTGAAACAGAAGGAGAAAAATAACACTATCTAATAAATACATCTGTATTTATTTACAGCAAAAAAGAAATATATAAGAAAAAAAATGCATAGTTAAAAATATGTTTTATTTATGTATATTATGCGTGCAGATTTTGTAGATTGTATTATGTATTTTGTATATGATGTATATTTTGTAAAGTATATTTGATGACGTAATAAAATTGTACGACTACATTTATTAGAACAAAACACAACTATATATTTATTAAAAGGAATGAAAAAAAAAGTTATCTAATAAATACATCTATACAACCACTTTTGATTTAAAAGGGGAAAAAAAGGAACGAAAAAATGCGTAGTACTAGTACTGATGTGTTTAAGGTTACAGGACTAGTCAAGTACATCGTTTGTGAACTTGTCGCATCATCTAAACCAGAAGAAGCAAAAATGCAAAGCTATTTTCAATAATTGATTCTGTACTTTAATTGAACAGCATGAGTGAATGACATAGCTCATTAGTTCCCTCATTAGTTAATTATCGGAGAAGTAGGACAAGTCAATAAAAGTGAAGGCAGTAAATTTCGCCGCTAATTAGTTGCGTTCCCTTGGAGACATATTTAAAGGCAGATTAGTTACCTGAATGTCTCACAAAGAGAAAGAGAGAGGGAGAGAGAGAGAGAGAGAGAGAGAGANNNGAGAGAGAGAGAGAGAGAGAGAGAGAGAGAGAGTAAAAGACAAAGAGAATGCGAGGGAGAAAAAGAGAAAGAGAGTAAAAGAGAAATAGAGAGAGAGCGAGAGTGTAAATAACGAAGAGAAAGAGAGAGAGTAAAAGACAAAAAGAATGAGGGGGAGAAAAAGAGAAAGAGAGTAAAAGAGAAAGAGGGAGAGAGAGAAGGAGAGGGTTAAAGAGAACAAGAGAGAGAGAGTAAAAGAGAAAGTGAGGGTAAAAGAGAATGAGAGAGAGTAAAAGAGAAAGAAAAGATCTAATTTCTCTGTCTTCAGTTCCTCTCTTTTTCGCATGCTCTCGTTCTTCAGCTCTCAATCCTTTTCTCTCTCTTCAGCTCTCAATCCTTTTCTCTCTTTTCAGCTCTCATCCTTCTCTCTCTCTCCCCATCATACTCTCTCTTTTTACTTTTTTTCCCTCACTCTCTTCTTCTCTCATTCCTCTCTTCCTCTTCAGCTCTCATTCCTTTCTTTCTCTTCAGCTCTCATCTCTCCGTCTTTCTCTCTTCAGCCCCTCCTTTTTTCTGTCTCGCTCTTCAGCACCCATTCCTTCCCACCTTTCTCTTTTTCCACTCTCCCTCTTCATCTCTCACCTCTCTCATCCTCCTCATGCTCTCATCCCCCTTTCTCTTCAACTATGACTATCTTCGTTTCTCTCTCTGTCCGTCCTCCCTCCTTCATGCTTTCCTATCTGTATATAGAACATTAAAATCATTGAAAAGCCATGAATAACATAAGAACACGAGCATTATGGGAAATGAAGTTGATCGTTAGGACAGATGGAAAGACGATAAAATACAGTCGACTCTGCATAAGTGCAAGATTCGCTGAACTGTAACGTCAGAACTGCACTAATTAGTGTGATTTGACATTCAGAATATTTGTTCTAGGCTCTATTTAGAATAGAAGAAGTGTCCAATACTGATTATACAAAAAAAGTTGTTATCCGGGAGAAAACACAGAGACTGTGGTCAAATCTTTTTTAATGCCACTCAAAGGCTTTTCATACGTAGTCACGCGAGTCCAGTTTAAGCGCTCACTCTGGATTAGTGCACACTCTGCTTAAGTGCACCAGGACGTGCACTTATCAGGAGTCTTCTAATAATGCATACAATACATATTCATAGGTAATACGTGAGAAGTCACACACTGTGTATCTATAGTCGTGGCCCAGCAGAACTACGACCGAGGCTTCCGATTATAGCGAAAAAGTGTCATTCGGTCCGCTCTGGTGTTAATGTGCTAATAAAATCTTTCAGACAAATGAGGCTGTGGCGTAACAGCTGTCATCGAACGGCTGCCCTCGTCTCACACACACGAGCAGAAACCAGGGAAATAAAACACATCTTTTCACATGCAAATGGCCGAATGAGATACTTAACACCTGACACGGAGCAGGACGACGTTATTCATGCGTTTTTAATCAAGCGTCTTTTGTCCCGCCGCCCTCAGCTGTATTCTAACTCGCCGCCGCCGCGTCCTGGCGGGTATCGGGGACAGGAAGTGACAGAAGGGGCCTTTATTTACCTTTACAGCCCCTCCGTGTCATCTGCTTAATCATATGGCTAATCGACAACACTACCCCCCCCCCACGGGGCGGGCCGGACAATGAAGTCCCATTCATTTCTCGCACAATGGAGCGTTTAAGTCATCGCACGCGTCTGAGGGCCGATATTGTGTCTCTTTTGTGGGAGGCGTCCGCGGAGACTCGCCCTCCGCCCCACAAGCCCCGCCCCCCCCGGACCACTAGCATATGCTTGCCAGTTAAGCAGCCCAGTGCAGCTGGACGTGAAGACGTGGGCTGAAAGGACAAATTAAAGGCGTAATTCCCATGATTAATTCAAAGGGTTAATTCGGCTGCACAAACACACACTTGGGTGGAGAGCGATGGACTGGTGTGTAACGGAAGCTGAGAAGAGACTGTTATTTTCTCCGGGTGGTTATTGACGGAGACGCTAGGGAATTCCGCACATTCCAACTTCATTGGGGAATGTTTAATATAGTAAATCACAATTTAAATTAAAACAAAAAAATAGATAAATAAATAAAAAAAACGCATGACTTTCTGTAGCCACTCCCTAAAATAATGACCGTAATAATGCATGTCGTTACATTGTAACTACAATTTTTCCATTTCGTTTTTAATTTCATTCAGCGCTTTTCTTAGTCCGAGACCAACGCAAAGACGCTATGGGAAAAAAAGTCTTTAAAAAGAGAAATGTCGATTCTTTATACGAGTTGTAAAAATTTGGGGGAAAAAACGAGTCAGTTAAAAAGGAAAAAAATATGCCTATTGTTGTTCAGACTATGAGATATGACCAGAAGAGCAAGCTAGATCGCGACAGTGGCTAGGAAAACAAAAAAATGCAACAAAGTCAAACTGGTCAGAATAGTTACAGTGATGTTACAGTCACGGTAAAATGTTGCACCAGCTCCAGTTCAAAAGTGTCGGAACATCCAGGTTGTATTACGGTTTGTGCAATGTTGCAGAAATTAGTTTAAAAGAGTTTACAAAAGCTAAATACAATTGGCAAAAATGCACGTTCAAACTTCAGCACGCAACGAAAAACAAACAAACAAACAAAAATCAGGAATAAAACAAGTGTCCGATAAGAACTGGACTCCATGTCACACGAGTGAAGGAAATTTGTCTCCTTTTTTTAATTTAAAAATTATTATTTTTAAAATTTTTGTTTTTAATAATTTCTAAAATTAATTACAACAGAAAAAAAACATACATATACATACAAAATACGTTTAAAAACGGTCACATCAACTTCCTTTTAAGTAAAATTTAACACCACTTCATTTTCAGCACTTTAACCAACTCAAGAATGTTATACTTTTTATTATACTTTTTACGTTTTTTTTTTTTGCTTTGATAAATTGATTTTGATGTTGCTTAAAGGTTCAAACACTTTAGAGTACGACCTCAAAAAAAGTCTCATCACTTTAAGTAACCACTTTTAATATTGTTTTGTCCACAATTATCATCTACATATCTACATTTGTTCTATTTGTTTTGCACATGAACTTCATTCACATATATTACTGTGAAAGCCTCAATGATCCCTTCATATTTCTTGTAATATTCGGCTGCTAAAATCTCGTTCGGTTTTATTTATAAACCAAAAATACCAAAAATGTCCATACATTTCTGGATTTAGAAAACACGACTTGCAAATCTGTTGCCGTCCACCATTAACTTCAAAAAAAAAAAAGTTTGTTTGGTTTGACAACTGGAGCTGAAAGCAGAACATAGGAACTTCCTGTTTAGCTAATAAAACGGGACAATTGCGGAGACAATCCCAATCAGGAAGAGGCGGAAGAGGTCATGTGGTGTGTAGTCGGGGGGCGCGGGGCCAGCCGGAGGTCAGGGCAGACTCATCCTACTATCATTCGTCAGGCTGGAAGGCTCTCGGGTGAGAGGTAGGCCACTGGCCCGAGGGTGTAATGGGGTTAGAGTGTGATGGTTATCAGCAAGGCCTGAGATGTTTTGGCTCCTCCCCCTCTCCTCTAAATGGCATTTTGGATTAGGGGTCAAGCGCCACTGTCCCACGGGGAGAGGTGCGAATGAATGGAGGCTCTTCACTTCTGTATGGGACGTCCCAGGCGGCTCAAAGACACATTTAAAACCAGGACGGAGCCACAATAATGCATGTTGTTACATTGTAACTACAACGCAACAAAGTCAAACTGGTCAGAATAGTTACAGTGATGTTACAGTTACGGTAAAATGTTGCACCAGCTCCAGTTCAAAAGTGTCGGAACATCCAGGTTGTATTACGGTTTGTGGAAAGTTGCAGAAATTAGTTTAAAAGAGTTTACAAAAGCGAAATGCAATTGGCAAAAATGCACATTCAAACTTCAGCACGCACCGAAAAAAAAAAGAAATCAGGAATAAAAAAAGAGTCGGATAAGAAGTGGTCTCCATTTCACACGAGTGAAGGAAATTTGTCTCCAAAGAAAAATTTAAGTACAACAGAAAAAAAACATTCATATACATACAAAATACGTTTCAAAACGGTCACATCAAGTCACAACTTGGTCCGGACCGAGGACTATAAGTGATACATTGTTGCATTTCTCTGGCATTTCACCAGAGGTGTAACAAGTAACAGACCACCATACTTGAGTAAAAGTACGGATAATTTAATGTACAAAGTTACTCGAGTAAGTTTTTCAAGTTTTTTCATGAGAACTACTCATGAGGTTTTATTTTCTAATAGAGATACGAAATGTAACACTTCAATGTTTCCAACATGGTGGAACGAAATAAATGAAAAGAACAACAAGTCAGTCTCGATCAAACTCAAGTGTGCAAAAAAATTTTAATGAAAAAAAAAAACACCACGTTTTTACCACAAGCGAAGAGTTCGTTTGGAAGCGTACAGAAACCAGCTTTTTTTTTGGTATTGGTACAATTGTTTGGTTCGCTTTTGGTGCAGATCAGAGTTCGATAGCCGCTCAATCAAACTAAAAAAGGCAGGTGTGAAAGCTCCTGAGTCTCAAAAAGCTTCTTAGCGTTTGATGGCTTAACAACGCTCAACACTTCCTGCGAGAAATAAACGTGCTAAAGCTGTAGCACACAGCGCTAACACAGGCTAATCAGAGGCAGGTGGATCTAATTAAAGCTAGTTCGATAATGAGCCAATAAACAAATCATCAACCAATAACTCACCTGCAACCAATGGAAAAGGCAAGTGTGACGGGAATTATCGTCATTGGAGTGTTGGACAACGAAATCAAATTCAAAGTAAAGAAAAAAAGATTAAAAAAATACAATAAAATGAGCAAAATACAGAAAAGTGAATCCATGTAAAGTGAAATTGTTTTAAGGAGCAAATACAAGCTAAAAACACTCAAACACACTTATTCGCATCAAGCAAAAAATGAATTAAAACGGGTCAATTATGAGACAAGCGGTCAGATTTTTTTATGTCTTTGGTTGATGTTTAATTAAAAAAAACAAACTCATTTGCAGAGAGGCTGTATGTTTAATTGTCTCTAGATTTATTATATTAGTTCACAACAAAGATGACAGGCATCTCATAGATAAAAGTATGATAATCATCAACCAATAAATCACCTGCAACCAAAAATATTCCAAAACAAGCGCGTGTGACGGGAAAATCAATTTTGTTTTCCAATCGTATTTAATTCGTATATCAACAATGTGCCATATTTTTCCATTCATATTCTTAATCTTTATTTATTGTTTTACCATTGTGGCTGCTCCAAAATGTATATTTCTCATTGTTGGGACAAATAAAGGTTCCTCTTTTTCTGTTCTTTTCTTCTTCTTCTGCTTCTTTTCTTCTTCTTCTTCTTCATCACTATAAAGACGACCAGGCATTAAATTGATAAAATCTGCATGGTCATCATCGACACGACTTCGTCTTCTGCAAACAGATCGATAAACTCGAAAAATGAGCTGAGCTTTTCTCGGAAGATGTGTCTCCACGGTGATGTCAACATTTGGCCGGGCTTGTTAAACTGTATTCAAGATCAGGACGCAGATTGTCCAAAGACAAATCGAGACGGAAGGCTTTCACAGAGCGCGCTCAGTCGGCTAGAATGCCAGCAATTCTGGGCAGATCCTCAAGAATCCGTTTTAATTTCGAGCCTTTGTGTGTGAAATTCGGCCAAACTCCGTCCCGATCCGAGCGCGAGTCTTTGAGGGACGGTAATGGCAGTGACAGTCCTTTGATAATTTCCGTATTCACACCAGCTTAGAGCGAAGAGTGAAAGGGCCCTTTAGGGAGGGAGTGGTCCGCGTTTGGTTTCTCGCTCGCTTGTACAATCTCATTAAAGCGGCCTTTTGTTTCGCCACTTTCTAAGCACTGATCTCTGGCTTAGGACGAGTCAAGAGGCCGGGAGAGTTTGAAAAAGGCTGCGCGCCACAAAGACGAGGCTTGTTCGCCCGACGCAATAAGCCTCCAGTTCTCTTTTTTTTTCGCGAGAGAGAGAGGGGGCGGGGGCAGGAGAGGTCGCGGGGTGGCGAGATATCGTGAGAACTTAATGAAAGTTTTATAACTCTAGAAATGTTTATGACCTCTGCACTCACCAGCTTGTCCGCTCAATTAATGGCGGCCTGTGTCGGAGCACATGGAGCACAGCTGCAGGAGATCAAGGTAGAGCCACTAACCAATGACAGACTCTCTCGCCGCCTCTGCTTACATCACACGCCACACGAGCGGCGCTTCGGAAAGCCACTCGCTGCTGCTGAAAGGTCACGTGACGTGCACTTCCACTTCCTGGCACAAGGTGGCGAGACTTTGTCTTACAGAAGCCAAAGATATCGAATCCTAGTTGACGTGTAAATCCAAAGTTCGCCTTGAAGCTAGAACATCGAGATTTAGAAGACAGGTCATCGGGAACATCATTGCTGCTGCTGAAAGGCCAAATGACGTGCACTTCCACTTCCTGACACAAGGTGGCGAGACTTTGGATTTGTTTTAAAGTGAGCGAGATTTTCAATATGTCGAACTACGTGGAACTTGGTGCTCTGCCTTTTACCCATCCGAGTGAAGAGCGCTTGAAGCTAGAACATCGAGATTTAGAAGATAGGAACATCATTGCTGCTGCTGAAAGGCCAAATGACGTGCACTTCCACTTCCTGACACAAGGTGGCGAGACTTTGGATTACAGAACCCAAAGACATTGAATCCTAGTTGACGTGTAAATCCAAAGTTCGCCTTGAAGCTAGAACATCGAGATTTAGAAGATAGGTCATCGGGAACATCATTGCTGCTTCTGAAAGGCCAAAGATGGCGAGACTTTGGATTTGTTTGACAGAACCTAAGGACATTGAATCCTAGTGGAAGTGTGAAGTTTGTCTTGAAGCTAGAACATCGATAATCAGAAGATAGGTCATCAGGTACATCGATCATCAGATCAGCGAGAACATGAATCATCAGAACATGTGCCTTTGGAACATCAATTATGAGAACATCGACCATCAAGAACATCAGTCATTAGAACATCAGTCATTCAAACATTGCTAATCAGAACTTTAGTCTCAAAAACATCAATCGTCAGATCAGCAAGAACACAAATCATCAGAACATCTGCCACGAATCATCAATAAAGAGATTAAACCATAAGAGATCTACCATAAGAATATTGTCATCAAGAACATCAGTCATTAGAAAATTGCAAATCAGAGCATCAGTCTTCAAAAACATCAATCATCAGAACATCTGCATCTGGAACATCGACCATCAGAATATCAGTCATCAAGAACATCAGTCACTAGAACATCAGTCATTCAAACATAGCTAATCAAATCATCAGTCTCCAAAAACATCAATCATCAGATCAGCGGAAACACGAATCATCAGAACATCTGTCGTTGGAACATCAATCATGAATATTGGTCATCAAGAACATCAGTTACTAGAACACTGACGATCAAAAACATTGGTCAATAGAGCATCCTTCTTTTGAAAATTGCTATTCAGAACATCAGTCTTCAGAGAATTAGATCATCAGATCAACAAGAACATGCATTTTCAGAACGTCTGCCATCAGAATATGTTTTGGAACATCGAGAACATCAAGCGGCACAACATCAGAAGATCAAAAGATCGATCATCATGAACATCAGACTTCAAGACAAAACATCAGATCACTGATGATCAAAAACATCAGAACATCAGTCATGAGACATTCAGAACATTGGCGCTCAAGATGGTAGGTCGTCAGAACATCGAGGAACCATTATTTTTTGTACTATTATTTATTTTTATTCATTTTTGCGCAACTTGTTTTCGCACAATTTCATCTTACTCACAAAATTAGTAGTATTTTGTGATACCATCCCACTACACGATGGTAGGTCGTCATAACATCGAGGAACCATCAGATCATTGGTCCATTATTTATTTTTTTGGTAGCATTATTTATTTTCATTCGTTTTTGCACTTTTGACTTACAAATTTAGTAGTATTTTGTGTTGTCAGAACATTGAGGAACCATCAGATCATTGGTCCATTTTTTTTGTACCATTTTTTATTTTTATTTGTTTCTGCGCGACATAGTTTTCGCACAATTCTGTCGTACTCACAAATTTAGTAGTATTTTGTGTCGTCAGAACATCGAGGAACCATCAGATCTATTTTTTGACCCATTATTTTTATTCGTTTTTGCGCGACTTGTTTTCGCGTTATTTCGTCTCTACTAACACAATTAGTACTATCGATACTTTTTCGCCAGAGTATCATATTGTTTCAGATGTTTCAGTATCGATACGTATCGAAATATTGATATTTTTGTCACGGAATGTCACCGTCCAATCACAGGCCTTATCGAATTATCCTTCCGCGCAGATCCGTCTTCGACACGGGGAACCTGCCGTCGAGTGGCAATCACAGTCCTGAAAACAAATGACACGTTGCGTGGCTGCGGGCCCGCTCTCATTCTCCCCGTGACACCTCTGTCCGCAAAATATGATCAAACCCACGGCATAATAGGATTCATAAACACGCCTCAATACAATTTGGTGGAATGTATTTCAGGACGAGACAATCATTTACAACTTCTGAGGGGGATTTGGAGTAAGTACGTTTGTATGCAAATCCGCGACACGTTTCTTATGTAGTGCGCGCTCGCAGTTCATGAAAGCGCGTTAGATTTATGGCAGTGCGCGCGCATAATTGCGAGGCCGGGGTGGGCGGATTTGTGCTGAGACCTTTAGCGGCTTTCATTACAGCAGTGTGTGTGTGTGTGTGTGTGTGTGTTTTCACGCCTTTAATGCCACAATCCTGTTGAGCCCGATGCCATAGCATATCACCCACCACGCCAGCCCCTGCGATCAAACGTCTTCCACTGGCATTAACACCCTTCCTTAAAGGGCCGGAGGAACAAAAGCTCTGCGGAAGCTTCACATTCACTTTTTAATTGTCATATACACATTATACGTGGTGCAACGTGCAATGGAATGTGTTTTACAATCGTACGATATGGGTGGGGGGGGGGTGCGTGCGAGAAAGAGATGCGATAAAAGATAAGAGATTAGAAAAAAAGTAAAAAAAAAAAAATACAAAATAAATAGATAGGGAATGACAAAAACGAACAAAAATATGAAGATGAAAAAACGATTTAAATAGAAATGCATTAAAAAGAGCAAAATACAAAAAATATTTGAAAAAAAAAAAGTACTACGAAGTAACTTATGAAGAGTAATCAGAATTAGCGTTTTTTCGTTTTAATGTGTCAATTAAAACATCATTCAAGTTCTGAGCATTTTCACAGTTTTAACCGTCTCAAAGCGCACAATTAGAGAGGCTAATGGAGAAATATGTCTTTTTTTGGTCATATTGTTAGAAAATATGATAGAACGTCTTTATTGTCACTGTATCACCTCTATTACATTGTGATTAGTAGCTCTACTCGTCTGCTGCAAAACGAAGAATGTGAGATCAAACGTAAAAGTCTTCACACTCACTAAAACCCCTATAAATAACTACAACATCTCAAAAAAAAAACTGTATAAAAGTGCAAAAGGCAAGATACATTATATGTATGAAGTATTCTATAAATTTGACATAATATACATGTGATATAATACCATAATGTAATAAAAGTTCTGTACGTCCGCTTGATTACATATTGTACAAGGTAAGTGTAACCTAACTACATATCAATATTTTTTAACAAACGTTAAATGTAATGGTTGATTTTGTAAATATTTAATACTAACAATGTTTGAATCTGCCACATTCGCTTTTGTAAACACAGGCAGGAACATCGCATTAATAAAAGGTAGACTTTTATTTTACATTATTTTAAAAATCTACGTCGCTACAGGCTGAACGAAATAGAATACTATAATACAATACAAGTTGTGTACTTCACGCTTGACTGCATATTATGCAAGCTAACTACATATCAATATTTTGTTACAAACACAATAGTCAATTTTGTAAAAATATAATAGTAATTAACATTTTTTTTTATATATAATTATTTTCCTGTGCACCTGCCCTATTCACCTGCGTAATCGAAGGCAGGAACTAATACAGGATAGACTTTTATTATCTATACCGCTTTAGGCCGGAACCTAAAAATAATATACATAATGTAAAAGCTCCATTTTAAAATTGCTAAATGAAAGTAAAGTGCAAACTCTCATATTGCTGCTACCAGCTATATTTATTACTAGTATTGGTATTATTATTATTATTATTATTATTATTATTATGAAATTAACAATTATATTGCAACAAATATGACAACTAATAATAATAATAATAATAATAGTAATAGTAATAATATAATGATTGTTATAACTGTCTGTTAATTATCCAACATTTGGGAATTATTCTGTATAATGGAAACCCACTGTTCCTGTGTCACACACACACACACACACACACACACACGCAGCGTTTGTTTGTTGGGCTTTTTTAAAAGCGACTGAACGGAGCGTTTAACTAGCGCGGCTTTTACATTAATGAGATTCAGGAGTAAAGTTAGCGCTGCTTTGCCTTTTACACGCGCTTTAACGGCCCAACTTTTCTTTAAGGCCTTATCAAACCCCCCAGTAAAGACGCCATGAAACGTGAACATCCTCCATTAAAGACTCACCAGCGCGAGAAAGAGCTTTACCGTCGCCGCAATCTAAACATGTCGGCGTCCGGCGTCATGAAATCGCATTTACAAACTGGTCCGGCGAGCAATAAAGGAGGCAAACACCTGCTGCTGCGGGTCAGCTCACGTAAACCCCGTGTGAGGACCGTCCCCACGCTTTAATACAGGAAGCCCGGTCACTCGGGCCGTCCAGCAGACCCCAGACCAGCGCGGCAAACTCAAAAAACTACTAGCGGTTCCTCAAATCTGAATCTCTATAATTGAACATTTTACTTTACTTTACAGACGCTTTTATCAGACGCGATTATTTTTTTTTTTATAATTTTTAGTTAATCGCACTTCCCTGACCAAATTAATCGCGATTAAAAGACTGAAGCTTGGATTACGTTACTTTACAGACGCTTTTATCCAAAGAAACTTAAATTTAAGTTACTGCTGTCAAGCGATTCATTTTTTTTAACTAGTTAATCGCACTTCCCTGAGCAAATTAATTGCGATTAATCGTGTTTAAAAGACTGAAGCTTGGATTATTTGACTTTACAGACACTTTTATTCAAAGCAAGTTAAATTTAATTTAGTGCTGTCAAGCGATTCATTAGTAAATAAAGTGTTGTCTATTGATCTAATCCCTATGAATCTAAAGTTTCGGCTTTTTGAAAGTTATTTGCATTTGAAAAGAAACTGTCTTGAACTGACAACACCTGAACTCAATGACTGTGACCACGAGCTCAGCGCAGCGCTCTTAGTTCTATTCATTGCACTTGTACGTACTTCTATTCACGTAAATATGGTGTTTGTTTCAGTTATTTAAATGTGTTTTTTAAATGTGTCGCCTTACCTTCGAAGCTGATTTTCTGCAGCGTCTACACTCGACTTGCCATCCCTCCTGAAGCCAAAATGTGTTCAAAGACAGCGTTTGTTTTTATTTTTTGTTATTGGTATAAGGTGCTTTTGTTTGAAAGACTTGAATCAAACTCTGTCAATTCTACATGTCGATGACTTTTCGACGAATCGCCCAGGACGCGAAAGCACCGCTGGGGGTGTGAGAGAAGTTCCTCGCCAAGGCAAGTGGGCCACGGTGAACCCTTCCTCCTGGAAATCTGCTTAGACGCTGTAATCCCATCAAGTTTGCATATACTCGTCTTCAGGCGTGGCTGCGCGGGAAAAACAGCCAAAAGATGCTGAATCAAATTAAACACAGTGTTGGGAGGCTGAGCGCGCCACTTCGCCGGAGCTTCCTTTAGCAAATCTACCCAGGCCTGTCAAAGACGGTTTATTTCAAACCCATTCGCAGACGAGCAGATACGTTTCAGAAATCCAGAGCGGAACGCCAGCGTCTTTATGACGATCGCGCTTTTAAAGCAGCTAATAACCTAGAATGCGCACCAATGTTTCACTTGCATTTTGAAATCATGAGAAATATATATATTGATATAGACTGTAGACAGTATATACGTACACATATACACACCTGTTAATTGAGACACATTGGGACCATTTTGCCCAAATAAAACGGCATTAGTGCTGTCAAAGTTAACGCATTAACGCGTGCGATTAACTTGAGATGTTTATTCGCGTTAATTGTTATTTACGCGTTGACGCAGTTCCTTTTCAACTGCAAATAACTTGCACCTCAGTGTTCTCGGTCTGATCAAATCTCTGTTCAAAAAGCCGCCACTCCTTGTCGTTGTAATTCTTCTAAGATTCTTCTTATATTCATACAGATTAGATAAACAGACAATTATTGTGTTTATTTTTTACATACACTTATATTTAAAAACAGACATCCTAACGTATGCAGAAATGTAGTTTCATGTTTGTGTGATAAGTATTTATTAAGTTACAGTTTGTTTTCAGGCAACAAAGAGAAGGCAAAACGCACGTTCACCTTTTGGTTTTATTTTTATTCTTTACAAGAGTGTAACCAAAAAAATAGGTACTTCAAACTTTCAATTGATGTATAACACTTAAATGTAACACCAAAATTGATGGAGTATTTTTTTCTTTTAAAGTGTGACCTGGGAGGATTAAAAAAAATATTGCTAGAGAAAATCTACTGCAAATTGAACAAAAAGTCAGTTAAATTATTTTACAGTGTTTAACGGGTGTTTGTTTAGTGTTGAGTTTACATGAATTAACATATTACACCTCAATATCCAAAATCACAGGCTTCAGTCATTTATGTGCGATTAATCACGATTAATTTGGTTCGTAAACTAAGATTAATTCGTTTAAAAAAGCTATTTTTGACATCCTGCAAATCCATGACGCAAATTTCCCACCCCCCTCGCATCTCGAAGCTCTTCTACTAGACTGAGATCTGGAGACTGTGGAGGTCATTGTTCAAGAAACCAGTCTGAGATGGTTTGCGTTCCATCAGGAGATGAAACGCTGGTCATAAAGAGGGATATGGTCAGCAATAATCCTCAGGTAGTGTTGACCAACGAATGAAGTGTGTCAAGAAAATCTCCCCCACATCATTCCAGCACCACCAGCAGCCGGATCCGTTGGGCTGGATGGATTCATGCTTTCACGTTGTTGGACTCTACCATCAGAAGGTCAGAGTGGCAATCGAGACTCGACCAGCAAATGAATTTACAATCGTCTTTTTATTTTGTTTGATTTTGGTGAGCCAGTGTGAATCGTAGCTTCTGTTGCCTGCTGTTATCTGACAGGGGAGGCACCTGGTGTGGTCTTCTGCTGCCGTAGCTCATTCTGCATTGCTCGGTTGCAGCAATGGGTTATTTTAATCGTTTTTTTTTACTTTGTATGGTTGTTTGTGAAAGCGAGCAATCTCTCTGTCTCTCTCTCTCTTTCTCTCTGTCTTTCTCTGTCTCTGTCTAATTTATCTCGGTCTCTCTCTCTCTCTCTCTCTCCCTCTCCCCATCTATCTCTCTGTCATTTCTC
>CM051494.1:15524683-15534834 GCA_028031935.1 Paedocypris micromegethes | reverse complement strand
CTCTCTCTCTCTCTCTCTCTCTCTCTCTCTCTCTCTTTCTCTCACAGAAAGTCCTTTTACTGGCCGAGTGAGAGAGGTAGAAATGACCTGAACCATAAAGGTTTTCCAGCGAGTCCATTTTGAACGTTGACAAAAGCCAAATCATGTCAAAAATGATACAATGTAATATTTTCTCAGTTTCGCGTTATCCACCCTCCGAAACCGAAGCTCCGATGACCTTTAACCTTCCCTTCCCAGCCCCTGACCCCAAGTGTTTCCTCTTCCTGGTGTCCTGCGATACCCTTCACGAGGCCCCTCCCCTTCCCCCTCGCCCCTCATATATATCGCAGATTAATGACAGCTAATAAGGTCTGATGTTCTCGGACGCGGGCCGATAATGAGATGCATTCCCACCGGGTTGCGAGGTGTCACCACTAACAAATTCTCTGTCGCCGAGCACAATTAGCCGAGCTCAGCACGCGCAAGACAAATCAGCGCCGACGCCAGAAAAATAATCCTGAGGAGAGACGGAATGTGGCAGGAGAGGACAAAACCGGGCCGGAGAATATGGATAGGTTACCTTTATGGTAATATTATTCTGCTGGCAGGATTTCATTACACATCTCCGTCCACGCTGAAATATTTCCCGGGAAATGTCAGCGTATGCAAATGAGCTCGTCCGCGCGCCGTGTTCCGCTAAAAGTTGTGGCAACCTGCCGTTCTCCTGATCTAATGCCGCGCAAGACAATTAACACATGTAAATAATGATATTTGCTACAGTATATCGTGATATATACAGTATATATATACTATAAATGTATACATACACATAGAAATATTCAAATATATACATATATAAAAATATATTGCATTGAAAGTCCTTTATTCGTCTCCACAAGGCGGAAATTTCACTGTTGCAGCAGTAGAATTTTAAAGAATTTTACAGTAGAAAGATTAATATGACTGAAATACATTTGAAAAAAATTTAAACGAATGGAACAAATGTTTACACACATGTAATACAAATGTACAGATATATTCACACACAAAAAGGCAAAAGTATCAAAGAACCATGCAGGAAAAAAAATGCAAATTGGCACATTACGTTGTAAATGTCACTTTTCGCTGATTTACGTTCCGCGCCAACAAAACAGTGTGCGTTAACCTTTAACGCCTAATCTGTCAATAATTGGATTTGTGTCAATAATTGTGCGATTTTTGTCGTGAATTTTCTCCATATTATTGTTTGACAATGGTCCAACTTAGAATATTAATTAGTGCTGTCAAAGTTAACGCGTTAACACACACGATTCATTTTAAGTGCTTAATCGCGTCAATTACTTTCACCACATATTTTTCCTCACAAAAACGTGTGTTGCGGGAAGTCATCTGAGGACAAACGCACGTGGTCTTCCTCTCGTGCGGCGAAGACGAGCAAAGACGGGCGAAACTTAAAAGCAGATGTGAAGAGCGAGATTAAAGAGAGGAAAAAAGAGATACGACTGCAAAGTAAGTGCGGCGGGAAAAGCTAAAAACCCTAATATAGTCTTTACATTTCATCACCGCCATACGTCTCTAAACATAAACATTCATTTAAAGTTCGCCGAGGCCCGGCACCGGAATCCTCTGGCGGGAAGAAGTGGAAGTAATTGACTGGATTCTCATCTGTGGCGGAGCCGCACCATTTGTTATGAGCTAAATGCGCGCAATAACACGAGAAATCAAGTTACGCGGCCGCGACGCCTGATTACCGCGCAGATTACGCCGCCTTCGTGAAATATCTGCAATTGCCGTTCGCAATATTGCAACAGTGGCGGGTGAAAAGCGCACAGCTCCAATTCAATTATCGCGTGGGTCGGAATAATCATAATGTTATTGGAAACTCAATTATGGGAAAAAAGCGGCGCGTGAGAATTAGCCGTGGCGGCCTGAGCGAGCGGGCGAATTCATCAGCGCTGATAGTGTCCGGAGACGGTCCAGATTCACCCGCGCGTTTGTTCATCAAGAGTTAATCCCGTTATTACATATACGTGCGCGGATGTGACGCGGGGTCTCCAGTATCCGTGGGAAATTACCGGCGGCGTCGGATGATGTTTCGCTGAACATGGCCGACGAGAAAACCTTTTCTGCTTTTTTTTTCTATTTCGTTGGTCTTGACTAGGCACAATTTTAAAAAAGCAACAAGTAAAACAAAAATTTGAAATACATATATTGTATATAGACACACACAACTGTGTTAATTCAAGTTCAAGTTTATTGATATAGCGCTTTTCTTAGTTCAAGACGCAAAGTCGCTATGCAAATTGGGGGAAAAAATGTAATTAAAGAAGAAAAATCAATTTCTGGAAAAAAGTCCATTACTTATCTGTGTTCAAAAAATTGAAAAAAAAAAAAAGAGTCAGTTAACAAAAAAAAGAGAAAAAAAAATGAAACATAAAATGGTACACATTATTATATATATATATATATATATATATATATATATATATATATATATATATATTATATATATATTTTTTTTTTTTTATTGTGATGGCATTATTGTCTTATAATCATATGAATTATATAGTTAAAAAAAACCTTTATTTTCAAAATAAAATGAAGTTTTTATGTTTAAATTTTTTTGGTTTTTACCCTAGAGCTACACGGTTCTGCATAAATCTAGAATCACAATTTTCATGCATGGAACAAAGATCACGATTCTGGATTGCTTTAATTTTAACCCTTTATTATTTAACCTTGTACATCAGACTGTCAAACTTCAGTTTAAAAACACGTAGTACTCTTTGCGTTAAAATCTAAATAAGCTTATGGAAAAATAATCGATTGTAACGTAAAAGTAATGACGTAGAGAAAAAAAATATTTGAAATGCTTTTTGACCCTTTTCAATACATTTTTCAGCTTGAGAACCTGTCGCGGTGGGCGGGGACAGTGGAGGGGGCGGTTCTGCTTTGTGATGGGTTCGCTGTGGCCAATCAGAGCCAGGAGTCTAAAAAAGGGTCAAAACGGAAGAGATTTGCATGCAAAGGCGATAGATAAACGCAAACCCGCGCAAAACTCTTTATTTCACTCGTTTTCTTAACGTTTTTTTTTAACGACTTTAGGTTTTTTTCTTGCTTAGTTTGCAAATTGGCTGACAAGGATGTTCTGGCATTATAGCTTTGGTGTAACTTATAAAAAAAAATTCACAACACACACACACACACACACACACACACACACACACACACACACACGAGTGCCTTGTTTTACACTAGTAGAGATGAAGAAATTTTCTTCATCAACAAACGCTTGGTTCTGATGCACACACACACGCACGCACGCACACACACACCTTGGGCATGACGGTGCCATGTCAGTGACTTTGGATTAAAGTGTCTGGCTGTGTGTGCTGAACTTTCCCGTGGTAAGACACTATTATCAGGGCACAGCACATTGCCGCGCTCCAGCCTTTCATTTATTTGTGCCTGTTTCAGACGCAGATTAAACTTTAATTGGCACAAACTGGCAGCTCCCAATTTACTAATTCTCCTTATCGGGAGTCACTACTGAGTGCTGAGGGCAATGTGAGGCCCACACACTCACACCTACCACACACACACACACTCGCTCACTCACACACACACATACACACACACTCGCTCACTCACTCACACTCTCTCAAACACACCACACACACACACACACAACCTCTCACACACACACACACCTACACCACACACACTCGCTCACTCACTCACACACACACACCTACACACACACTCAAACACACACACACACACACACACACTCAAACACACCACACACACACACACACCACACACACCACTCTCAACACATACACACACTCATTAATTTGCTTTCTCTGACACACACACACTTCACTCTCTCACACACGCACACTTACACACACACACACACACACACACAACACACACACAAGCGCGGGCACACTCTCTCTCACACACACACACACACACACACAACACACCACTCACACTCTCAAACACACACACACTCACACACAGACACACACTCATCTACACACACGCACATACACTCACAGACGCACACACACACACACACCACACACACACACACCACAGCACATGTGCACACACACTCACTCACATACACTCGCACACGCACACCACACACACACCACCCACCCCCCCCACCCACACACACACACTCTCACTCAAACACACACACACACTGATTTATTCGCTCTCTCTCTCTTCTCACACACACCACACACACACACACACACACACACACACACACACACACAACCACCAGCACACACACACACACACACACACACACACACACACACACACTCACTCACTCACTCACATAAACACACTTGCGCGTGTGTGCAGATGACTTTGTCAATGATTTCCTGCATGAAATGCTGAGAAACACACACTTCACTGTTGAAGAAAATCACCACGGAAGCAGTTGAACTAATGCGCTTCATACGAGGTGATTCATCTGTGTGTGTGTGTGTGTGTGTGTGTGTGTGTGTGTGTGTGTGTGTGTGTGCGTGTTAATCTCAGCGTTACTCCTTCGTCAAAAGCATTAAGATGATTTTATGGAGAAGTGCATTATGGGATGATTGTGTGCCAGACTAAAATCACCTCAATGATTCAGAACACACACACACACGCTGATCCTCGGGAGCGCGCGCGCACGCACGCCATCACCCGTCTCACCTGCCAGTAATAATACGGGATTAGAGCAGATTACGCGCAGGTAAACCGCGCCTGCGCAGCTGGGAATATAATGCAAATGGCGTGTTAATCGCGCGCTCCCAGGACGCGTCACCTGTGGGAAGGACGCACGTGCGCGCGCCCGCGCTAATGCGCCTGGAAAGCCGTTAGCAATCCGGGGTCGTTTCCACCTCACTGGACTCTGTGTGGCGGGTAAATTAACCAATTATGCCAGTTTGATCCGTCTGTACGACCGGTCAGGCTGAAAGATGGATGGATGGATTGATGGGAAAAACAGGCAGACGAAGAAGATGAACCAGACAGACGGAACGACGGGCAGACAGACAGACAGACAGATAGACAGATAGATGGGACACAACAATTATGGAATTGAAAAAAAAAATAGATATAAGACAGAGGTAGATAGATAGACAGTTAGATAGTTAGATAGATAGACAGACAGACAGACAGACAGACAGACAGACAGACAGATAGATAAAATAGGGGACATAGATTGAAAAATGGATGGGTGGATGGATGGATAGACGGACGGACGGACGGACGGACGGACGGACAGACGGACAGACAGACAGATAGACAGATAGATAGATAGATAGATAGATAGATAGATAGATAGATAGATAGATAGAGATAATATGGGATATATAAATGAAAAAAACGTCAGATAGTTAGACAGACAGACAGACAGACATGATGGCGAATGTTCACCTGTAGGCCGCACTGGCTCCTCCTCCTCCTCCCCTGGCTCCTCCTCCTCCTCCAGCAGTAAACAGAGGAGCACGCTTGAGTGCGTCTGACCTGACGGCGTCTTGCTCCTGTCATAACCTGGTGAGTTAGCGTGTGTGTGTGGAGTGAGACGCTGAGCTGATGCTGCGTGACACGCGTCTTCTTCTTCTTCTCCTTCTCCATCAGCTCGGCCTCCTCGCCTCCTAAACACTTCCTGACTGGACAACCTGCTGCGTGTCAGGAGGCGCGGGAGACACGCAGAGGAGGAGGAGCTACGGCCGAGTACAGGGACACTTGAGACGTAAACAACCCTTTTCTTCCTCTTCGTCCATTTCTGGGTCCCTGAGAGCTGGAGCCAATCCCAGCCACTCTGGGCCTGAAGGCGGGACACACCCCCGGATTAGTGGACATCCAATGAGGATTCACGCAAAATGTAAACAATGGTTATTGATAAGGGTCATTGATAGATAGATAGATAGATAGATAGATAGATAGATAGATAGATAGATAGATAGATAGATAGATAGATAGATAGATAGATAGATGGACAGATAGATAGATAGACAGATGAATAGACTTTTGACTGTTGACGTTTTCTTTTTACATTACAGTTTTTTACTGCTTAAGTTTTGGAAATTCCTTTACAATTGTTTTAGTTTACTAGATATATATATATATATATATATATATATATATATATATATATATATATATTAAGTTTAAGATTATCTAGTAAACTAAAACAATTGTAAAGGAATTTCCAAAACTTAAGCTTAATATATATTTAAAAAATGTGTAGATTATTGTACAATAATTATACAATTATTGTAGAATTTTCAATGGTAAATGAATTTAAGAAGTCAGTATAATTCATTTAATGACAATCGTTTAATTTAATTGTTGCGGTGTTTGAATTGTAGATATTATATTTAATAGCATAAGAATCAACAAACTGAATGTACAGATTCCTTGTTTGTGTTGGCTTCACGATATCACTCAATCGTTTACTTTCCGCTGTTAATTACTGGGATTATTTACAGTGTCATAAAGAATCCCTACTTAATGTGTTTGTTTGTTTGTTTGTTTTCATTTGATAGTTTCACCCGGGGTCAAGCAAAGGGGTCACCTGAGGTCAAACCAGGCCCTCTGCCCCCAGTTTCAGCATCTCTGCATAAACGTTGATACCCGCACTGGGATAATTGGGCATAAAGCAGCACTCAAACCCGTGTGTGACGCAGACTCTCGCTCTATATTCTTCACAAAGCGAGAGAATCGTCCGGACGTCCCAGTTCTTTCAGAGATCCACTCAGTCACGCAAGGCTTCCGGTTCTGCACTTACGCCTCACAAAAGAGCTGCTCCGGCCATTAGGACGCAAGCTCGACTTGCCTGGCACAAAGCGCCGCGTCCTGCTCCACTAAAATTCTGTCCTACACGGGAGAATTTCCTACATCACGATATACAATGACGTCATGTTCTGGCCACATCGGGAAGTTAAAATGGATAGTTCTATCCGTCTTAGAATGTAACAGTGGTAATTACACAATCATAGTAAAATAAAACGAAGAATATAAAGAATAAAGTTTGTTGAAGTTTCTGAAATATATGTTCACAAAATGTAAGATAATTCCTGCTCGGTAACTTTAGCCTGAGAGTTTAGTTTTCATATTCGGGAATTTTATCTGGAAAAACACGCGTAAAAAAGCTGATAAATGCAAGTAGTTCGACGTGTTCGCTTAATGTGAAGTCAGGTTCTAGTTTTATATATTTTAAAAAAGTTTTCTACATTAATAGTTATGAAATAAATACAATAGCATATATACACAATCATATATGTCTAAATGTAATCGCTTAAAGGATATTAAAAGAATAATTAATTTAATTGCACGATGTAGGAAATTCTCATATGTAGGATAGAATTTTAGAACGCCCCCATTAACCCTCTGTGTGTGCGTTCTTCCGCCGCTATTCCGCCAGCGCATTGTTTCAATGCAAATGATAACCATAAAAGCCGTCACCGCATTCTGTTTAAATTAATAGAATTACGCAAAAAAAAATGTAATGACAGCAATTAAGTCTCGAACGTGCTAATGTTGCAGTCAAGGACGATTAGCTGGTTTATAGGACGAGCTGGAGCCGTGCCAGGAGTGACATCATCACCCGCCATGCCAAAGGTGTAAAGTACTTGAGTAAATGTACCTGGTTACTTTACTTAAGTATGTTTCTGGCTACTTCGCCAAACTTGTACTGAGTATCAAACATTTAAGCGACTTTTACTCTCTACTCCACTACATTTCTGACTGAGTAACTGTACTTTTCACTCCACTACATTTGAATTGACACTTACTGTTACTCGTTACATTTTGATTGTGCGCGACTAACCATAATCGGTTTTTACCGCGGTTAATTTCTTGGGCGAATGAGGTGATTTTGCCATCTGTTGACTGATGATGATACTGGAAGCTAATTGTGAATTAGAAACCACATGAACGTGAATTAGAAACGCGCATATGATTTATTTTATTTATTTGCATTTATTTGATTAATTTGCACCTTTGAGTTTGATTGAGACTGACTTTTTGTTCGTTTAATTAGTTTTACCATTTTTGAAACATTGAGGTGTTAAATTTAGTTCCTGTATTAGAAATTTTTTTTCAGATTTCTTCATTTTTGTTGGCCTAAATTTAGTATGAGTATATTACTTGAGTTCTTTTAAAATTTGATACTTTGCTACTTTGACTCAAATCTTTTTTATAGTGGTGAGTTTTTGCTTGTATTGGAGTAACTTATACAGTACGTATCTGTACTTTTGCTTAAGTAAAAGTTGTCTGGTACTCTCTACACCTCTTCTCTCTTTTAGGTCAAAGTGGGGCCTAAATGCTAGGTTTTTATACTGATGTGCAGTGGTGTAAAGTACTTGAGTAAATTGACTTTACTTTTGTATTTTTGGCTACTTTGTACTACCACAGAATCGAAAATAGAAGCAACTGTTGCTCTACTCGAATAAAAGATTATAAACTTCCTTTTAGAATTTCTTGTTTTCTGCATTTCTTGGTGTTGTTTGAGTCTAAATTGAGTAAATTGCTTCTTTGAAAAGTCAAGAAAGTTTTCTTTAAAAAGATCTGTTAAAATTTCATAAAATTGTCATACACACATTATACATGGTACAACATGCAAAAAAGAGTTAATAATAAACAAACAATAAAACGATATGAGATAAAAATGCAAACAAAATACAAACTAAACATAAGGATAAAAATATGAATAAAAACCAATGGAATTTGGGAAAAAAACACTATGAAGATGGGAAAAAAAGGGTTTTTTTTGTTTTGTTTTGTTTTTCACTCAAGTCTTATTGGTTTTGGCGACTTGTATTGGAGTACTTTTTTACTGAAAGGTACTTTTACTCAAGTACTTTGCACCTCTGGCAAAGATGGAAGATCCATTCCGAGCCGCGATCCATCAGACTCGTCAGCAAAATAACGAAACAATAATCAGAAGCGTCGCCCATCTTGCTCTTCATCATCGTCCTTCCTCGTCTTCCTCCTGCCAGAAGATGATATAGAGACACTATTACAGTGAAGTTGTAAAGCTCCACACGCTTAACACACTATCATAATAGAATATTGATTCCATAAGGAGCCACGCAGGAAAGGTCATTTGGTGGGGGAGAAACACACTCCGCTGGCTTTTCATTAGATTTTTGTCAGATATTATGGTGTGTGAGGCCGCAACAGGAGAATAATTCTCACCGCTCCCAGAATCTGATGTATTTCCTCGGCCTTCGCCGTAATTGAAAAGTAAGAGCGCGAGAAGCAGCCGGACGAGCCCGAGAAAAAAAACACCGGGATTGATGAAATGAATCTCGGAGAAGGAGGGATGGAAAGAACGCCAAAGAGAGAAACAGACACAGCGGAGAGCGATTAACACGACAGATGGAGAGATAGAGAGAGTGATGGAGAAATACGGAGAGAGAATAAGAGAGAAAGAAAGAGATGAAGATAGATAGCTAGATAAATAGAGATGGAGAGAATGAGAGAGATAGGTAGAGAGAGGGATGAGAGATAGAATGAGAGAGGGAAGAGAGAATGTAAGAAACAGAAAGATAGAGTGTGTGAACATTAAAAGACCGAAATAAAATGGTGATTTGAAAAATAAAGGGAAAAAAAGGCAAAGAGAAAAAGAGAGAGATGGATAGAAAATGAAAAGGAGTGAGAGGGAGATAAAAAGAGAGAGGAAGTGAAAATTAGAGAGAAAGAGAAATGTGAAAATGAGTGAGAGGGAGAGAAAGTGAAAATGAGAGAGAGAGAAAGGAGAGAAAGTGAAAATGAGAGAGAGAAAGTGAAAATGAGAGAGAGAGTAAAGGGGAGAAAGTGAAAATTAGAGAGAGAAGGAGAGAAAGTGAAAATGAGAGAGAAAGAGAGAGACTAGAATGACAAACACTACAATTTTTTTACGATGGACAGATAAACCAAGAGATATTAAGTGATGGAGGAAAAGGGAGATTCAGGGAGGATAAACAGTGATAGACAGATTAGGGCCGAAGATAGAGAGAGAATCAATAATGTCACTGTGTGAGAAACGGTCGCAGTCTTAATGTTCCACTGCAGGAGGAAATGGCCAGTTTAACTTCAGAAAGAATCAGTTTGATGAGTTATTCTATTTACTGACAGCTCAGCGTAATTCAGTATTGATCTCAGAGAGAGAGAGAGAG
>CM051494.1:15511082-15524654 GCA_028031935.1 Paedocypris micromegethes | reverse complement strand
GAGAGAGAGAGAGACTGAGAGAAAGAGAGAGGGAGCAATAGAGAGAAAGAAAGAGAGCAATAGAGAGGGGGGGGGAGCAGAAATAGAGAGAGAAAAAGAGTGAGAGATAGAGAGCGAGAGTCACAGAGAAAGGGAGAGAAAAGAGAAACAGAAAGAGAGAGATAAAGAGAGAAAGAGTTAAAGACAGAGAGAGAGATAGAGCGAGACAGAGAGACGGGGAGAGAAAGTGGAGGAAAGAGAGAGAGAGAGAGATAGAGAGAGAGAGAGGAGATATACTGAGACAGAAAGGAGAAAAAGAGAGAGAGAGATGCAAATAAAATCAGTAAAAGCAAATCTTGATAAAGTAGAAAACACACAAACTCAGAAATCAGTGTGAACACAACCACGAGTTTGTTGGGAGAGAGACAGTAAAGTTCTGAATAAACTGCACTCTGAAAAGTTCTGACGCACACTCACACACACGCACACACACACACACACACACACACACACACACACACACACACACACTCCTGAAGATCCCAGATCTAAAATCCCTAAATATGCCAGTGTGTGCATTCCGCAGGGTCCACGCCAGCAGCCGTCTGCAAGCATAAATAAATGAGTGTGTGCTGCAGGCTACACACACACACACACACACACACACACACACACACACACGGGAAAATCAATAGAGTTGTGATAGAAATACACAGCACTCGTTCCCCAGGTAAAAGATTGATCGCTGCTCCACTGAGGATCTGTCCAAGCTCAAAATAATGGTTAGAGGCCACAACCTCCCAGTCTCTGAAGAAAACACACACGCACACACACACATATACACTCACAGAGAGAGAGAGTGAGACATACACACACGCACACACACACATATACACTCACAGAGAGAGAGAGAGAGACATACACACACACACACACACACACACACACACACACACACACACAGTGAGAGAGACGCACAAATACTCGCACACACACACACAGTGAGGGAGACGCACAAACAAATGCACACACACACACTCACTCACTCACTTTCTCCCCCACACACACACACACACACACACACAGTGAGAGAGATGCACAAACAAATACACACACACACACACACACACACACATTTAATTCTACAAGAGAGCTCTTAAGACTTAATTGTTCAGTGTTTTTATATTTAATACATACATTTAATAAATCTTCAAACATGCACGTTAAAGAGTTAAATGAAATAAAATGTGCATAATAAACTTTTGCAACATGTTTATCAAGTTATTTATGTTACCTGAAGGCTTCCTGGACTCCATTTCCCAGAATCCCCTGCTTTAGTTCCTGTGTGTCCATCAGCTGTTATAAAGATTAATTACAAACAATCGGCAGTTTGGAATTATTACTGTTTCTTTTATTCACTGTAAGAACATTTTGTTGATTTGTGTCTAATCTCCTGTCTAAGATTCTGTCGCAACAAAAAGCAACTATTCGGCAAATCGGTGTGGTCGTGTTGTTTTTGTCATTATGGTTACAGAAACGTTTACATCTCAGATGGCGATTCAATAATTAAAAAAAAATATTAAAAAGAAAATTACAAAATTTGAGTGAAATTGGAAAAATATTAGGTTTCGCCATTTGAATCTCATTTTTTGTAACCTTTACGACAAGTTGTTTGAAAACTATAACATTTGGTTTAATTTGGATAAATATAAGGTTTAGCCCGTTTTTTTCGTAACCTTTACGACAAGTTAATTGAATTGTACGTGAAAAAGTTTAACTATTATATGTTATAATTCAATAATTACAAAATATTATAAAAACAACTATAAAATGTGGGTGAAATTAGAAAAATATATGGTTTCGCCCGTTTTTTTCGTAACCTTTACGACAAGTTGTTTGAATCGTACGTGAAACAGTTAAACTAAACGCTGGATGGAGAAACGAGAAGGTACGTAGCAGTGTCGCTAATGCTAGTTTACACGCTATTAGCGGTAATGACGGCGGGATGATCGCAGTCCATCAGCGGCGTCGGCGCGGCGTGAGTGATGACTCTCCTACAGGAACCAACAGCTGTATCTGCGAATCAGGCATATTAATCAATTACGGAGCCTATGTACTTTAAATGCGCCCATTAATTAAGCAATGTCACATACAATGGAGCGTGAAGTTCATTACATTTTTAGCATTCGCGCGAGCGGCGGATTATTGGAGGAGAAGACGGTTTTACCTAATGATCAGCGTCACAAAGACACGCAGCTGCCGGAGAGGAACGAGAGAAGACGCTAGAAAGAGAGAGAGAGGAAGAGAAGAGACGAGAAACAGCAGAAGGCCAGACTTATTCTTTCTTTCACTGCTCGGGAAAAGCCTGGAAGCACCTCCGTCAGGTTCATGCTAATGCAACAGTGTGTGAGTGTGTGTGTGTGTGTGTGTGGAGAGAAAATAGAGGGAAAGAGAAATTAAAAAGATCTGATAGGGGTCAGAAGAAAAAAGTAGAGGTAGAAAGACAGACAATGGAAACTGGGAGTGAGAGAGAGAGAGAGAGAGAGAGAGAGAGAGAGAGAGAGAGAGAGAGAGAGAGAGAGAGAGAGAGAGAGAGAGAGAGAAAGTGAGAGAGAGTGAGAGAGAAAGAGATAGACAAGAGTGAGATAGAGTGAGAGAGAAAGAGAGTGAGAGAGATAGAAAGAGAGAGAGAGAGAGAGAAAGAGAGTGAAAGAGAGCGAGAGAGAAAGAGAGAGCCAGATAGAGAGAGAGTGTGAGAGAGAAAGAGTGAGAAAGAGAGAGGGAAAGAAAGAAAGAGATAGTGAGTGAGAGACAGAGAGATTGAGAGAGACAGAGAGAGAGAGAGAGAGAGAGAGAAAAGCGAGTGAGAGAGAGAGAGAAAAGCGAGTGAGAGAGAGAAAGAGTGAAAGACAGAGAGAGAGAGAGAGACACAGAGAGAGAAAAGTGAGTGAGAGAGAGAAAAAGAGTGAGTGAGTGAGTGATTGAGAAAGAGAGAGATAGAGAGAGAGAGAGAGAGAGAGAGAGAGAGAGCATCACTCATGTGTAATTGGATCAACCTCATTAATTTGTTAACCAATCAGGTTGGTTGTCTCAAGACTTCACAGGCTAGTCAACGCACTGTAACTTTAAGGCGAAAAAACAAAAAAAAAGACTTTTGTTTTATGATGTTTGTTTTTAATTATAAATCCACAGAATACACAATAATGAGATCATCCAGTCTCTAGTTAAACAAGATTGTTTACTAGTTTTAACAAATCTTACTACTTTCACATCCCACATATACAGATTAAAGGCTTAAATACAGTAAATACAGTATGAGCATGAATTAATACGCAAATTAATACTCTTATCACTCAAAAATCATCATCATCTTGAAATATGATATAATAAAAACAACAACAACAACAACAACAACAACAACGACAATGATGATTAGTGTTATTATTATCATCATCATTATAATTATTGTGAATAAAAATCATCATCAGCATCATCATCATCATCATCATCATCATAAAAATAATATATGTATATGCTATAATTAAAAAACAACAACAATAATAAAAATAACAATGATTATGATTATAATTATTATTATTATTGGATCACTTACTCTTGTCATTTTGATTACTTAAAAATCATCATTATCCTCATCATCATCATCATCATCATCATCATAACAATAATAATATATTTATGTGCTATAATAAAAACAACAACAATAACAACAACAAAGATGATGATGATGATGATGATGCTGATGATGCTGATGATGATGCTGATGATGGTTTTTGAGTGACAAGAGTAAATGATCCAGTAATAATAATAATAATAATAATAATAATAATAGTAATAATCATCATCATCGTTGTTGTTTTTTTTTATAGCATATAAATATATTATTGTTATGATGATGATGATGACTGGATTGTTTACTCTTGTCGATCAAAAAATCATCATCATCATCATCATCATCATATCAACAATAATATATGCATCTGCTATAATAAAAACAACAACAACAACGATGGTGATTATGATTAATATTATGATTATTATTAGCATTATTACTGGATCATTTGAATAACGCATGAGTATTAATTAAGGCAGTTTATTCGTTCCCTAATTTTCTCCGTGATGTTTGTAACAGTCCTGAACTAGTGAAGCTGGATGATAGTGAAACTTTGGTTATTCCAACATTTATTATTAATAGTGCTTTGCTTTCCACTGTGTGTGCGTGTGTGTGACACTGGGACGGTCGCGTTTAATTAATCACACTGGATCATTAATAATTCACTTCTGACTGTCCTGAAATATTCAGCAGGAAGGAGCCAAAACGCTGATTCGCCTCAAAATCCCTCGTCTCACACACACACACACACACACACACACACACACACACACACACACACACACACACACTCGTAGATGAAGTGTGTGAACTCACACACACCGGTTTGTCTGCTGGACTCTTTCCACTAATCAGCAGCGGAGAAGCATCTGCCCGTCTCACACACACTCTCACACACATTCATTTATAGACACACACTCACTCTAAGCAACACACACACATACACACACACCCACAGACTCTAAACAACACACACACACAATTGCATTCTTACCTACACACACAACACACGCTCATTGACACACACACTCTCACCAACACTCACACCAACAATCACGCACACCGATCACATACCGATACACACTATCTATTTCTCTGTCACACAATCATTAACGCACTCTCACACACACTGACACACCTACCCTCTCTCTTTCTCACTCACTCACACACACACACACACACACACTCTCTCTCTCTCTCACTCACTCACACTAACACACTCTCTCACCAACAAACGCTCACTCACACACTATCACCATTTACTGACACACACACCCTCTCTCTCACACACACAATCCCCAACACACTCTCACACACACACACACACACACCTACCTTCTCTCTTTCTCACTCACTCACACACACACACACACACACTCACTCTCTCTCTCTCACTCACTGACACACACTCACACACTTTCTCACCAACAAACGCTCACTCACACACACCCATTTACCGACACACACCCTCTCTCTCACACACACACAATCACCAACACACTGACACACAAACACACACACTCTCTCTTTCTCACTCACTCACACACACACACACACACACTCTCACTCACGGCGGACAACACGTGGGAATAGAGTTCGGGCGGGTCACGTGACGTCGCTCCCAAACGGCGTAACGAGCGTCATAAAGAAAAGCGCCGTCAGTGAGAATGGCAGGTTATTAAGACGTGATATTAAGCAACAGGGTTTAACAGTGATAGGTTATCTATAAAACCTTTACGACCCGCCGCCGCGCGCTCATCTAATCTCGCTGACACATGTTAATACGCGCACCTCCGTTAATTAAGCAGTATATATATAAGTGCGCGTCCATTACGCCTGATTTGTGGCCGGGTTCATTACGACAGCGACACGTGATCAATACGGATCAAGACGCGGGATGATCTGCGTGATGTGGGAGGGGCTTCTGTCTTCAGCGTCTGTCATAGTGAAACACAAGCTCCGCCTACTCACAGGAGACACTCCCTCCCAGCGGCTCCACCCGGTGAGGCCCTGAGAGAGAGAGAGAGAGAGAGAGAGAGAGAGAGTGCGATCTATCTATCTATCTATCTATCTATCTATCTATCTATCTATCTATCCATCCATCCATCTATCTTACTATGTCTGTCTGTCTAGCTTACTATAAGTCATGTTTTTCTATTTATCTATCTCTCTATTTTACTATCTGTCTGCTTATATGTCTCTGTCTGTCTATCGTACCATATCTGTCTTGCGTGATAAGATTTATCTTATCGTGTTTCTGTGTATATTACTTCATCTATAAATCTGTACTTTATCTTTCTGTCTCCCTTTATATTGGTCTGCCTGCTTATTCTTTGAACTTTATATCCTAACTCTAAATTGTGGTTTGAAATTGATTTTGTGTGTGTGTGTGTGTGTGTGTGTGTGTGTGTGTGTGTGGTGGCAGTGACTCACTCCAGGCTGGTCTCCTCCTCTTCCTCTCTCTGAGATCAGAGCGTCTCTTCAGCATGTCGTGTTCCTGGTGGATCTCCGACCAGGGAAAATCTTTGCTTTCGGAATCGACGGTGACCTGCGACAAACCCGACACACGGCGGCGTTTAGAGGCGCGGTTCCTTCAGTGTGAACAAAAGAGATCCAGTGTGAACAAAAGAGATTCAGTGTGAACAAAAGAGAGAGATCCAGTGTGAACAAAAGAGATCCAGTGTGAACAAAAGAGGTCCAGTGTGAACAAAAGAGGTCCAGTGTGAACAAAAGAGATCCAGTGTGAACAAGAGATCCAGTGTGAACAAAAGAGATCCAGTGTGAACGAAAGAGGTTCAGTGTGAACGAAAGAGGCCCAGTGTGAACAAAAGAGATCCAGTGTGAACGAAAGAGATCCAGTGTGAACAAAAGAGATCCAGTGTGAACAAAAGAGATCCAGTGTGAACAAAAGAGGTCCAGTGTGAACGAAAGAGGTTCAGTGTGAACGAAAGAGGCCCAGTGTGAACAAAAGAGATCCAGTGTGAACGAAAGAGATCCAGTGTGAACAAAAGAGATCCAGTGTGAACAAAAGAGATCCAGTGTGAACAAAAGAGGTCCTTTGCTTTCAGAATTAATGATGACCTGCGACAAACCCGACACACGGCGGTGAACCTCTGGACTACGACGTACAGACGCCGTTACGCAAGATCAGGTGATTCACAGAAGAACGCGTGAACGAATCCAGAAGACGGAGGAATAATGGTGATCGCCGGGCCCGTGGCGCATGAGACATGGTCAATCAAAGGCGCGGAAGGCCGATTAGAAGGAAAACGAAGGTCATTTGTCAATGATTTTGGCTGCAGGATTATTTTTAAAGGGTAAATGGTTCATTTCCAAATGCCACATGGGGGTCAAAGTGGCTCTGGACAGAGTCGTGAGCGCTGAGTCAGACGCGTGAGTCCAGCAGCCCAGTCACCACGGAGATCATCAGCATGAAGACGTGACACATTAAATGTCAACCTTTTTATGGTAAATATTCACTTCAGCTCCAGGGAACATCACGAACCATTGACTTTTACGCAAAAATGTCAGTCTTATATTTATATTAGACACACACACACACACACACACACTCACTCAGGTTCAACTTCATCATTGTTCGATACGCTTCCGTTTTCAACTTTACACAAAACTCGAGTCAACTCAAAAATGTCAAGTCAGCAAAAGTGTTCAGTGAACAGACTTTGTGTCAGTAAAGTGCTAGTGTAAAGCAGTTCAGTGGGAACAAAAGCAGTGCACTGTGGTGAAAAGCAGTGTGGAGATACAAAAGCGATACAGTGTGAAAAAAGCGAGATAGTATGGACAAAAGAGATAAAGTGTGAACAAAAGTGGAGCAGAATGAACAAAAGTGATCCGATGTGAACAAAAGCATTATTGACAAAAGAGTTACAGTATGAAAAAAAAAATGATACAGTGTGAAAAAAGCAATATAGTATGGACAAAAGCCAGTGTGAACAAAATTGGCGAGGTGTGAACAAAAGCAATAGAGTATGGAAAAAACGAATAAAGCGTGAACAAAAGCGGTTCAAGTTCAAGTTCTGAGCATTTGTAAGGCGCTTTTCACAGTTTTAACTGTCTGAAAGCGCACGTGTGGAAATTTAGTGTGAACAAAATTAGTGCAGTGTCAGCAAAAGCAGCCTGAACAAAGCTGGTGTGAACAAAAGCGGTGTAGGTTGAACAAAACTAGTGCAGTGGGAACAAAAGCGAGAAAGTGTGGACAAAAGTAAGATTGTTCACAAGTGTGCACTAAAGCAGAACAGTGTGCACAAAAAGCGTTACAGCGTGAACAAAACTAGTGCAGTGCGAACAGAAACGACAAAGTTTGGAAAAAAGCAATACAGTGTAAACAAAAGTGATACAGTGTGAACAAAAGCAGAGCATTGTGAACAAAAGCAATACAGTGTGAACACAATTGGTAAGGTGTGAAAAAAGCAATATTGTATGGACAAAAGTGATACCGTGTGAACAAAAGAGGTTCAGTCTAGACAAAAGTGGTGCCGAATGAACAAAAGCAACACATTGTGCACAAAAGCGGTGCAGGTTGAACAAAATTAGTGCAGTGTGAACAAATGAGTGCAGTGTGAACAAAATAAGTGCAGGTTGAAAAAAATGTTTGTAGTGTGGACAAAATAAGTGAACAAAAGCAGTTCAGTCTGATGAAAAGCTGTGCCATTAGAACAAAAGCGGTGCAGTGTGAGCAAAACTAGGGCTAGTATGTGAACAGAAGCAACTAAGTTTGAACAAAAGTGATATTGATCTAAGTGTGCACAAAAGAGATCCAGTGTGAACAAAAGAGGTCCAGTGTAAACAAAAGAGATCCAGTGTGAATAAAAGAGATTCAGTGTGAACAAAAGTGGTTCAGTGTGAACAAAAGAGGTCTAGAGTGAACAAAAGAGGTCTAGTGTGAACAAAAGCGCTTCAGTGTAAACAAAAGAGATCTAGAGTGAACAAAAGAGATCCAGTGTGAACAAAAGCGGTTCAGTGTGAACAAAACGTGGGGCAGTGTGAACAAAAGCGGACACCACAGTTTAAGGCTGCCCACTGCTCCTGGTTTGTGTGTGTCACTTTACTGTGTGTGTGTGTGTGTGTGTGTGTGTGTGTAACTTCACAAGATTGAGCCCATTGGACACACACACACACACACACACACACTCCAGTGTTTACAGACACACTAGCGTGGCGGTGGATTGGTCTCGTCTCGGCGTTCAAGGACAGTCAGGGGGCAGAGACGCACACACCACAGATCACATGACACACCCGGCTGGCGTAAGTGAGTGTGTTTAATGCACACGGCGGCGGTTGCGGCGAGCATTAATAATTTGCGCGGAGGTAATACTCAAGCTGTTGAAGCTGTAGTTGTGCATTTTTAATGGAGGTTTTACAAAGCGTCAGACGACATATGGGAGCGAGAGATGATGCCAAACGCCGCTTTCGCCGGCCGGAGACACTTAAAAAACTAGCCTGCGAGCAAAGACGTAAAACTAGCGCGCGCCTTAATGAATTCACGCAACTTTATGTCCAACGCCATCTTGTTTCCACACACCGGGCGGGTTTTAAGCCAATCGGAGCTGACGAAATTATGGGGCGGCGGGTTTTAATCACTATTAAGTGCTACAATTTACCGCCACTCGCAGGGCGGCGAACATCTGCTACGCTGGGTTTTTTTTAAAGTTGCGCGGCTGTTTTTTAAAGTTTTTTTGTTTAAAAGAAAAACAGAATTTCAAAAACAAACAAACAAACTAGAGACTATTTCAGCAATATTTTTTGTCTTTGTTTCTAAAATATAATTTCTCGTAAAATCGAAGATTATTTCAGCAATATTTTCAATATGTTAAAGTAAATGAGCGTAATTAGCACAATTTGATCTGATTGTGCAAACTAGAGACAAACTAGAGACAATTTAAGCAACTTTTCTTTATTATAATTTATCTTTTATATTAAACTAGATTTTTTCAGCCATATTTTCAGCCAGATTATATTGAAACTCAACTCAACTAATTCAATTTAAATTTCAGTTCATTTCACATCAATTCAACTCAACTCAAATCAACTAATTTAATTCAATTCAATTCCATTTACATTTCATTTCAATTCAACTTAACTCAACTAATTCAATTTAAATTTCATTTCATGTCAATTCAATTCAATTCCATTCTAAATTGCAAGAATAAAAAAATAATCACACCTCAAAATGAGTTTAGTTCTTAAGAAAAAAATCACAAATCAAGAAAATGCAAAAAAAAAACAATTTGTTAAGTTTGCAGATAGCAGAAAGAAAACTCCAGAAAACGAGTATGTGTGACTGAATAAACTAAGAGTAAATATTGTTTTAAAATCGTAATGTAACCGAGTAAAGTTCTCATGAGCTCCGGTGGTTTTGAAACACAGCAATGCTGCTTAAACCAGTTGTCTTCTACACTTTTTCAAAGAACATTCCGGGTTGTTGGAGGGTTGAACCAAATTCCTTTTGTTTACGGAGCAAAAAATTCTTCCTAACCTTCAGTGTCAGTGTTACAATCACAAGACTCATAACATGTATTAAGAACTTAAATATTAAGTATTAAACAAAGTTTTGATTTTCAGATTGACTCAGAATTTTAAGATGAGTGAATTTAAAATCTAGTGAAAAGTAGAATTTACTCAAAAAGTTCTGTTTTTCTGCGTGATTAGGTGGCATATTCAAGCAAACGGTCACTTAAGTTCAACTTCATCTTCAGGCGGGAAGAAACTGAAGTTTTTATTTCTCTTTACTGTTCATAATATGTTTGAAGAATATATGTGGGTATTTATTGGCCATAAAATGCATGTTTTGTACCATGTGACCACAAGCCAGATAGTTAATCGAATTCCCACTAGTTCCACAAAGTAGCAAATTTCCCCATTGTGGGACCAATAAAGGAATATTTTATCATTCCTTCAGTTTATGTGTTTTTTGGCCTTGATTAATTAATTTAATATTGGTAATATCAATATACTATTACCGTATTTACGCTAATATAAGCACCCACCTGATTTTTCAGGGACAAAATAAAAAAAAAATTTAATATATATTTTTTATTAATGTTTCTGGTCCCAGAAACATCAATATTCTCATAAAAATACATTTTTTCTTTAATTAAAAGAAAACCCGGTATGTTGGCTTTGTTTTTTTTTTTACTTTTTGTTTCACATCTGTTTTATATCTTGTTGTTATAAGTGTGACTGTTGTGTGCACAGCATTTTGGCCAACTTTGATGTTGAAATTAAAGTGCTTGATGAATAAAGTTGAGTTGAGTTATTTAACAAACCTAACTTTTGATATCGTTTTATTTGAATAATAGACGCTGTGAAGAGAATCAAAGCGAAGGATTATTATCCCCTGTTTTTCAGACCCAGCGTTTTGATTGTGTCTGTTCCATGGATTTTTTTTACTTCTTGCCCGTGTTCTTCATTTTCATTTTCGACTGTTTTGACTCATTCTGCGATGACACACTGGCATAAAGAAGCCGTGTTTCTTTTTTATTTGTGTTTGTTCCTGACTTGAAATACAGAAAAATGGAGGCTTATATTATATTTATTATATTATATTTTATATAGCACCGCCACAGTGTCATAAATTTGAAAAAATGGTGCTTATATTTGCGTAAATACGGTAATTCAGTTGCAGGTTTGATTCCCAGGCAAAGCGACACACTCCAACATGTCAAATTTAAAACGAATAATATTCCACCAAATTCAGAATATTCATGCGTTTTTTGACACCATACGGCATCCGTAAGGGGCTTAGCTCTGGTTCAAGTTCAAGTTCATTTACAGACTTTAAAAGAGTTAATTTATAGACTTTTATTTATTGTTTATTTATATTCATTATAAAGAAAATTGTCCGTCAATCACCTCCACGATGGCTCCGTCGGGCTGGCGCAGGAAGTGTCTGTAGTGCTGACGCAGGCCGCTCAGGTGCAGCGTGAAGATGGACACGTGTGTGCTGGTCTCAGAGGCCGGGGTGGGCGTGGGCGGGGGCGGTCCCACCACAGGCTCCTCCTCCGTCCAGATGTAGTCGTAGACCGCCACCTGTGGAGACACAGACTGGTACTCAGACAAACATAAACACTATTGAACGAAATATGGATAAATATAGGAGGTATATAACAAAAAAAAAAAAAAAAAAGAAGACGAGTATAGATAAATACAGTCTTTTCTCAAGCTAAGTGGTTGTATTAACATCTCTGACCTAGCTTGAAAAAGAAAGTCCAGGCGACTGAAGTTACCAGATTAACTAGTTTAACTCATTTTAACGGATTTGCCCATCTTGTGAGTTCAAGTTCAAGTTCAAGTTTATTTATATAGCTTATACGTGTATTTCTTTGTTCGAGACCAACGCAAAGCCGCTACTCGAATTAGAAAAATGTCTTTACTTAAAAGTCTTTAAAGAAGTAAAATGTCCGTGTGGGTGTGTGTGTGTTATGGAGAAGGGAGGAGCTACATACACTTTTTAGGGCGTATGTTTTAAGATAAAGGGTGTGTGTGTGTGTGTTATGGAGATGGGAGGAGCTACATACACTTTTTAGGGCGTATGTTTTAAGATAAAGGGTGTGGCTGAGCGTGTTTGTGTGTGTTTGTGCGTGCGTTAAGGAGATGGGAGGAGCTACATACTGTACATTTTCCTGTGTGGATGTTTTAAGATAAAGGGTGTGGCTGAGCGTGTGTGTGTGTGTGTGTGTCTTTAGGTGGGGTTAAGTGTGTGAGCATAAATGACGGGTGGACTCATATAGGTATGTGTGTGTGTGTGTGTGTGTGTGTGTGTGTGTGTGGGTGTGTGTGTGTGTGTGTGTGTACATGTACAGGCATTTAGGTCAAAGTGGAGCTGCTAGGTTTTTATACTAAGGTGTGTCCCTATGGTCACTTGCGGGGACCTTTGTGTTTACAACTTTGTAAAAAAAGACTAAAAAAAACTAAACTAATAGTGCTTGGACATTTGTTACCATATTATTTTTTTAGTGTACGTGTTTCATAGTATTATTCTGTTTTTCCTGTTCTTTGTTCTATTTTAATATTCTTGTAATTTCCCTGCATAAAAAGTTTTGCTTTTTATTAACCTCACACATGACTGACAGTCACATATTCAGATGAAAATAGTAAAGTAAGAAAAAGATTCAGAGTAAAATTCAGAGTAAAATGATGCAATCACTTCATAAATTGTGACATCCACCCAACATGCAAGAAAACAAATGTAATTTATATTGTGTGCTAAAAATATCGGTATCGGCGATATTGGCCTGCAGTTACGTGGTAATATATTTACTCGATATATAATTTATCGAAAAAAAATATTTTGCTCAGCACTAATTTTTAGATTGAAGTTTAAATAGATGGCCGGGATGGTAAAAATGGTAAAAAAAATTGTGTGTGTGTGAGGAGGGCGGAGCCACATTCCTCTGGAGGTCAGGATTGGTCTTCACCTGAGGTCGCGGCTCACCGCACAGGTAGACGTTTGACAGTAATGGCGTGTAATTTACCGCATGTTTGAGGAGATGAGCTCAGGAATGAGACGCACCGCCAACAAAAAACTCACCATTATAAACCAAAAGATCCCATTTTTTTTTAGGTTTCCAGATTTATTTTTACACTGTCTGCTTTACATCACTCATCACTCATCCACCTGTCAAATGGACCTTAATCGGGGGAACGTATTTAATTTTCACAGCCTCATTATCATTTTCCAAAAATTAAGTAGGGTGTCTTACATTGACGGTGGTCTACTGAGACCCTCTTCATCTAATCAATCCCCGGCGGAATGCCTCATGTCCCAAAAATTCTCCTTTAATATCAACATTCAACGAGAAATACCTCACATAAGTGGAATAAAACGTCTCGCGTTCTTTCTTTCTTCCTTTCTGTCTTTGCTTTATTTTTCTTCTCTTTGTTTTTTTTTATGTCTTTTTTATTTTTTTGTATTTATTTTTTCTTTCTTTCTTTCTTTCTTT
>CM051494.1:15456726-15500916 GCA_028031935.1 Paedocypris micromegethes | reverse complement strand
TTTTTTTTTTTATAGTATCTTTTTTTATAATTTGTTTATTCTACATTATTTAAAAAATATAATACAAAAATGTTATATTTTTCCCAATATTCCCATATTCCCTATAAATATCCCATAATGAAATATTCCCAATTTCATTGTAACCGTGTGATGCAATGACAATAACAATTACTAAAAAAATATTATTTAAAATATGTATTTTACACTGAGAAATTAATTATATATATTAGTGCTGTCAATCGATTTATTTTTTAGGATTTCTTTTTTTTTTATTTACAGCAAATTACGGTAATACTGTAGATCTGCCACTCAAGACACGTCAGGTTGGAATCCTGGTCCGGTGGGCTCTACAGACTGGGCAAGACTGCTCCGTAAGATAATACCGTATTTTTCGCCGTATAAGACGCACTTTTTCTTCCCCAAAACTGAGGGTGAAAAGTTGGTGCATCTTATACGGCGAATGCAGAGATCCGCGGAGCGCGCTCACCGCCATCTTAGTGTGCAATACCGCGGTATACATACGTTATCTCGCTTTCTTTCTCCCACAGAATCTTGTGAAACAATGAAACCATGATTTACAAACGAAAACAGACTTTGATCAAAATAAAACAAGCAGATTTTCTCGCGCGCGTCTTTAAAACTAAAACAGCCGCTCTTCTCTTAAAGGCACAGCGCAGAAAACGGAGCGGCAGGCGTATACGCGTCACGTGTGTAATCTATTAATTCAGTCTGTTACACTGCTTTCTGTGTTCGATTAGTAATGTCTGCCGTCATTGATAGTTGTGAGTTACAACTTGTAACGAAACTAATGTGTAATACTGTATTAAGGTGTTTATATACTTATATAAAAATCTAATTCATGAATTATCACGGTATCCACGGTATTGCAAAATCCATATCGTGGCACATCTCAATACCGCTATTCACGTTAATACCGCTATAGCGCCCAGCCCTACTGTCACTGTTTACTGACTTTAAAGTTGGGTGCGTCTTATATGCCGGTGCGTCTGATATGGCGAAAAATACGGTAAATCTACACAACAATCTTATATTTCACAGTCATTTATTCACGCATAATGTCCACGAGAATCTCGAAAACTGTTTTTCAAATCAGTGAAGCACAGCCGAACATTAGATTCCAGTACAGGTGGAGCCCCCGTCAGCTGTTTGGCGAGGCACCTCGGGTTCCCCTAAACTCAGCCGCTGTGAAGACATTACAGAGACGGATCTCCAGCGAGAACATCTCCGGGGCGATCAGCAGCCATTAGCCGAAGCTTCTAGTCAATTACGCCCCTCCGTCACTGTCACAACAGTTTGTGTTACCTGCTTCAGACATTAGCACCTCCCTCGCAGGTACGGTGACGGCATAATTAATGAGCTCCAGCTGTGGCCGCGCCGACACATAATTAATGAGCTCGTTAATCTCCTTGGTAAGACGCACGCCACGCTTCTGCTAGAGCGCCGGGAAATGAGGGGCGGGGCCGACGGAGGGTTGCCACTCTAAATACTTAAAAATAACGTATACGGCAGGGGGCGGGGCTATTTTGGTGGGCGTGGCTAAAGATGCGGGACTGAAGTTTGCCACTTTTAATATCCAAAAATAAGGGACGCTTAGGCTCTACAAAAAGGGCGGAGCCGACATAGGGCCATGTAAAACACGTTTTCAGGAAAGTGTCACCGAAACATGAAAATAAACTCAAATCACATTTTATTGGGCGGCTACAATACTTGTCGTTTTTTCAGTACTATCCAAACATGGAAGCAGCACATACAGTACAAGAATAAAAATAAAAATATCAGTATAAGTGTGAAGTGCAAGAATCCGGACTGCATTGAACAATTTGGGCTAGGCTAATTAGCGCAATGAATCATATTATGAAGCAATATTCTTGATTATGGCATCATAGGACCCGTCTTAAATGGATCAGATTGGTAGATAATTTACCGTGTTTTTCGGACTACATTCCCTAATCTGTTCCCTATTCTTTTTTTCACATTAAATTACACTTTTTGGGGGGATTATAAGGTGCACAGTCAATTTTTATACGTTTTGTAGAATTTTTAAGTGCCTCATAGTCTGAAGAAATACTATAGTTTGGTCCGGTTTCAAGGGTCCAATCGAGCAATTATTACAGTGTGATATAAGAACGTAGCATGAATAAAACTTGTTTACTCACAATTCGACCCAAAATCTACCCAATCAGATGTAAAATCTGAACTTTCACACACAAACCAAATTCCTAGATTGTCAGAGGTGTACAAATCGTAAAAAAATACTCCATTACAGGTCAACAGTTCCTAAACTTGAGTAAAAGTTGTAAAGTATCCAATTGTAAAGCTTTAACAAACACCAGGAAATGTGAAAAACAAGAAACTTTTCATGAGGGATTGTTTTCTAATATTTTCATAGCATTTCAGAACAAAATGCATAAAAAAAAACAAAACAAAACCCGCTAATTCACACTAAACAGTGTCCAGTACATTCAGCATCCTGCAGATGGCAATATCATCACGTCAATCCAAGAAATTATTAAAAGTAGTAAAAGATCACAATCACAATGTAACGAGAAACGGTAAGTATCCATTCAAATGTAGTGGAGTAAAGATACTCAATCACAAAGGTGGTCAAGTACAAGTTGAGTAAAACTTGCTTATATTTTTGATACTCTGTGCAAGTACGAAGTAGTTTTGCAAAGTAAAAAAAAAGCAAAGTAAGCAAAGTAAAAAAATTGTTAAAGTAAAGAAAGTCCATTTACTTGAGTATTTTACACCATTGCTGATTGTCAGGAATATTGACAGTAAACAGCTAAAATTCCCACTTTAGAAAGTTGTATGTATAATAATTTCATCACCATTCTCAGCAAACGTGAAAAATTTCAAACCTAATACATTTTGTTAAAAAAAAAAGTATGTAAAATTTTAAACGTGAGAAATTTCCCCTTAGTGGGAGAAATAAAGTCGTTCATTCAGATGTGTCTGTCCAAAGCATCAGTAGATCCTCCACCGCAGCCTGTGGCTCTTTCACTAACTTCCTCGTAATGAAGAGAAATTCTCCCGGTCTGCTGATATTACAATCCCTCCGCAATTTTGCATGTGCGCTTTAATTGCAAGTGAAGATTTAGGACACAGCTCCTGAAATCCATTTTTAATGAAAACCTCCACATCCTGACCTAATCGCATCAAGCACATTCCGTCTAATTAGAGATGCAAAAGAAAATAATTAGAGTTGCTAAATATTAGTTTCGCTCACATTTTCCCCACGTGTCGATAAATAGTTAATGAGAGAAAATGGCGAAAAAAAATTTGCATGTAGGCAAATGGGTTTAATAGGGATCCGTCTTTGCCGAGTTGGGAAAGTGACCCTTTTTAGCACAGAGATATTGCCACAATAATTATGAAATAATGGCCCCGGCCATCTTATTTAAATGAAAAATCGTCTGCCTGAATAATGCAAAAATTGTGAGACGCAATAACCCTAAATTTTCATCACGCCGGCAAATGTTTAATGTGTTCGCATTTTATCAGTTCAATAACCGCAAATTAAGGCCAATATGAGAGAAGAGGTGGTGACTGCTCGGAACATTCCAGCAATAAAGTCAGACCGCTAACTTACACACTTAGTGTGATGTGTGTAAACTATGTAACGTGTGTGTGTTTCGCTGAAAATAACACAACACGGCGTTTGGTTGACAAACATCAGAGTCGTCATTAATAACTTTAATACACTTTAAAAAGTGCCGTGTCGTTACTTTGAATACATTTTTATACTTGTTAAGTAAAGTAAACATGTGCTTTGGAGCCGGAGATGATGATGAGAAGAGAAGACATTGTTTCTTGAATTGGCCAATGAGCCAATGAGAAGCTTGCATGTGCTGTGTGTAATTTTTACACTAAACTCTTTTAAACTTTAAAATAAATCATAAACACATTTACATGATCTTGTTCCATTGTAAGAAGGAGCAATTGAAGCAATTTGTCTTATGAGGAAACAATAGATGTTTAAATAAGGTAAATATGTAATTAACAATCAATGTGTCTCGTAGACTGCATTTCTACCTGTTTGCCATTCCCATAATGGGAGGCGCTGTTGCTGCCTGTCTGATAAATGGACCAATAGAGCAGATCTTCTGCTGATTGGAGTCTCTTTATGAGGTAACTTATGTAACTAAGTTGTTGCTCCGCCTCATTACACCTCAGTAGTTAAAACATATGGGCTTCTGCTCAGATTTGATGATATTATGTTTGATGCTCTTACACGTATTATTGTTATTTAAATTCAATCCGTTAGTACACAAGCCTCAATCTACGAAGATTGTTTTTCAACCCTTCCAATGAGAAAACATTAATAAAACGTATCATTTGAGATTTCATTAAACTTAAAAACTTTGAAGCCTATTTGAGGGTCAAGATGATAATTTCGGACCAAATTTCAATTGTGTGTGTGTGTGTGTGTGTGTGTGTGTGTGTGTGTGTGTGTGTGTTTTGTCTAACAGGACATGTATTCGTGATTCGAAAAAAGTGTTTATGTTTACATTTTTTCTCAGTATCTGTCAATCTGTGTCAAAAAAATGACGAGCTTCTGTGTGATTGGACGGCTTTAACCAATCAGATTGCGCCGTTAAAACACTTACAATTAAAAGCACAATGTGTGTAAATCAAAAGCTGGAACTACATTCATTAGTTAATTCCACAGCATAAATTAATTAAATTGTGAGACGTTTGATTTTGACGAGCATTGTTATTTTTTCAAATCTTGAGCAACATGCCACACGTCTAATGCAAGTTATTAAACACGCATTTGAATCCAGCAAGCGCATTTCTCTTTTTTTCCCCGATGAAATATTGGTGGCAATTGATTTGTGCGGATGAATCAAGCAAATTTGCATTCTGATTAATTAGGGCTTTCTAATTAGACGAGAACTCAAAACCTCCGTGACAAATGTCTGGCATTCGTAAATGTAACTAAACAGAAATCGTCGGAAATAATTTGGTATCGTCTTTGTACGGCGTTGTGTGTTAATTAGTGTCTTTCTGAAAGCCGTCTCTTCATCTGGATCGGCGCTGATGGATTAATAATAATAATAATAATAATAATAATAATATGAGTATTTGTAAGGCGCTTTTCACAGTTTTAACTGTCTCAAAGCGCACAAATGGATTAGTATCTACAAATGTAAAGTCACGATTACATTTTTGTTCAAGTGGAATGATTATGAATAGCCTACACATTTTTACCTAAAATCAGAACAAAAACCCAAACAATTAAGGCTCTTTATGGGAAAAAAAAATTATACATTAAAAAATCACTATGAATGGTTTTATTTTCACCTTGGAAGAAAAATAACTAAGGCGCTTTAGAAAAAAAAATATTACTACATGTATAAAAAAAAATGCACTATAAAAGTTGTTCATTTTTACCTAAGAGAAAAAGGGCATCTAAGGCTCTTTTGAAAAAAAAAAAAAAAAAAATTGTATAAAATCACTATAAATATTTTTCTTTTTACCTAAGAAAAAAAAACAACTAAGGCTCTTTAGAAAAAAAAAAACATACTATATATTAAAAGAATCAATTTGTATTAGTATCAACTACCATTTCGCCCATCGACTTTTGAACAGCCATTAATCCATCGAAGCGGCTGAGACTTGAGAGGAGCATGAGGGTGAAGCTCGATCACCTTCATCCAGACAGACATCAGATCTTCTCAGACTCACCTTGCGTCTCTCTCCGTTGAAGCCTCGCCATTGCTCGGCCTTCTTCACGATGAAGCTCAGCTCCTGGTTGGAAAGCTCCATGTCGTTGGGGATGAAGAACGCCCCCTCGGCGCTGTGAAGACGCTGGTAGACGTCCATCAGTCTCCCGTCATGGTGAAGCCTGGAGAAGAAGAAGAAGAAGAAGGGAAATACAGTCTGAACTCTGCGTTTTTCTCACTTTATTTCATTCACGGTTGACTGTGACAGTTTGAAACCATAAAAGAGTATTTATAGTGATTTTTTTTTTTATTCTATAATATAATTTTTGTTTATTTTCTTAATAGCCTTTATTGTTTTTTTTCCCCCTATGGTAAAAAGAAAAATATTTATAGTGATTTTATACAATGTTTTTTCTGAAGAGCCTTAATTGTTTTTTTTTTCCTTAGGTAAAAATAAAAACATTTATAGTCATTTTTTTAATTATATAATATTATTTTCTAAAGAGCCTTAGTTGTATTTTTTGTTCTAAGGTAAAAAGAAAAAAAAAACATTTATAGTGATTTCTTTTAATATATACAGTAATGTGTTTTTTTTTTTCTAAAGAGCCTTAGATGTCCTTTTTCTCTTATGTAAAAAGAAAAACATTTATAATGATTTTTTCATACATGTATTAATATTTTTTTTTCTAAAACGCCTTAGTTATTTTTCTTATTCTTAGTTATATATATTTAATATATAATATATATATATATTTTTTTTTCCCTAAAGAGCCTTAATTGTTTGGGTTATTTGTTCTGATTTTAGGTAAAATTTGTAGGCTATTCGTAAAGTTTGAACAAAAATGTAACTGTGACTTCCCATTTGTCAAAAGCAGAAACGTAGCCCCGCCTTTTTTCCATCAGCACCAATGTGCGTTTATTTCACCCGCATCATCACAGTTATTTGTTTGTTTATGGAAACAGCTTTTCTTATTATGACAACAACACAATTAAAATAACGTTAAATGACGTTTTATGTTTCAAGAAATACAAAAGTGTGCTGATAGAATACAGGGTGATGAACAGAGAGAACGATTCTAACGAACTTCACGGACGCATTTAAGCGCGTGAATAAAAACGAGCATAATGGCGAAGGAAAGTTCTTTTGTTTTCCACTGCAACAAGTCTTTCACCACCTTGTCACATCCTGGTGGTCGTGTTGTCACGGCTGTTAACGTCTGACAAACACTTCATCCGACCTCTCCAGCACCGTGATATTCTGATGAGCTTCAGCTCCAGACCAAGGCCTGACCCGTCACACGTCAGCTCCCTCACAGAAGTGACTCTGTCTGCTCAAGAAAGATCAAATGGACTCCAATCAAAGAGCGGGAGACATCTCGGCAGAAGAAGATGAAGAAGAGAATCCTTCTTCACAAAGGCCTTCCGCAGCTACTTTTGCTGTTTGTTAATTACGATCGGTTCACTCGCCGGCTCAAAGTCGAGAAGAACAAATGCGCCGGAGCTCAAAAACCCGCCGAAGTTCATCAAAACCCACTTTCCCGCCTGTCAGAAACCATTTGTAGTAGACGTGTGGGAATGATACTGGTTTAAATATAACCGCGGGTGGAGAAGAACGTATGGATTACTATCACATTCTGGAATCATGGCTGGTTTGAGCGTCCACTATAGAGTCATTCGCTGATTTTGAAGACATCGAAATTCTCTAAAGTAAAGTCTAAATGACCCATGTTTGTCCGTGTTTACGTGTCGTTTACGTGTATAATGGCTGGTGATCACCGGTAGAAGAAGATGAAGATGAAGATGAAAAAGAAGAAGAAGAGAGAAGAAGAAGAAGAAGAAGTAGAAGAAGAAAAAGAAGAAGAAGAAGAGGAAAAGAAGAAAAAGAAGAAGAGGAAAACCATTGTTTGTCCCAACAATGAGAAATTTACATTTTGCAGCAGCCACAACGCAAAAAACAGAAATATTGCATATTGTTGATATAAGAATTAGAATACGAGTGAACAAAAAAAAATATTGCACATATTGTTGGTATGAAACGTATAACAAGCTGTAGAATATGTCTCCCAATTCACACAATGCCTAGACATTGCCTAGAAATACCAAAAATCCACCGTTAGGCTATCTTGATAAAAGAGTCACAAAGAACCAGAAGTTTGTAGCCTAGTCATTCTATATAATGGCTAAGAACAGTTTGTGATGAGCTGAAATCATGATTGTCGAAAAACAAAATGGAGTGTCGATTTCTAGATATGCCTTAAGTCGGTTGACGTCCAAGTCGGTTGACGTCCAAAAGCGCAATGACGCCTTAGGAAAGAAAAAACGTACACTTCCGATTTTTTCGGATTCTGGTTCAGGGTTTCGAAGAAGTTTGACTGACGGACTTTTGTCAGAGTGAGTCATTTACTTTTCCCAATTCACAATGTAAAAATCCTACCAATAGCTTGTGATCACCAGTAGAACAAGCTGTAGAATGTCTACTAATTCACACAATGCCTAGACATTTTATATAATGGCTGAAAAGCGAACCGGAAAAGTGTTAATTAAGAAAGAACGCTTTTATAGTGCACTAGAAATCTCAAAAATCTTGATAAAAGGTCACAACGAAGCATACAAGAAGATTGTAGCCTAGTCATTTTATTTAATGGCTAATATGAGTTTATGAGCTGAAATCATGATTGTGGAGAAAAAAAAAATGGACCTTACAATGATGGAAAAAAAAAAGCGACGATTTCTCGATAAGCCTGAATTCAAGAAAGAAAAAATAAAACATGTTGGTTCAGGGTTTTGTGAAAAGCTAAACAGGGAGTCGAATAATTTAATTTTACAAAGAATAATTGTAGCTTTCTGCAAAATTCTTTCTTTTTCCAACAAGCATTTTCCTCAGTTCAATTTGCTTCCTTCTTTTGATTTTTCTTTCCAATCCAGTGTGAACCGCGCCCATTTGTCTTCATAATGCAACAAAGTTTGCCACAAAGCAGACATTATACACTTTACCTATAAATGCCAGCCAATCTCTACATTGCATTTGACATATTTGATATTCACATATTAATGGATTCATATTGTACAGCTTGTTAAACAACATTTAAACAAAAATTTTGAAGTCTAATTGGTTGTTACATTTGTCTTTCCATTGTACTTGAGATGTGGGGAGCCAATTAGAGTATTTCAGCTTTAAGGCAGGACACACCCCCAGTGACCAGCCAATGATAGGACGAGATCAACAAACGCTTTTTTAAACTCACTTGTTTGTGTTTTTGTGTTTTTAAGAACCCAATGACGTCTCAAGAAAAAAAATAATTGTAGCTTTCTGTAATATTCTTTTGTTTTTCCAACAAGCATTTTCCTTCCTTTTAAACTCAATTGTTTGTGTTTTTAAGTTGTCAGACGAAAATTGAGAACCCGAGAAGAACATCAGAATTCCGACCCCAAATTCTCGCTTTGCTATGAAAGTTTAAATTTTTTCTCCGTGTCTTTGTTGCGAATAAATAAATCGTGCTAGTTATAAATTGAGACGAAAATTGAAAACCCGAGAAAAACATCAGAATTCCGACCCCACCAGAATTTCCTGGTTCGCTATGAATGTTTTAAATTTGTCTCCGTGTCAGGCCACTCCCACTACCCATTTGTAGATCCGCAACCATCACTTTTTTTCCACATCACCGAACAAACGACAACCGAGTGACGGGCAAAAAGCGAAAGCCAAAAATACGCGTCTCGCCGAGAGAAAGAGAGGAAACAGGGTCGTTCCCATTCCCGCCTTTCAACCTCTGATCCTCCTCACCGATTCAGTCGAACAATAGCGGCGCACGAGTCCGTCTCCTTAGCTTAAGCAACGGAAAGAAAGGAGCGGCGCGTAGCATGTAGCGAAACAGACCTCGCTAAGATGTAATTAAAAACAGATAACAGTTCATTCCATCTATACGTGCCGCCCCGGGCGTTATTTTAGAAATAGGTCAGACAGTGTGTCAGTGCTTCTCTCCGCACGCTGAACAGAAGCAGATAACCCATAAAAGCCAGCCAGTCTGCTCACAATGCCACCGCTGGCCTATATTCACACATCCTGCCAGTCCTGAGGAGACGTCAACCCATCCAGCCGAGCCATGTGGAGGTTCACCGGTAGAAGAAGAAGAAGATGAAGAAGAAGATGAAAAAGAAGAAGAAGAAGAAGAAGAAGAAGAAGAAGAAGAAGAAGAAGAAGAAGAAGATGAAAAAGAATAAAAAGAAGAAGAAGAAGATGAAAAAGAATAAAAAGAAGAAGAAGAAGAAAAAGAAGTAGAAGAAGATGAAAAAGAATAAAAAGAAGAAGAAGACGAAGACGAAGACGAAGAAGACGAAGAAGAAGAAGAAGAAGAAGAAAACCATTACTTGTCCCAACAATGAGACAACTACATTTGAGAAATTTACATTTTGCAGCAGCCACAACGCAGAAAACGGAAATATTACACATTGTTGATATAAGAATTAGAATACGAGTGAAGAAAAAAAAATATTGCACACATTGTTGGTATGAAACGTATAACAAGCTGTAGAATACGTCTCCCAATTCACACAATGCCTAGACATTTTATATAATGGCTGAAAGGCGAATCGGCAGAGTGTTAACAAAGAGCTTTTATAGAGAACCCTGAACTCCACCGTATGGCTATCTTGATAAAAGAGTCACAAAGAACCAGAAGATTGTGGCCTAGTCATTCTATATAATGGCTAGGAAGAGTTTGTGATGAGCTGAAATCATGATTGTGGTTCCTCCTTTCTCCCGACGCCGGAGAGAGTCTCATATCCCGACAATAATAATTGAAATGCCGTGTTTACGCCACTATAAGCACCTCTCGGATTTCTCAGGCACTATTGAAGGCACTCCACCATTTTTACGTTTCTGGTTCAGTTATGGTCCCATTCTCCTACACAGACATTTTACCTTATTTAACAAACCTGACCTTAAACTCGTATCAGTTTTATAGCGTTTTACTTGAATGATGGATAACAAAACGTCGATTCTAGTGGCCAGGACTTCATTTCCCAAGAGTCTTTGCACCAGTCTGGATAAACTCTCTGTTTTTCTGACGCCGTGTGAAGAGAATCAAAGCGAAGGATTATTATCCTGTTTATCAGACCCAGCGTTTTGATTGTGTCTGTTCCTTGGATTTTTTACTTCTTGCCCGTGTTCTTCATTTTCGACTGTTTTGACTCTTTCTGTGATGACACACTGGACCCGTTTGTTAGCGCTAAGCTAAACTGACCAGTCGTAGTTTGAAGATTCTGTTTGTTGTAATATTAATGACTGTATTTAGTTTAATCTTACTTCTTCCAGTGTTATTTTGTCTCTGTTAAGTGTCGTGGCGTCTCTAATGTTCCTTTATTTCCGTTATTGAGCCACTAAACGCTTATACTGTGTGAATAATAGTGAAATCAACAGAAGGCAAGAAACGATTTAAACATAACACAAGATCATGATAAAAATGCAGTACTATTTATTGAAAACATTAGCTCATGGCTTTAGTGGTCAAGTTGTTTGATGAGAACCTTCATGCCTTCATAAATGCAATGATGGAGAACTTTAGTGATTAGAACACATCTGCACATACGATTGGAGGATGAGGATGACGGCAGAGTTTGTAAAACTGTTTAATGGCAAACTCAGAAGGTCCAAATCGCTGAAGAACATCTAAACAACTGAAGAAGAAGAAGAAGAAGAAGAAGACACCTCAAAACACAAACGAAAAACTCCCACGTGGTTTCTCAGGCAGCAACGAGTTATTAATTGGTTAGATGGCGTCAAATCAAATGTTTCAGGTCTTTGAGTTCTCCTCATGATGAAAAGTTTTATGCTTTTGTTCCGGTTAAAAAAAAAAGATGTTGTTAACGTCCATCAGACGCTCAATCCAGCCCAGTGATGGTGATCTCAGCTCATCCGCATGTCATTTCTCCGATTACAGATTCCCTAATTTCACAAGAGTATTAAATCAAACTACATCACGTCAACACTTGGCTGTCAGACGCTGGTAATGAGTGGAGCGCTCTTGATAAGGCCCGGTCATGATGCTGATGTGCTGGTGGACAGGACTTCATGGCTGGATGTCCCTCAGGGGTTCAGTGTCCGAAAATACTCCCACATCATCTCGGAGTGGGAACGGTGAAGACCGCAGTGTTTTGACACTTTTGACACTTCCACCAGGAAGGTCACACACAAAATGTCCAGTTGATGGCAAAGAACAACATGGAATTTTATGAAATAAAACATCTTCTGATTCCGGGCTTTACTAAGTGACAGATGGCGTGTGGAATGAGAGCGTTGAATATGGAGAGAATCAGTTCTCAGAACATTGATCGAGAACTATTGTCTTTGTAGGATTAGTGGTGAAGAACATTAGTCTCCAGATTTTGAGAACTGTGGTCATTAGAACATTAGTGACTGAGAACATCATTTATCAAGAACGTCAGTCATTAGAACATTGATTATCGAGAACCTTTGCCATCCCAACATTTAGGATTGAAAATATTAGTCATCAAATCTTTGAGAGCATCAGTTCTCAGAACATCGATCGAGAACTTTTGTCTTTGTAGGATTTGTGATGAAGAACATTAGTCTCCAGATTGTCAACTTTTGGGAACCTTGGACATTAGAACATTCGTGACTGAGATCATTTATCAATACATCAATCATCGTGACAATACATCATTTATCAAGAACATCAGTCATTAGAACATTGATTATCGAGAACCTTTGCCATCCCAACACTTAGGACTGAACATTTTAGTCATCAAATCTTCTATTGAAAAAACCTTGGCCACCATAAGGCTATTAATCAGGAACATTAATCAGATCAAGATCCAAACGTCAACGATTGAGAACATTGATTATTGAGAACCTTTGCCATCAGAAGATTATTTATGGAGAACATTAGTTCATTCGAGCTTTAGTGATCAAGAACATTGTATATTCAGAACCTTTGCTTTCATAAATGCAACAATTGAGAACTTTAGTCATTGGAAAATGGATTATTGAGAACCTTTGCCATCACAACATGAAAATATTAGTCATAAGAACTTAGATTGAGAACCTGGGTCACCATAAGACTATTGATCAATAACATGAATCAGATCAAGAACCGAACGTCAATTATTGGGAAACATTGACATTAGAACATATATGATTGAGAACAACGATAATCGACAACCTTTGCCATCAGAAGATTATTTATCGAGAACATTAATTCATTAGAGCTTCAGTGATCAAGAACATTGTATATTGAGAATTTTTGCCTTCATAAATGCAACGATTGGGAAATTAAGTCATTGGAACATTGACTATCGAGAACCTTTGCCATCAGAACACTATTGATTGAAAATATTAGTCATAAGAACTTCAATTGAGAACCTGGGTCACCATAAGGCTGTTGATCAAGAACATTAATCAGACCAAGAACCGAATGTCAATTTCAGAACTTTTTTTTTCAGAAATTTCAGAACTTTGACAACAGAGCACAAACAATTGAGAACATTGATTTTCGAGAAGCTTTGCCATCAGAATATTATAAATCGAGAACATTAGTTCATTCAAGCTTCAGTGATCAAGAACATTGTATTTTGAGAACCTTTGCTTCCATAAATGCAACAATTGAGATCTTTAGTCATGTGAAAATTGATTATCGAGAACCTTTGCCATCACAACATGAAAATATTAGTCATAAAAACTTCGATTGAGAACCCGGGTCACCATCAAGAACATTAATCAGATCAAGAACAGAACGTCAGTTATTGAGAACCTACGCCATCAGAATATTATATATCAAGAACATTAGTTCAAGCTTCAGTGATCGAGAACCTTTGACTTCATAAATGCAACGATTGAGAAATCTTCCATCAGAACCTCAGACATTACGAACATTAGTCCGAGTGGGACTGTTTCCTGGAGCGTCTCTGTACCTGAGGATGTAGACGTAGAGAACGGTGAAGGACAGGATGGCGTGGACTCCGTACAGGAAGAGGGTGATGACGAGGCCGGCGGTGCCCGACTGTTCCGTCCGGTAGAAATGCCAGTAGAGTTTGGCGGCATCAGCCAGTGGTTCCTCGGCGCTGTAGGACAAACGCTGGACAAAGACGTGAAGAACAAAGACGTTTAAGTGATATTTCTCCTTAAATGCAACGGAAATTTGCCGTTGACCCTATTGTAGACAAATGGCTTCACTTGCTCCTCTTTTTGTAAGTCGCTTTGGATAAAAGCGTCTGCCAAATGACTGTAAAGTAAAAGTAAAGTAACAGAAAACAAACCAATGAGGGCGTCACACTTCAAAATACTGTACATCAATAATACCAGAATGTCTTGACTTTCAACTTACAGTATGTACAGTATCGATATCCAGGCATTTTTAATCATGAAAAAGAAATATCATTTTAATAGTCAAAATAAAACTGACCCGATGTATAAATATATTTATTAAATATATATATATATATATAATTAGATATTTATAATATGCAGATGTATACAATGTTTTATAATATTTTCAATGAAACAGACTTTCATTTATTCGTTTATATAGTCAAAAAAGAATATTTTTACATTTAAAATGTCTTAAAAAATCTACAGAGAATGAAATCAGGCCTTTTTTAATTGTACACAAAAAAATTGCTAAATAATCCCTTGTAAATAATTTGCAAATAGTCCCAGACTATAACATGCCCAGTCTCCCAAACTGACTATTAAAAACTTTAATTGTATTATTATTGTATTATTATAGATTGGTTAAGTAATACAAGCCATATAGTATGGTGTTTTACAGTAGATTTTAGTAGATAGTAATGAAAAAAAAAATGTATATATAAATATTCTTAATATTCAAAATGATATATTTGTCCTCTGAATGTAAATATTATTTTATGCTTTGGGCAAAATAATAAATATAAACAAATAAAACAACGATTTCTGCAAATAAAAATAAAAAGGAATAGACAAATTATAACAATCCAATCTTATTAGAACAAATCACAAACACCATCGTTTTTTCTCATTAGTGTTTGTACATCAGACTATGACTAGGAAAATCTGTCGCTTAATTTGATTGGCTAGGAGAAATACATTGCAAAAATGCATGCATAAAACGATAACAAAACATTTTATATATTTATATATATATATATATATAAATAGAATTTTGTCGAAACACACAATAATGTAGTTATAGCACTATTATGATTGTATTGTGTTATATCTATATACATTATCTATATACATTATTATTGAATGTATATAGATATATAATCAATATATTCTAAATACAGCACGCAGCACCGCTACTTACAATTTTACTAGCGTTATTGTTATTATTGCGGCAGGAGAGAGAAAGAAAAACCCCCCAATAATTTCCAAATCAAAGTCAAAGACGGGCGACTCGGGCTGAGGCTCGTAAAGTGACTTTGCTAAGATAAGGAGAAACTTCTATTTGCAGAGCAGAAGTGTCCACGTTATTTTAAGTGACTTACCCCCAGGACGCAATCCACAGTGAAGAGCGCCAGAGGGTCCAGCAGTGTCCACACAGCCACGGCCGTGATCAGCTGTGACAGGACGGAGGAGGATGAGCCCGACAGCATCTGACAGGCCCATCTGATCAGCAGCAGCATCAGCGTGGCTGCGCTCAAGGTCAGGGGTCCCATCAGCACCAGCAGAGCCTCCTGCGGGCCGCTCAGCAGCGAGCCCTGGTACGCCAGGTCCACCGTGTGCCAGCGCAGGGCAAAGCTGGAGGACCGCACACAATAATAATCACGGGAAAAAAAAAAACAAATTAATAGATAAAAAATAATCACATAAAAAAAACAATATCAATATATTAGTACAGCAGGTCCACCGTGTGCCAGCGCAGGGCAAAGCTGGAGGAACGCACACAATAATAATCACAGGAAAAAAACTAAATTAATACATAAAAAAATAATCACATCAAAAACACAATACATCGTTCAAAATAATCACATTTCAAAAAGAATAAATTGTTCAAAAATAATCACACTAAAAAATAAATAAATCATTCAAAAATAATCACACAAAAAAAAAACAATATCAATATATTAGTACAGCAGGTCCACCGTGTGCCAGCGCAGGGCAAAGCTGGAAGACCACACACAATAATAATCACAGTAAAAAAAAAAAAAATTTATACAAAAAAGAATCACATTAAAAAAGAATACATTGTTAAAAAATAATTACATAGAAAACACTACATCATTCAAAATAATCACATTTGAAAAAGAATAAATTGTTCAAAAATAATCACATAGAAAACAATACATCATTCAAAATAATCACATTTCAAAAAGAATAAATTGTTCAAAAATAATCACATAGAAAATACATAAATCATTCAAAAATAATCACATTAAAAAAACAACATTAATATATTAGTACGCCAGGTCCACCGTGTGCCAGCGCAGGGCAAAGCTGCCACTATCATGATAATCACAGTAAAAAAAAAATAGTTGAAATGTAATCACGTTTAAAAAAATGATACATTGTTGTAAAATAATCGCGTTTAGAAAATGATACATTTTACAAAATAATCACATTAAAAAGACATAAATCAATCATTAAAAATAGTCACATTAGAAGTTGACAAATAATCACATTAAAAAAATAATAAATTGTTAAAATTAATCACATTCAAATTAAATAAATGAATCGTAAAAAAAAAAATCACATTCAAAAAATTATAAATTGTAAAAAAAAGCACATTTAAAAAAGAATAAATTGTTAAAAAATAATCACATTTAAAAAATAATAAACTGTTAAAAAATAATCACATTAAAAAGAAATAAATAAATCATTAAAAATTGTCACTTTAAAAAACAATAAATAAATCATTAAAAAATAATCACATAAAAAAACAATAAATCATTAAAAAATAATCACGTTAAAAGTGTCTGTGAGGTGCCAATCACACATAATAATAATAATCACGTTAAAAAATTCATTGAAAAAAAATCAAAAAATAATAAATAATTTGAAATAATCACATTAAAAAACAGTGAATCATAAAAAAGTATTCCCATAAAATATAAATCTTTTAAAAAATGATCACATCAAAATAAATAAATAAAACATCAAAAAATAATCACAAAAAAATAAAAATCGTTAAAAAACAATCACACTCAAAAAGTAATAAATCATTGAAAAAAAATCACATTGATAGTGTCTGTGAGGTGCCAATCTCACTCTGTAATAAGAATATTTGCAAATAAATAAAAAAAAGTTTTTTTTGCCCGGATCTTAACGATTCCATTCAGAGGATAAACATATAATTTTGAATAATAAAAATATGTATTTTCATATGTATTTTTTCATTACTATCTACTGTCCACTTTTCAAGCCAGTGGATTTTAAGTGGAAGTGTAACAAAAACGTACATGTAACATAAACATCGTATTTACGTCTTCCCACCACATACAAATATTTTTCTCACTGTACGACAACCACCCAGAAATCACGACTGGCACAGTATTTTACAGCAGATCCGGTGTTTATAATGAAAAGTTGTTCCACAAGCTTGTGGCGCAATAAAACCCACGTGTGTGTGTGTGTGTGTGTGTGTGTGTGTGTGTGTGATCCCTGACCGCTGCTGTGGTCACCAGCCCCGTTGGCAGCAGATGATGGGACAGACATGTGGAACGTGTCATGATCTCGTGACCCAGACTCGGGGTTTTTCCTCCATCCGTCCCGAAAGGGTTAATGACGAATCTCGGGCCGTAGTATCTCCAGAGGTGTCGAGTAACAACTACTTCCTTATTTTACTTGAGTAGAAATGTGGCATACTTTACTTGAGTAATTATTTACCCCGCTTACTTTTGACTTATACTTCTTATTTTGTTTTTTAACGGGTTAATGACGAATCTCGGCCGTAATATCTCCAGAGGTGTCGAGTAACAACTACTTCATTACTTTACTTGAGTAGAAATGTGGCTTACTTTACTTTAGTAATTATTTACCCCGCTTACTTTTGACTTATACTTCTTATTTTGTTTTTTAACGGGTTAATGACGAATCTCGGCCGTAATATCTCCAGAGGTGTCGAGTAACAACTACTTCATTACTTTACTTGAGTAGAAATGTGTCTTACTTTACTTGAGTAATTATTTACCCCGCTTACTTTTGACTTGTACTTCTTATTTTGTTTTTTTACGGGTTAATGACGAATCTCGGCCGTAATATCTACAGAGGTGTCGAGTAACAACTACCTCATTACTTTACTTGAGTAGAAATGTGCTAGAGTAATTATTTTCCCTGCTTACTTTTTACTTCTACTTCTTATTGTGTTTTTTTTAGGCAAACGTCTGTACTTTCTACTCGTTACTTTTTCAAAAGTAGTTACTGCAATTTCATTTTGGTTAGTTTTATGAGTTTTTAGTTTTTGACGCTTGTTCCGTGTTTAACTGATACGCATATATGGGTCTGATTTGTGTAAGACTAAGCTTTGTAATAAAGTGCATTCATTTTCAATGTAATTGTACACAACAACATTTTAAAATAACAATATAGTTCTATATGGCAATTTTTTTCTTGCATTTTACTTTTCACACCTAAAAGTAGTTTTATCAGATTTAGTAACAGTACAAAATACTGGGCAGCTACTTTTACTTCCACAGAAGTATTTTTTTAACTCTAGTATCTATACTTCTACTTAAGTAACGAAGGTGTCTATTTTCGAAAGACACTTTGACTTTTACTCTAACAAAATATTGGCCAGTTACTTTTACTTCACACAGAAGTACTTGTGACGAGTTGTACGGATGATTAGACTAACGCACCGGCTGATGGGCACGTGCAGGAGCTGCAGGTAAAGCCACTGGCCACAGTAATGCCAGTAGAGGCGCGGGAACCACACCAGGCCCAAGAGGAGGAGACTGAGGAGGAGCCGGGACGGGCGGGACACGCCCAGCAGGGATGGCAGGAGGCGGAGCATCAGACGTGTGCGTCCGGCTGGTCCGCAGCAGTGGCGCTGACACCTGAGGACCAGAGGGCAAACACAACATCAACCCGGCAGTTCCACGACTGTGCTTTCTGGTGTCCGAGGTCTGACCAAATGACCTTTGACCCCTCTGGTGAAGAGGAAGACCCCAGACAGCAGGAGAGCTTCCGTCCTGGTGGCGTTCTACTAGAGGTTTTACGGTATATAAGCACGATTATATGAAAATAAATACCTTAATAAACATGCGTAAATGAACATAAACTTATAAAGCATACACGTTTGCTTTTTTTTTCACTTTTCACTAAAGCCTTTAAAAGTGAGGCGCGGTTTTTTGTTACCTAAATAAGAAACATATTATAATTGACTTGTATTATTGAAAAATGTATGTAAAAAAAACTATAATTGTAGTTAAACAGATCATTAGTGCCTTTTCTGACTGTAATAGGAGGGAACAAAGACATGCATATACAAACACAAAAACTACTAAAATTTACAGTATTAAATGTTCGATAAATGCAGCTGTTGAAAGTTTGAACATAAACGTTCAAGTCCCGCACCAACGTAAAGTCTATTTAACATATATAAACGTTTGAAACATTGTCTTTAAGCCTACAATTGCGTCTTATTAAAATAAAAAAATAAAATAAAAATATTTACACACACACACACGCACACACACATGAAAAGCCTAACATTATAAACGTGTGTGTGTGTCGATACTCGATCAATACTTTTTAATTGTATTGACATATTGCGCTCCTTGTAACCAGAGCGGAGGAGATTTCGGTGGTGTAAAATCTTTCTCTTAATGCGCCCCTCACAAATAAAAGAGAAATAAATCACCGGCCAATTACAATCGCACAATGTAAAAAGTGTCTTGTTGCAGAAGATCTGCTCTATTGGTCCATACAATAGTTTATCAGACAGGCAGCAACAGCGCCTCCCATTATGGAAATGGCGAGCAGGTAGAAATGCAGCCGAGTCTCTGCACTGATGGTTATTTACATAATAACCTTGATTAAAAATCTATTGTTTCCTTTTAAGACAAATTGCTTTGATTGCTCCTTATTACAACGAAACTAAATCATGTAAACATGTTTATAATTTATTTAAAAGTTTAAAAAACTGCGTACAACACATGCAAGCTTCTCATTGGCTCATTGGCCAATTCAAGAAACAAGGTCTTCTCTTCTCATCACCATCTCTGGCTCCAAAGCACATTTTTACTTTACTTTGTGAGAAATGTGTTTACTTTACACTAAAAAACTTTCTTTTAATTTGGATGAAGCACATATTTTACATTACACTGATGGTTAGACAGAAAATGGAACTCTTTGAGAGAGATCAAGTACAAAAATTCGAAGTAATGACACGCCTTTGGCAGCTTTTACAGTTCAGAGCAGCGTCCGCGAGAGAAGACGGAGTGAAACTGTAGAAAAAAAAACGGGCAAGAATTCCACCAATTTCCCAAATGAAAGTCCAATTAAAGTCCCCGTGTTCTACGCTTCTGGAAAAAGTCCTAATTTGATCCGCGGCAAAGCATTTTTTTTCTTTTGCTGTAGTGATTCTGATGAACAACTTCTTTAAAGACGAAGCTACAAGCTTCCACTCAAAGATCTGTTTAAAGAAACAATCCACAGCGTTCTCCTGGCGGCGGAGCGCAGTATAATGCAGATTTATGCCTGTTTTTCCATATCCATCATCACATCTCCGCCGTTTATGTGAAGCTCATTTCCCACTTTCTGGCTGCCGAGTTGCACATAAACGCGCTTCATTGAGGGGGAAAAAAAAGGCGGCGAGGGGGATTTGGGAAGCTATAAAAGAGAATTACTGCTGCGAAATTAGAATAGTGCTCATAATTAGAATAGGATATTTGCCGCCGCCAGATGATCAGGATTATTTGCAGCCGAGCAGAGACGAGCGCCGGGACACTTCCACCTAATCGAAAGCAGGGAAAATGTCTTCCACTTAATTAGTGGATCTTGTTTGACTAATAGCTTTTTTTTTTACGCAGCCAACTTCCTGCATGAGCGGAGCAGGCGGGGGTCCGTAAACGCAGAATCACGGGGTGTCTCCGCGCACACAAAACACCGGATGCTGGAGCCAACGCCCCATCTGGAGCGCCAGAGACTCGTAAACGATGTGTAAAACTCGCTAGTGCCATGACGAGCAGGTTACGCGCGAGAAATATTCCCAGGCATTACAATGTTACCATTAGGGATGGTAGAGTATTGATACTTTAATAGCCGCTGGTCCGAACGCAGAGTTTGCAGGTCCACGTTTGTGCTTTCTGGGGTCCGAGGTCTGACATAACTCACATCACCTTTGGACCTAATAGGACACCCCCTGTAATAGAACGCCCCATCTAATAAGACGGCACCTCTAATAGGACACCATCTCTAATAGAACGCCCCCTCTAATAAGACGGCACCTCTAATAAGACGGCACCTCTAATAGAACGACCCCTCTAATAGAACGCCATCTCTAATAGAACGCCCCCTCTAGACTTAGACTTAGACACCTCTAATAGAACATCATCTCTAATAGAACACCCCCTCTAATAAGACGGCACCTCTAATAGAACGACCCCTCTAATAGAACGACCCCTCTAATAGAACGCCCCCTCTAATAGTACGCCCCATCTAATAGGACGCCATCTCTAATAGGCTGCCTTCTCTAATAGGACGCTCCCTCTATTAGGACGTCCCCTCTAATAGGACACCATCTCTAATAGGACACCCCTCTAATAGAACGCCCCCTCTAAAAGGACGCCATCTCTAATAGGACACCATCTCTAATAGGACGCCATCTCTAATAGGACACCCCTCTAATAGAACGCCCCCTCTAATAGGACGCCATCTCTAATAGGACACCATCTCTAATAGGACACCATCTCTAATAGGACGCCATCTCTAATACAACACCCCCTCTAATAGAACACCCTCTCTAATAGGACGCCATCTCTAACAGATTTTTCTATAGATCTATAAATCTATAAATAATCTATAAATAACTAACTCTATAAATGCTGTTGAATAAATAACTAATAAATATTGAAGTTGAAGATACATTTCACTTTGTTGAAGAATTAGTATTTTTAAGTATTTTTTGGCCTCTGTGTGTGTGTGTGTGTGTGTGTGTGTGTGTGTGTGTGTCGGCCAGCCGCCCACCACACACAGACACGAGGCTTTTTTCCTCAACAAAACCCAGTAAACGTGGAAAAGCGAGTGTTCACCTGCCAGAAGCCGTGACACAGATTCACGTTCTTCTAGATTCGCGGGTTCTGACCCACTGCCGGCTAAATAAATGCGTACGGACTGCTGTCACTGTAAATACTGCTTCAGAATACACAATACACACCCACAAAACCGTCCACACAGCACCAACGCACGCGCAATACACACATTATTCAGACTTTTATGATTGAATCGATTAAATGGCTTTTAAATCGTTGCAACGTTATATACACTGTATTTTATAGACTCTTTGCAACATTATATACACTGTATATTATATACACTTTACAACATTATATACACTATTTTATAGACACTTTGTAACATTATATGCACTGTATATTATATAATCTTTGCAACATTATATACAATGCATGTTATAGACACTTTGCAACATTATATGCACTATTTTATAGACACTTTGCAACATTATATACACTATTTTATAGACGCTGTAGCAACATTATATACACACTGCAATATAGCAACACTGTTATACACTGTATTGGAGAAATAGAACAGTAATTTATGTGTATGTACACACGTACAAAATGCTGTATCATTAAAACATGTGGTTTTTTTTTTGGATTGTTTTAATTTCCAACCGAAACAATCGAAAAATGTTTAAAAATTGACAAGAAGAAAATAATCCAGAAAAAATTATTAAATATTTGGATTAAGGATTACTCTCTAATGAACATTCCATTAGTTTTATATAATTTATTGATTTTTTTTTATTCAGTGTGCGTTATAGACTTAAAAACAAAATATATGTATTTATATAAGCATTTATGTTTATCACAGTAAATCAAACCAAATCCTGACATTTCAGTCGAGTGAAAAACAGATTGTCGCCTCGTCACAAACACTGAACAATCTTTAGCCGTAAAGTACTTGTTTTCGGTTTGTTTAGGCGGAACAAAAGAGAGACAATGATCTGGAAGAAGAAAGGAAATAATCTGGAAGATGGACAATAATCTAGAAGAAGAGCAACAATAATCCAGAAAGAGGGACCAGAAAATAATCTAGAAGAATAATCCAGAAGAAGAGGGACAATAATCTGGAAGAAGAGGAACAATAATACGTAAGTGAGACAATATCCCAAAAAAAAGTCTCGACGCCCCCGAACGTCCAACACTCCTCGCAAACGAGGCTTATTTTTCGATTCGTTGGCATAGCCTCCTGAGACCCGGCGTCCTCTTTAGGTCACATATCATCACAGGGGCTTTCTAAGCGCTCTTTAATATTTCTCAAGTAAAAAAACGATCAAGCAAGTCTTTACAAAGAAAATATTTCAATCTATTATTTATGGAAAACTATGAGCCCTTTTGTTAGAACGCAAAAGATAGACGAAAACAAGTAAATATTTAGTAATAACTTGTGTAATATCTCCAACATTAAATCATGTAAAAAAAATTTCATGCTTCATTTTTACACGTATTGTTCTTCTAAAAGCAATTTAAAAAGAACATCATTTCAGAGCATTTACATTTTTTGGTGTTTTTTGAGCGTGAATTAAGTACGAGTAAAATACTTCTCTCATTCATGCTTGCGCGCGGTAAGAAAAAGACGCGCTCGTTTCGAATAGCGAATTTTTTTCGCCACTCGGGACGAATTTTTCCCAGGCGATGTATTTCGTTACTCAAGTTTTTCGTTCGAAAGGACATTCGTGAGTCGGGGCACCACTGTATAGCGTTATTCCGACTCCATCCTAGTTCGTACCAAATTTTGCGCGGAATATCTTTTCACAATACAAAAGACTTTTAAAACTTTTAAAACGAGCCCCAAAAGTCGTTTCATAGTAAGATCTCGGTGGTAGTGAGAGGTTCTTGTCGCCTTTCTAGCCTTAATGGAGTCAAGCGGACGCTTCTCAAGCCCGGTCCAGGACTGAGGGAATTAAACGTGGCGGGTCCGAGCGCCCACATCCAGGCCAGTGGTGGTTCTGCTGGTCAGAGGGCATCACCAGGAGCCTCTGGGACCCCTCAGACCCCGAGGTGACTACCCACCGAGCTGCGTCAGGACAGCTTGACCCGTGACCCGCAGACCAAAGACCGTGGGATGTGTGAAGATGATTAGCGAGATAGCGCGGACCAGCAGAACGTCTCGGGGCCAACCGCTGTGAGAGCGAAGAGACGAGTGGGCGGAGTTTGAAACGCAAACAGTTCTGCAAAAAACTCGCGGACGAAATAAACTTGAGCGTTTGAGTAGCTTGAGAAAAGCGATAGCGCGGGATTTAAGGTAACAAATTATGGAATTACTGATGCTTTGTGACAAAATTAAGCGAATATCTATGTAGGCGAATATCTATCTATCTATTTTATCCATCGATATATTTTTCTTTATATCCAGCCATCCATCCATGTATCTATCTATCTATCTATCTATCTATCTATCTATCTATCTATCTATCTACCTACCTACCTACCTACCTACCTACCTACCTACCTACCTACCAACCTATCTATCTGTCTATCTATCTATCTATTTATCCATCCAACCATCCATCCATCTATCTATCTATCCATCCATCCATCAACTATATATTTTTCTATCTATCCATCCATCCATCCATTTATTTACAGTGAATATATCTATCTATCTAATTCTCATTTCTTTTAGACACGTATCCAAAGCAAAGCAACATCTATTTTGTCACAGTAAAACCAAGGTAGAAAAAACTGTTACATTAAACATTCACGTTGTTACGTCCTTCATTGGTTCACTCTTAGCGTCCTTGACTACTCATGTGTGACATTATCATCGTATGTGATGTAATCATGAACTGTGACATCATCACGTTGTGTCAGCAACTGCGACGACATTAACCACGACATGTGATGTCATCCACCATTGCATCCTCATCTGTGACATCATGAGTGACATCATCAAGCGACAAAGCCGTTTTTTTAATCGAATATTTACAGGAAAATACCGCAAAGTGAGTTCGCTCCCTCTGAGTTTGTCGAGATTGATTCTCTTCACTTTTTCACTGAATAAGGATTAAAAGTCGTTTAAATCTTCAAAGACGGAACAGGATATGACGCGCCCTATCAGCTCTGGAGTTTGTGAAGGCTGGTACCAGAAAGTTCTCCAGCACCAGGAAAAAACACCAGCATCTGAAAAACCACAAAAACTCAGAAACTACGAAAACTACGAAAAACCAAACTCTGAAAGGTTCACTAAACTGGAGGAGAGAAGGTTCCGGAAGCTTCGCTCGGCCTCTGGTGGGAAGGATCTTCACACTCGCGTCTCGTTTGCCACTTTTTAGGACAAAAGTCACATTTAATTGATATGAGATTTAGGGGAATGATTCAGTGTAATTAGAGTCTCTGTAATTGGGCTAATTAGATATAATTGTTGTGTGACACTGAGTTTGATTAAGACAAAAAAGATGGAAAATAATCTAGAAGAAGAGAGACAATAATCTGCAAGAAGAGAGACAATAATTCAAAAGAAGAGGGATAATAATCCAGAAGAAGAGAGACAATGATCTGGAAGAAAAAAGGAAATAATCTGGAAGAGGTACAATAATCTAGAAGAAGAGGTACAATAATCTAGAAGAAGAGGGACAATAATCTAGAAGAAGAGGTACAATAATCTAGAAGAAGAGGGACAATAATCTGGAAGAGGGACAGTAATCTGGAAGAGGGACAATAATCTGGAAGAGGGACAGTAATCTGGAAGAGGGACAGTAATCTGGAAGAGGGACAGTAATCTGGAAGAGGGACAATAATCTAGAAGAGGGACACAACAATAATCTGGAAGAAGAGAGACAATAATCCAGAAGAAGAACAATAATCTGGAAGAAGAGGGACAAGACAAAAATTTGGAAGAAGCGGGACAATAATCTGGTAGAGGGACAAGAAAATAATCTAGAAGAAGAGGAACAATAATAAGTAAGACAATATTCCAGAAGAAGAGGGAGAAGACAATAATCTGGAAGAAGATGGATAATTATCCAGAAGAAGATGGACAATAATCTGGAAGAAGGGAGACAATAATCCAGAAGAAGAGGGAGAAGACAATAATCTGGAAGAAGAGGGACAATAATCCAGAAGAAGATGGACAATAATCCAGAAGAAGATGGACAATAATACAGAAGAAGAGGGACAAGACAATAATCTGGAAGAAGATGGATAATAATCCAGAAGAAGATGGACAATAATCTGGTTCTGGATTATTTGCTCTATTTATTCCAAACAGACCCGTCTGCTATAAAGTAGAATAAAGAGCTGTTGATAAAGGTGCGAGGCGAAATTCCCGCCTTTCCCAGAGAAGAAAGAAAGAAAGACAGCAGAGTCAAGCTGTTTGTCTTTCTACCTGAAGCCCATTACCTGCGCTTATCAATAAATGTGCCGCGCTTGTTTTCTGTCTTTGAAATTGTAATGTGTGCTTTAAGGTTATTACGGTGGTTTGATATGTAAATCTGCGTGAGGATCAAACAGAACACGCCGCCCGGAGAGAGACGTCCGTCAGTGTGTGAGAGAGTGAAAGGTGGACGCCTGATGATGAAGGAACCGGAGGAACCAGCTTTTCCATTTCAGATCATTCTCCACTCCACTTGCCTCCACTTGGGTTTGTCGGGGCAACTTGACTTTCAAAGTTTGTTGAACTGTTTCCAGGCATGACTTTAAATAAGTGATGCTCTGCATAAAATCCATATGAAGGGGAAACAAACGCAGTGAAACAAATTTATATTAAGTCAAATTGTCTGCCAATGGCGGGAGAAAGTTTTACTTGGTACAACAACTTAAAACCAGACAAAAAATCGCGTTACACTGTAGATTTGCTTCTGCATTTCAGTTCTTGTTCTCATTGGCTTTAATATATAAAAAGTAGCTTGTTTCTTACATTTGGAAACATTGTGTTCTTTAAATAAGAACATTTCACTTGGTGTTTCTTGTTTCAGGAAGTTCTGTGTTGAAACATAACATCTACTTGGAAAAATGCAGGAAAAAGCAAGTACTAATATTTTTTAAATAAGCAAAGTCATCTCTCACTCTCAATCCTAACATGGTGAATTTATCTCTTATAAGAGAAAATAACAAGATTTATTGTCTAAATTCAAGATTTTTTTGCTTGTCAAGAGTTTATATTTTGTAGTGTGAATGAAAGGGTTGACTTAAAAAATGCTTCTTTTTTACCATTTTGTTGCAACAAAAGCATCAAAACTTACTGAACAAAACAACACTTTTACGTTTCTCAACTCAGTTTCTTTAATTCATCCTTTTAAAAAATACAAATAAAAATATAATATATTAATTTCCATGTACATCTCATCAATGTCAGACAATGATATGATCACAACTCGAAATGAATCTCTGGGAAATTTACAAGTCCCGTGAATATCGGGTTTTAATTATGATTCCATCAGTTTATCGGGTGGAATTACGGTTTCTCTGTTTGCGCAGAGTTATTAATATTTGCAGACAAACGGACTCGTGGTGATGTGACGTTGACTCGGTTGAGCGGTTGGAAGGAGATGGTGAGACTTCTCCAATTTCTCAATTATTATTTCTATTATTTCTATATATAATATTTATATTAATATCAAATTTGCCAATATTTGACCAAAAAATGCTAAATATTTAACTTTCAACATTTTATATGCTTTCAACATTTAACTGTGAATAAAATATTAGTTTATGATATTTGTAAATTATAGCATTCCTTATTTATTCACAATTTCTCCCAACATTTTATGATTTGGGGTTGTATGCGTGCGTGCGCGTGTGTATATTACACTATTTTATATATTATAAATATATTAAATTGTGTGTGTTGCGTGTTTGTATATTTAATTGATACTCAAACATATTCAAAGCCAATAAGAAGTGGTGACTGTACAAATATTATATTAATTAAGAGTGTTTATTGGAATGATTTGAGATGTAATTATTTAAACCCGTTGGGTTTAATCATTGTGGGAACAACTGAATTAAAGTCAAATATTATCGGTTCTCGTGACGGTTTTGCTCAAACACACAATAGCGTGTAAAGGATACGGTAAAGATTACAGTAGTTTACAGTAATAACATGGCCACATTTTAGTTTTGGCCGAAATCGAAAGCAAAAGTCATTGACCCACAACCGACTAAAACTAAATTTCAAAGAAACAAACAAAAATGCTTCACGTTTACGTTTGTTACGCTAGTTTTTTTATTCTTTGTTTTCAATCTTCACGTTTTTGTTCGAAACATTTTTCAAAACAAACACTTTTCTTTTTTTCGTTCGGACTTCTGACATCACATTCTCACCAGCCAATCAGAGTACGGACCGCCCCCGGCCAGAAATCCATACAAAAATATAAAAACGAAAAAAACGATGGTCCGATGGAAAATCAAAGTTTCAAACGAAAATGTGAAGATTGCAAGCTAAAAAAACAAACTAAATTGCAAGCGAAAAATAGAAAAACAAACGTAAATGTGAATTGTTTTTGTTCGTTTCTTAGAAATTTACATTAGATGCTTTTGCCACTGACTCGGGTTCATGTTGCGGGTTCGAATCCCAATCCCGGTGAGTTTCCGACATTTTCGCCAAATTATTCGAAATCATCTTCGATTCCAAAAATGGCCGTCCGCTCTTTTTCGACAAGAAGACGGCCAGTCTAATCACTTCTTCCTCAGATGCGCGACTTGTGATTGGTTCATTTGAATTATTTCGCCAGCACGCCGGGTTCTGCTTTTGTTTAATGCGAGTCCAGCGGCGAAAAACCGATGTTTAGAAAGGACGAGTCCGGGCCGCGGTGAATCCTAGATGCTCTGGCAATAATTCAGCGGAAGTCTGAGCGGAAAAACAAACCTCGGCGGGTTCAGGCAAACGGCTTCCGTCACGTGACTCGCTGGAGTTTAGGTAAGTGTCGTGTGAAATGCAATTTGACGAGGCCATTTATAAGATTTGCTGGCCGCCGCCGTTTGCCGGTGTGTTTTCACTCCTGTTTTCTCATTAATATCAAATGCTGTGAGCCACAATAAAACGCAGGAAACATCCATTCGTAAAGCTGCGTCGGCGCGTTGCCTCGCCAAGCAATTACCCGCAGTGCAGGCTTTTATGCGAAGGAAACGTTACCGAGGTGCTTTCAATAAACGGACACGATAAAGAAACATTCAGATCGCAGAGCGGAACCGTTTGCTCTTATTGGAATCGCGGACTTAGCGCGCGCGGCGCTCACGACTTTAGGCCGCGGCGTCTGACAAACGGCTACTATTACGGCGGCTTATATTGCAACTGTAATTACAACTGTAGGTGATACAAATGAAACGGATTTCAATTACTGTAATTACAACTGTGCCGTCGCTGCTACACGCGTGTTTCGCTCTTTTAATTCAAACGTGTGGTTGGAGAAACGATTAAAAAAAAACAAAAACACGCAGCACTGATTACAAAAATGAAGCTACAGGAAGTGAGGCGAGCTAAAGTGTTGAGGAAGTGATGAGAGATGGAGAGAGGTGAGAAGAGAAAGATGAAAGGAAGTGAAGCGGGAGGAAGTGACCTCAGATAAAGGTTAGAGGAATTGATAGAGAGGAAATAAAGTGTGAGGAAGTGAGGTGGAAATGATGGGAGGAAGTGAATTGAGAGGAAGTAACATTTGATGAAGTGGTGAAAAAGGTGAAAAGCGAGGAAGTAAAAAATGGACGTTACTATAGAAGAAAAGGTGATTTGAGAGTAACATAAAAAAGTAAGAGAAACTTAAGGAGGAAGTGAATTAAAAGGAAGTGGTGGGAAAACATGAGGAGGACATGGTGTGAAAATAATGTGAGAGGAAGTGATTAGAGAGGAACGAGAGGAAGAAAGCGGTTTGAGAAGACGATGCAGGTGACGACTGAGGAAGTGAGATGAAAAGAAGTGAGTGAACACGAGGCAAGGGGAAGTGAGTATATATAGAACGTTACGCAAAATTATGTCATTTAAACAGACATGAGAGGAAGAGAGGTGGAAGTGAGGTGTGAGGAAGGGAGAAGAGAAGAGAAGGGAGATCAGAGGAAGTAAAGTAGGAGGAAGTGGAGAAGGAAAGTGATAGAGGAAATAAGGACAGATGAAGTTAAAAGGGGGGTGAGATCAGAGGAAGTAAGGAGACAGAACGTGTGATCAGAGGACGTAAGGAGGGAGGAAGTTGAGAAGGGAAGTGATAGAGGAAGTGAGTATATATAAAAGAGAAGTGATATTAGAAGAAGTAAGGAGAGATGGGAGATCAGTGGAAGTAAGGTGGAAGAAAGAGGAGTAAGGAAGTGACAGAGGAAATGAGGAGAAATGAAGTGAAAACACAAGTGAGATCTGAGTAAAGAGAGAGAAAGTGGGACCAGAGGACACAAGGTGGGAGGAAGTGGAAAAAAGAAGTGATAGAGGAAATGAGGAGAGACAAAGTGAAAAGAGAAGTGATATTATAGGAAGTAATGAGAGACAGGAGACCAGAGGAAGTAAAGTGAAAAGAAGTGAGAGGAAATGAGGAGAGATGAAGTGAAAAGGTGGGAGGAAGCGGAGAAGGGAAGTGATGTAAGAGGAAATGAGGAGGGATGACGTGAAAAGGGAAGTGAGATCAGAGAAAGTGATGAGAGACAGGAGATCAGAGGATGTAAGGTGGGAGGAAGTCAAGAAAGGAAGTTAGGAGAGATGAAGGGAAAAGGAAGTGATATTAGAGGAAGTGAGAAGAAAGTGAGACCAGAGGAAGTGAGATCATTTATTCTTGATAAAAATGACCACAAACAAGAGTCAGTAAGGATGACCAAAATAGTCGTAAACTTTGCTCCACCCATCTCATGAATATTTAACAAAATTCGCTCTGAACACACAACTGACGTGGAGAAGTGTGTCTCACCGCACAGAGAAGCAGAAAGACTCCAGATGATCTCGCAGCGTCTCATTGTTCCTCTCCATTATCTTCTTCTGTCTGCAGCTCTGATCACACAAACGCAATCAGAACAGGAAGCAGATCACACACACACACACACACACACACTCTTCACTTCTCCACCACACACACGTGACGGAAAAGAACGACATTCAAATCACAGACAACATCTAATCACAGTCAAAGGAGGAAATGAAGAGTCACGCAAAGTGTGTGTGTGTGTGTGTGTTCACCTTGCTCTGAATGTCCGTCGCGTGTTTCTCGGAGCCGTGCGGATCTTCAGACATCGACACCGCGACACTTAGACTTTTACCTGCAATGACCAATAGGAAGTCACGCAACTTTAAACTGGTTAAAAGCGCAATTTATCTCACAATTAATGACTATTAGTCAGATGATCACATGATATATATTTGGTTACACACTGAATTCAACACACACACACACACACACACACTTTAATTTAGAAATGTGTGTGTGCAGTAGAGTGTGTGTGTGTGTGTGTAGAGCAGAGACTATTGTTTATTGTGCCATACAGACAGTTAAAACTGTGAAAAGCGCCTTACAAATACTCATTATTATTATTATTATTATTATTATACACACATAATGTCGCACATGTATTTGTGTGTGTGTGTGTGTGTGTGTGTGTGTGTGTGTGTGTGTGTACAGGCATTTCGGCCAAAGTGTGTCCCTATAGTCACTTATGGGGACTTCACAATGTTGAAAACTGTGTAAGGGGTCAAAATAATTAGTTTATTTTAACCAATACAATTTCAATTAATTTAGATTATATTTACCTAATATAATAACCTGGTTAAAAGCGCAATTTATGTCACAATTAATGATTTTAGTCAGATGATCACATGATATATATAGTTACACACTGAATTCAACACACACACACTTTAATTTAGAAATGTGTGTTTGTAGAGCAGAAACTATTGTTTATTGTGCCATACACACATATTGTCGACCATGAACTTGTGTGTGTGTGTGTGTGTACAGGCATTTCGGCCAAAGTGTGTCCCTATGGTCACTTATGGGGACTTCACAACGTTGAAAACTGTGTAAGAGTCAAAAAAAAGTTAAAATAATTTTTTTATAATGAATTTTAATTAATACAATTTCAATTATTTAGATTATATTAAAGGGGGGGTTGATCAGTGGGAGTAAACGTATTGTTTTGTAATTAATTTAATTATGAGACCCCTATGATATAAAAGCAAGTGTGTGTGTGTGTGTGTGTGTGTGTGTATGTATGTACAATAGGCATTTAAAACACAACCGCACAAACACACACCGATTAGTGCCATGACAGGTTATAAAGATAAAAAAATTAAGTTTGAATATCTCGAACATGACACGAAGATAAAAAAAAGAGACATAGTGATGAAGCGTTCTCTTCATGGATATCGCTCATCCTCTTCCTCACACATCATCAACCTCCGAACCTTGCCTTCTCTCGTCGCTTTAATGCGCACAATTAGACATGATGAAAAATCGGTGAGGGAGGGAGGGAGAGAGAGAGAGAAAATGACATTTAGTTGTAATACATTTCGCGATTCTTCCTTCCGTTGGAAAATGACTTTTGAAGTGTTTTCTCGCGCTCTTCGTCTGTAATTTAAATGGTAAGCTGCCAGATGTGTGTCTCATGCTTGAAGTGCAGGAGCTTTGCATTATTTAGCATATTAACATTCGCGGAATTTAAAAAAGAGGGTTCCTGCATCGCCCGGAGCTTCCAATTAAGTAAACCTTCGCTTGATACATGTACAAATTCCACCAGCTGAAACTTTCTCCACCGCTTCTTCTCGCCGCAGTCAGTCAAATCCATATAATAAATATGGAAACTTCTCGCGACGATATCGCTTCCACACTGGCTGTGGGATTAAACATATCAGTAATGATGACTTTTAAACGCCGGCGACGTATGGCGCGTTCAGGGCGGCCGCTGCATCGCGAGTGATACTGCGCTAATCTGAAAGCAGATGTAGGTTTTAATTACGAGCTTTGCTGGAACGCCTACAGGTAAAGCTCCGCATCTGCCCTATTGCGCCATAAATATGGCTGGTTATTTCATTAGCGTGCGAGCGAACGTACAGCTTGAAAGAACGAGTGACGGGGAAATTCCTCGCTTTCCAACACGCGTCAGATGGTGTTCTCTCGGAAGAGACACGGCTAATGACCCACGAAGTCGTACGGTTTCTCCTTCCCAGGGTTTATTCCGAGCTGTCATGTTCCCGAGTGTGGCCTCGGTGGCTTTCAGCCATTCCGCACCGGCCGCGTTCGTCTCAAATGGAGCTGTAATCATTTCCTCACATGGCCGCTTCAACAGTTCCGTCCCACGAACGTCGGAAGTTAATAGCCTATTTTCTGTTCAATGTTCAGAATATTGTCCGATGCTGGTGAATCGAGGAGAGATTGAAGGCTGGCGACGCTTTAATTAGTTTTAATGTGACATTTCATCGCCGTGGTTTTCGCCCGATCCAGTTTCCCTGATGGCGTCGGGTTCGATTCCTGGGAGTTGTTTTAATGTAGAGCTGTGACGTAAACCTCTTCGGAGAAAAGTGATAAAATCTACGACTAACATTGGCACTTTGTGAATCAAACCATCCTTTTATCGAGTGATGAATCAATAACAAAACTTGAATCTGCGAGGTTGCGCGTACTTAACTTCTAGGTGCGCACTTTAGCGTGGCTCACTTCCAAACGCAAAAGTTGTATGTATCAAATTGCTTCAAGTTTGCACGTTCCACCTTGAGCAATCAGTTCTGATTAGCAAAGCTGCTAATGCTAATACTTCTTCAAAGCGAAGAGCAACGCCCTCAAGTTTCCACCTTCAATTCATCCGTTTCAATTGATGCTAATGGCACAACTCAACCACAATTAACGAATTGCGTAGCCCATCCTAGCCACAATTTTCCTCCAGACGATGCTTAAGCTCGGGCTTTCTGCTTCACACGCCTCAAAACCGCGAACCGAATGAGCTCGCAAACCTGACAATACTCCTTCAACAAAACCCGAGGTCAGCCGTGTATTAACGAAGCAAGTTTCAGAGCCGAAAACTTTGCGTGGCGCGCAGAATGTGGAGATTTTCTGTGGTCGGGTCTTCGGCCTCCAGCAACACGGAGCAAACGCTTGCCCTCCACCTCAGCTCGGCGTCCTGAGACCGCAATCCCGGTCAGAGGAGCGTTCTGCCAACCTCTCACGCAAGCAACCGACCAGCCAACACAACTTTGCCTTTAATTATCCCTCCTTCAGCCGGATGCTCAGATGGTGTCAGGCCTGAATTAGCCGGCGCTGATGGCTGTAGGCTACGTCCATGAACTCGGAGTGCTGCAGCCGCAACCTACGTACTCCCCGGGTGAACAAGAGAAGCTTGTTATCCTCTGCTTACCATGAGCGCAGGGCGAGCCGGAGTCAGGCCTGAAGGGTCGTGTGACCATGAGACCCGTGAGCTCACCTGGGTTTCTAATTGCCCTGGTGTCGGCTCGATAGTGCCAGAAATCAAAGGTCAGTGAATTATTGATTTCCCACGAGCATAATCCACCGTTCCTGCAATTACACAGTACGCAGCCCAAGTATTTAGCCACAATCACACCATCACGCAGCGCACTTTCACACCAATCGGAAGCGTTCTCCTTGCACAAATCAAGCTCAGATTTCCTAGGTACATGTAAGAGTATTAACCCCCCCACCCCCCCAGCCTAAACATGAACCACCTAAACACGGTCCGAAACAGAGGCTGATGATGCCTTTATCAACTTGAAGTAAACTTTAAAAAACAAAGGCTGATCAATGAAGGAACAAAAAGAAAACCATAAAAAGACCTTTGCGATTCAGAAAAATGTCTTCTATTAAGAATAGAAAGTTTATTTTGGCGGTCCCCATGGCAACACGGTTGAAAATACAGCATAGCTGTTATTGGCTTTTATGCTCAGGATGGCCTGCTTGAATTTTTCAGCAAATTTGGTATGCCTGTGACAAACTAATTTAGAAAGCAAAAGAAAGTGAGGTGATGGCAATATGGCCACAATTTTGGCCCATCCTATACAAATTTTCTAATCATTATACGGAAACATTTCCTTCACTTTTGAGATTACAACTACGTTTCCTCAAGAGTTTGCCTGACGTGGTGTGTGGAAATGAGAGCAATTTAAAGATTTGTGTTTTTGAAAAAAAAAAACTTTTTGTCACCCACATCTCTAGATGAAATTTTCAGCTCATTTGGTCAAATGATCTATGACTAGTTCGTTCAAATGTGTGTCGTGTAAAAATGCAGAATTTTTCTTCTTCGAGCCAAGATGTCCAACTTCCTGTTTGTTTGGCGGAGTATACCCGCTAGGCTTTTTGGCTTGCTGCGACATGGTGAATATGTGATCGGTTTTCGTGAGTCTGCGATGAAAAAAGTGCCTTGAAATAATAATGAAAAAGTAATCGTTTTTGGTTAGTCAAAAAAACTTTATTTATTTTAAAGTTACACACTTTTCAGAATTTTGGGTCAAATTAAATAATGTGTGTTGATGTGTGGACGAGGGGTAATTTGGCCACTTTTTTATCTAAGAAGGAATAATAATAGTCACGCAACTTTGGTAAGGCGAACACGCACAAGAACACGCTCAAGAACTTGTAATCATTTAAGAGTCGGTCAGAAATAATGTTAGTCGCACTGAAAATCGTTCTAAAGCACATTCTTTCGTTTGCCAGGTTTTATTGTTGGACGAATATGGCGTTGATGCGCTCATCCAGTTTCGACGCAGATTTTTCCATTTCTGGGTTGTGGGGATCTGGCATATCTTGGCCTGAAGGCGGATCCTGGATCGCTGGCTTACCAATCACGGAGCAGACTGCACAAACATGCCAAACCATCACTAAAGTGGTTCGTCTGAACGTAATGTTGGACTTTGAACCGCGTGTAAACCTACAACTTGACGGAAATGCAAAGCTCTCCTTCCAAGATGTTGTGGACACGCAAGCTTGCTCTGCCTTTGCGACGGAACTTTTGAGAAAAGGTTAGTGACTTTGGAACGGTTTGTTTTTCTCCGCATAAAGAAAGCAGCCGCTGGGAACGCCTGTCCAACGCTATCAAGTTCAACACACGAGGCTCCAACTCCTCATCAAAGCCGCGGTGATCTAGGTTCATTTGCGCATTTAAGGACAGTAGTGATGAATTAATTGGGGTAGGGATGCAGTGATACGCAGAGCCCGATCCTATTAGGATGAGCAGCGGTGACCCCCGACATGAGCCCTGAGAGACCACGAGATGTTCCACAGACACTGGTTGTGCCATCGGGATGAGTGTACGATGATGCATTTACTTAAGGGGCAGAATCCAATCAAACAGCTTCCACAAGGCCAGAGCGTGGCACGTAACCACAGATCCACTAAGGGTGATCAGAGCACAAAAGCCTAATTTAATCAGTCATTTGAATTCAAACAGACCTAGTGCAACCGGATCGTTCACTTAATGTGAAAGGTCAGTTAGCTCATAGCGCCTGAAGCTACGTCATATGTTGCAATGAACATGGTAATCTCGGCGGTTTCAAATGAGGACAAATCATTTTAACCATCAGTGAGCATTACAGAAGTAACCTAGGAATCAATGATGCCACGAAGACAAACACAGTCTCGAAAAAAAAAACATTTGAAATGAAACGTGACTACAGTCGTTGCTGCCTTTTTGGAATTACTAGATTCGTAGACGTAGAATTATGAAGGACAAAGTGGCAAAGGTCATTCGTTGAGGTTAGAGCACTTAAACACGGGTCAGATGGACCTGTGTGATTGCTAACGCTAGTCGGGAGATTTAAGCGAATCCGGTTCCAGTCCCTCAACTCCAAGTTCAGGTCTGTCAGTTCCTTTAATCATCCTTTGAAGTGTGGGAAAACTAAGTGTTAGCTAGACGTCATCATTTGCTTATAGTCATTTTGAGTACAATGTGCTAAGCTAACAATTAGCAAAATTGCTACGCGTGCATGCAATTCTGAGAACCAGAATTTGCTAAAAATTGCAGCCTGGTTTAGTTCACAATTGGAAACAATTCTAAGCTGGTGTTTTAGTGATTCCTAGCCAATGTTTGCAATTCTCCCTGGTTGTGGGACCTTCAGAAACTTGTCTGTGGTTTTTTGGACTTAGCGACTTACACGACGGCATTCGTTCCGATCGCTCATCGCATGTGTGCAGTGTCGAAGCCGCGCAACTGGTTCTGGTTACAGCTCTTCAGAAGAGACGCCGCACCAGAAGTGACGCTCCAATTGGATTTGTTCTGTTTGTGCATGGAATTTGATTTTCATCTGAGAGTAACGTTTGGCTGTCAGGACAATTTCTTCGCGTTGCTTGACGGGATTCTCCGTCCGAATATCGTTCCATTGTGTGGAAGGAACTGATTCCGATGCCAAAGCCATTCCGCTCAGCATTCTGACGTCGCCATCGTCACCTCTGGATCGGGTCCACTGGGTTTAGATCAGTTTCTCCAAAGCTGTAGGACTTTCTAACGATACCTGCTCCTTTCATCCCCTTATTTCCTTCCCGCTTTGTTCCTCTGGCGTGTCTGGCAAAGGCAGCAGAGCCGGCGTAGCATGGGGACACTTCCCATGTGGGGTGTTAGGAGCACAGTGGGAGGTCAAAGTTCACGGCGGAGAGGAAGTGACAAGCTGTGAAATGTAAAAGACCAATTTCTTCCACATGTTGCCGCGCTCTGAGAACAGCGCCGAGCTGTCAGCTAGCATCACGCTTAAAATGGGACAGGTTGCTACCCAGCAGACCTGTCACAACTCATTTGTAATTAAAAAGCCTATGTGATGTTTAAAGCTGAGCACCCCAGAAACTTTTTTTTTTTTCCCTGGCTCTGCCGTGTTAAATAAAGATGAGCGCTGCCAAAAAGCAACAGCGCAAGAGAAGGCAAATTCATAACAATTGGATTTTTGCGCTTGATCACTTGATTCATCTGGACTGGAGACGTCACACTGCTCGATTCATGTCGGAGGGGTGTAACCCACCCGTGAACACACACACCCGGAGCAGTGGGCGTGTTCCCTCGTGCTCAAGGAACCTTCTGGTGTGGTGACTGGGATTTGAGTGTGACCCTGCATATGCCAACTGTCCAACCTTAGGCGACCCAAGTACGCTCCAGGAACCACCAACTCATCGGAATTTGTCAGACAATTGCATCTGAAGTTTACCATACTACAAGTTCAAGGTCATTTATATAGCGCTTTTCTTAGTCCGAGACCAACGCAAAGACACTATGTGAAAAAGTCTTTAAAAAGAAAAATGTCGATTCTGGGGGTTAGGGTAGGGTTAGGGGGGGGTCAGTTAAAAAGGAAAAAACATGTCTATCGTTGTTCAGACTATGGGCTATGACCTATGAGCAAGCTAGATCGCGACAGTGGCTAGGAAAAAAAACCTCTCTGGCGGGGTGAGAGGAAAAAACCTAGGGAGAACCCGACTTTCTGGTCTCCTCTGGCACGCTAACATCACAAAGTCATTGGTGAAGATGAAGACGGACGCTATGTCCTGCGGGGCATAAAGTGTGGCGGCTCTTCGACATAGACAGGTAAAGCTTCATTTGACTCAAAAAGTAAAAAATTAGAACTGTCTGTCCACCTTTCTGTCGGTCTGTCTGTCTGTCTGTCTGTCTGTCCACCTTTCTGTCTGTACGCCATTCTGTCTGCATGTTGGTCTGTCCGCCTTTGTCTGTCCTTCTGTATGTGTGTCTCTCCACCTTTCTTTCTGTCTGTCTGTTTGCATTTGTCTGTACACCTTTTGTCATGTTTGTCCATCTATCTGTCTGTCTGTCCGCCTTTGTCTGTCCACCTTTCTGTATGTCTGTATGTCCACCTTTCTGTCTGTCTGTCCACCTTCCTGTCTGTCTGTCCACCTTTCTGTCTGTCTGTCCACCTTTTTGTATGTCTGTCTGTCCACCTTTCTGTATGTCTGTCCACCTTTCTGTCTGTCTGTCCGCCATTCTGTCTGCATGTTGGTCTGTCCGCCTTTGTCTGTTCTTCTGTATGGGTGTCTCTCCACCTTTCTGTCTGTCTGTCTGTCTGCATTTGTCTGTCCACTTTTTGTCATGTCTGTCTGTCTGTCCATCTGTCTGTCTAGCTCATGTCTCTGGTGCAGAATGTCGCATGCGTGTGATTGATTGTCAAGGAAGAGGCGGAGCTTCTCCATCCGCTTATGATTGGCAGCTGCCTCTGTGTGGGAGTCTGTCCCGACATTAGGTGGCATTTCACCCTCTGTGGGGCGGTGGGACGTGCTGCAGGTACCTGGCAGGGAGGCGGATGATGGGGTGGAGGTCTCCTGGAGGGGGCAGACACCTTCTGGGACCCCTGAGCTTCCACGCGGGAGTCGCTTCACCTGCGCAGGGAGACGTGGTGATTGACGACGCCCGTTATAGCTCCAGTTCTCGGTGGTAAATTTTAAGATTGACTATCGGGTTTTTAACTCGTAGATACTGATAGTTGCCAAGCCATGGTGATTTACCTCTATGGCATATATTGTGATTTAAACGTAAACATCAAAAATGTCAATTTCTGGCAAAAAAAAGAGAAACAAAACAAAATAAATACAAGACGACTTTTTGTGGAATTGTTTAAAATACTATTAAAATGTCATTTTAAGTTGAGATTATACTATATTATATCATATTAGATTAGGTTTATATTATTAGCTATTAACTGATATCAGACAAAGTGTAATATTATATTATTAGCTGTACTCTTTCACCGTTATTTTTATTCAGAAAGCAACAGTTTTTTTTTATTTCAAACAATTTAATTATTAAAAAGTGTTTACATTTTTCGTTTAATTCCATAATTCGTTTAATTTCATTACATTTAATTTATAGACTGCCTCTCTTTCTGTCTCTCTTTCTCTCTCTGTCTGTCTCTCTCTCGTCCCCCCCTCCCTCTTTCTCTCCGTCTCCTTCCTCCCCCCCCTCTCTCGCTCTCTCTCCCCCCCTCCCTCCTCTCCCTCACTCTCTCTCTATCCGTCTCTCTCTTTTTTCTCTTTTTCCACCCTTTTTCCTCTCTCTCTGCCCTCCACACCCCTCACTATCCATCTCTCACCCTCTCTCTATCTCTCTCTCCCTCCCTTTCTCTCTCTCTCTCTTTCCCTCTCTCTCTCTCTCTCTTTCTCTCTCTCTCTCTCTGCGTGTGTGTCCATGTCAATGTATAGAGGCAATGATCACACAGTGGGGACCGATGGTCACTCGTGGGGACTTTTGTCTGGACCAGTTTGCGGGTCAAGATGTGATTTTAGAAGTGAAGCTGAAGTCTGTCTGTCATGCAGAACACGCTTTCCGACCGTAAATCAAGCTGCACATTTACGTGATGCGGATGAATGGATGAATGCACCTCAAAGTAAAGGTTGCAGAGCCAGTTGTCCAGGTCAGTGGAGAGAAGCTGCTCGATTTTCCCGAACTGGTGTAGTGAAGGGTCCGGCGCCCCCCGCAGCAGAGGGGTCTTGAACTTGCCCTGGACGACCTGAAGCGAGCAGTCGCACACGGGGAACACACCCCAGCCCACCACGCAGGTCACGTGACCGTGGCACAGCAGCCGGAACACAAACACGCTGGACGGCAGCAGCGCACGGGCGGAGGGCAGCGCCTGCGGAACCAAAGGTGTGAGTGAGAGGGTGAATGTGGGTGTGTCCTGTTCTGCAATTGGTTGGCCTTGAATCCAGGTGACCCGCCTTCTGGCTGTGATTGGCTACAGCTCCCTGTGACCCGGAAATGGAGCAGTTTATGAAATTGATGCATGGATGGAATGATGGATGGATGGGTGAATGGATGGATGGATGGACGGATTGGTGGATGGAATGATGGATGGACGGGTGGGTGGATGGAATGATGGATGTATGGATGGATAGGTGGGTGGATGGAATGATGGATGTATGGATGGATAGGTGGGTGGATGGAATGATGGGTGGGTGGATGGGTAGATGAATGATGGATGGATGGCTGGATGGAATGATGGATGGATAAGTGGATGGATGGATGGATGGGTGAGTGTATGGAATGTTGAATGGGTGGATGGATAGACGGATAGGTGGATGGATAGATTGATGGATGGATGGCGGATGGGTAGATGGAATGATGGATGGACGGGTGGGTGGATGGATAGGTGGATGGATGGGTGAATGGATGGAATGATGAATGGGTAGGTGGATGGATGGAATGATGGATGGATGGATAGGTAGTTGGGTGGATGTAAAAGAGACAGGCCACTAATGGAAGATATACGGTATACAATTTTCTAAAATATATTTTGTAATCCTCATTTGACGTGCCATGCTCCATGTGACTCGGAAACAGAAGAAGTGCTTTTACAAGTGCACATACATTTAATACCAGCTTGATACTAGTTGATCTGAAACTGGAGGCTGGACTTTATTGCTTTAGAATCCTGAGCTCTACATTGTTCTCCAAGACCTCTCGCCTTTTACTGTATTAATGGATAGAAAGGCTGCATGAGTTAGAAGCCCGGAACTGAACCGAACCTGCATCTTTACTACATCACCACTACTCCCTACTGTTAATATTGTCTTGGAGCCCTTCTTACTTACTTCACGAAAGTAAAATGTTTTGTGAGAGTCACTCGGGCTGGCAAAGCCGGGCTTTCTGACGAAAGACAAAAGTTCTGTCGAGGAGCGTTGTGCTGCGGGAGAAAGCTCCTGTCATCCCGTTCTTCTGCGTGGGCTTCCGTCTCCAGCGTCCGGCTTCCAGCAGAACAAAATGACGGCTCTGGCTTCGGCTCAACGTGTCGTGAAGACACAAAGACTTGAGTTGGCACAAAAGAAAGCCAAGTGAAGAGTTCTTCTTATCTTCCCGCTCCTGGCCGGACCATCACGCATCTCACAACCCACTTCCAGGAGGAAGCTCCATCTGCACGACGGATCAAACCGGAGCCGACGAGGAATGAAAGCAGGAGCCGTCGCTTCCCTCCTACAACCACTAAGTCCTCGTTTCTTCCGCAAAGCTGCCGTTACACACACATCTAATGGAGATCTTGGAAACACCAGCATCAGCAACCGGCTATAAATAAGAGCTGGTGAAGGATGGAGGAGACGACAGCAGACCATCTCAATGGAGCTCCGGAACCTTCCTGCCAAATCCGAGCCCACGGTTTGGTGCGAGTTCGGCGCTTTGTGAGCGACGCTAATGCCACAAACACCAGCTTTCGTTCTGCCGGGATTCGCTGGAATCTATTTACGTAGTTTTTTTTCAATCTCCTTGTTTGTGTGTGATGAGACACAGAAATCTGAAATGTACGATGTGTGTATGAGGAGGAAAATACATTTTACGTGCATGGGATATAATTATAGCACAAACTGTGTGTGTTTATGTGATTATGGTTATATCAATATTTTTTAGAATGGTTAGATTTGGATATAAATAACTAATATTCAATTGCAATAGTATGTCAATAGGTCCCATGATGCACAATTGTGCTTATTATATTATATTATAAATTTGCATTACACATTTTAAAACTTGTTATACACTATAAAAATTACATTTATAACAAAATGTTATTACATTATACATCTGTATAAATATAATAATAATAATAATAATAATAATTGAACCTTATATATATATACATATAAAACTGTGCTTGTGTGTGTGGTTACGGTTAAATAAATACCTTTTTATAATGATAAGATTTGGATTTAAATAACCAATATACTATTTCTTTATTAAAAGAATGGTCCCCATGACCCCAGACGTGTGTGTGTGTTTGTGGTTACTTTTTTATATTTGGAAACAGATTTGGGTATAAATAATGAATATACAATTTCAATATTAAAAGAACGATCCCCATGATGCAAAAATGTGTCATATCATAAAAAAGTCAATACATTATACATTTTAACAAATGTATAAATAGTGTTTCTTTTAAGAAATCAGAGTGGGTGTGTTTGCGTTTACACACACACAAACACACACACACACATGTTATATATATATAATATTTATACGTCTTATCAAAATGACTATACGTATATGTATATATAAATTCAAATGTACATTCAAAAACATTATGCATATATTTAATAAATAAACGTAATGTGAGAATGTTACGATGATGATTATTTTGGTGTGTGTATGTGTGTGGTACGTATATAATATCTACATTAAGATCTGAACATATAGAGGCTGTGGTTGAGGTGAAGCTCCGTGTCAGTGTAAGTGTAATTTAACTTACACTTTTGTAGGATTATATACGTGTGTAAGTGTGTGTGGTACGTATATAATCTACACACAGTATTAAGATCTGACCATATAGAGGCTGTGGTTGAGGTGAAGCTCCGTGTCAGTGTAATGTAACTCACTCTTGTGTAAGATTATGTAAGTGTGTGTGTCTGTGTGTGTGTGTGGTACGTATATAATCTCTACATTAAGATCTGACCATATAGAGGCTGTGGTTGAGGTGAAGCTCCGTGTCAGTGAACAGGCCGTGGTGTTCCACAGGCTCCGTGCTCCCGCTCCAACGCGGCTCCTTGAGTCGAGACCATCGCAGTGTGTGACTGTCCAGCCGAGTCTGTAGCGAGACCTTCAGCGAGTACTGACCACGCCCTAGCTTCTCCCTCACGGCCCGCGCACACACCACACGCAGCTCCACAGGCTGAGGAGCGCCGCGCCACTCCACCTGCAACACACACACAGGAATAGTGTGTGTATGGTATGCGTCTTTCAATTTTGTTACATTTTTTTTATTTTTTCATTTTTTTGTGGAGTCGGAACTCTGGTGTTGCAAACGTCGCCAAACTTGTTACTACAATACAAAGTACTACAAAGTAGCTCAATTAGTAGAACAATGTGTTTTTCATACACATTTCATACTGTATCAATACTGTATCATAATAAGTTTGGCGACGTTTGCAACAATGTTTTTGACGATTTAATAGTTTTGTAAATTTTGTAATTTTGTAATACTGTTTTTGGCGATTTTTAATAACATTTTGACATCATCCTTATCAAAATAAACTTCCACCACTCTCTTGTTTTATTTCAACATTTTCCATCGCGATCGAACCCAAAACGACGTTGCAAACGTCGCCAAACTTATTACGATACAGTAAAGTAGCCGTTCAATTCGTATAACACTGAGTTTTTCATACACATTTCATACTGGCAATTTTGTAATATAAATTTAGAATTTGCATTAAAGTGGCTGTTTTGATCTAAAGTGACGCGTGATTTCCCGCGACCCCATGACCTTTAGTGTCACACTCGCAGTAAATAACGAACCGGGCGTGGCCTCATCTCTCCTGGAATTCCGGAATTCTCCGCACTTCCCGTCTCCACGTCCTTGACGAAACGCAAAGTTGTTGTCTTGTTTTCCGAGTGCGGGCTCACGTTGCGAGACGTCTGCATAATTATTTCCATTTTAATTAGTGGATCTTAATTAACGGCGAACGTTTCCCGCTTAAAATGTTTGGCGTAAGGAGGAGGA
>CM051494.1:15419069-15449474 GCA_028031935.1 Paedocypris micromegethes | reverse complement strand
GAGAGAGAGAGAGAGAGAGAGAGAGAGAGAGAGAGAGAGAGAGAGAGAGCTAAAGAAAGAAAAGAGGCCATATGGGTTGAGTAGAAAAGAGGGAGACACATAATCGGAGGGAGAGAGAAGGTGATGAAAGAAAATAGGAAATGGGAAGAGATAATGAGGGAGAGAAAGAAAGGGAGGGAGTGACAGAAAGAAAAGAGAATGGGAGAGAGAGAGAGATGGTGAGGGAGACAGATAAAAGAGGGAATGGGGCAAGTGTAAGAGAGAGCGAGAGACAGAGGAAGAGAAAGAGAGAGCGGGGGCAAGGGTGATAGAAAGAAAAGAGGGAATAAGGGTTGAATAGAAAAGAGAGGAAGAGAAATAAAGGGAGGGGGAGAGAGGGTGACATAAGAAAATATGAAATGGGAAGACGAAGAGAAAAATAGAGCAATGGAGAGAGAGGGAGGAAGTGACAGAAAGAAAAGAGGGATTTAGCATTGAGTGAATGATAGAGAGTGAGAGAGAGAGAAGGTGGGGAGAATGAGTCAAAGAGAAATAGTTTCAGCAAGTTTCAGGAAGAGAAATGGAGTTGGTTGTCAAGTGCAAATAAAAGCTGCCAAATGTAAAATAGTTCGCACAAGTTTCAAGCACATTTTAACATCTGAGTAAATAAAATCCTCCATTTAAAAAGTTGATCAAACACTGGTCTCCAAACTGACTTTTACTCAGAGATTATAATTCCCTCGCAGTTGTTTTCTCGACTTCATCCAGCCCAGTTGTTTCTCTCTACGCTACCTTTGACTAGCCAGAGAGGCCAAAGAGTGGAGAACCTTAGATCTACTAGACTTTGCAATGTTCTAGAAAGTGTCCATTGAAGACAGCTTGCAGGAGATTGTCTCATGCCTTTTGTGGCAGCGGTGGATTGACGCTACCCATGATCCTCCTCCTCCTCCTCCTGCTGCTGTACGTATGCTAATCCTGTATCCTCTTTCCTTCTGTTTCTTTGAAGGATTTTATGAGCATTCCAACACAATAGCAAAGAGGCTAATCTATATACTCCAGCTAAATCCACAAAAATCCATTTGAGTTTTAGTCGGCTAACAACGCAATTGCATGTAGCGAGAGGCCTAAGCCAAACAACGGCCTGGCAAACCAATTACAACTGCTGTGCGGTACCTGAACCAATTCACCAAGAACGTTTACCAGGGGGACAAAGGAATCATCCGCCTCTACTTGGGAGAGTATCCTGATTCCAAAAGCCTACAACACCCAATCCAGCTTTACTCCGGACTTTAGCGACGGACACTCGGGGTAATTATGGTCCCAGCTCACGTGATCAGCAGAACATCTTGTAACAGAATTCCGATGGTCCTGAGAAGGCGCCAACTCTTGAATTCCCTTTCGTGAACTCACCCCATAAGCGGTTTGATCCCGACATGAGGTTTAGTTGTAGTTTTCTTGGACAGGAAAGGTAGAAGGTCGGTCAGTGGTCATCTTAAAATATGGAGGAACAGAGTTGAACCTATTTCTTTCTTTAAGGAGTTGGTATCTTATTGGGATAAAGTACTGTTCCACTTGTTGATTTGGATTGTTGGGCAAGTTTTGGCTTTGTTTGTGTTCAGAAGAGGGATGGAGTCACTTCAGGTCCATTATGGGGAGATAAGATGATCAATTAGTCTCCAGCTAAGACGTAATAACTATCATTGAAACTTGATTAATCACCAACTAGGGAAGTGGACACACACAAACCTGGAGCAGTGGGCAGCTTCCAGATGCAGGCCTTGGGGGACATGTGAGGATCTTGCCCGAGGACATTCAGAACCAGAGAGGGTTTTAAGTGGCAACCTCTTGGACACAAGTCCAATTCCCTACCATAGGGCGACTATGCCCAACTTGCCCAATTCTGAATGTTCTATAGCAGCGCTGTCACCTCACAGGGAGAAGATTCCAGTCAAGAGTAAAGTTCCAGAGCTAGTCGGAGTCTAGTTTGCAGGTTTTCCCTGGTCTGGCGTGGGTTTCCCCTGTGTCTCCACTTTTCGTTCCATAGTCCAGAAACATGCATTCCAATGAAATGGAGTCTGAAAAACTGCCCGTTGGTGTGAGTGTGTCTCTTTCATCGGTTGGCCACCAATGTAAGTTCAAGTCCCAGAGCGACTGGGATTGGTTCCATGTCCCGTGAGCCGTAAATTGGAAAATGGTTGAGAGTGTGAAAAATTTGGAGACAAGTAAGTTGGTTCTTCTGAGGTTTCTCTTCACCCACAAAAGGCTGTTTGCTTAATTCCTGGCCATTGTGCACTACTGTTTTGCTCCCTCGCCATAGTCGCAGTCTGTTTTAAATGAATTATAAATAAGATAAACTTGAAATGTATGTACCTGTTGGTTTTCATCACATATTCATATTTGTGTCTCCTAACACTTGTAGATAGTATAAAGCTAGGAAGAACAAGCCAACTCAACACCAAGAGTTCTGTATGTCGTTGGTTAAAGCACACAATTCTCGAGAATTTTGTATCACAATTGCAGTTACCTGGTAGATCGATAACAATGGCATCATCTTCTTGGATCATTTCAGCAAGTTGATCATAAACGTGTCTCTCGTCTTTGTCCATAAGTTCTGGGGGAAAAAAGAGCTCCATATTAAAAGTTGCGCTGTGCATTACGGCGAGTGAAGGATGAGACGTTCTCGCCGATTTCATTTCAGTCTGGGCGCAACAACAGCGAATCCACGGCAAGAATCGCCAACAACTGACAGTAATTCTTGACCTTCATTTACATTAAATGATTATAGCTCAGAGCTAATAATAACGCGGGAAAAGTCTGGGCCAAGTCATTCAATCGCAATCAAATTTATTCAGAATATCATTTGAAGGTGTCCCCACCTCTCGAGTGTCATTATCAAAGGTTTGTAGGGTTGTGAGGATTGTTGAATATTATAGGATGATGATGTCCGACAGATAGAGTCAGAATGGCTTTCCCCTTAATAGCCATGTTTCATTATAACATGCATATGACTTTCCTCCCCAGAGCGAGCTTTTAATAGACAGCCGAGCAGCTTGTAGTGGTTTTCCAAGAAACCCCCTTCATTTAAAGCAAGTTAAGAGAAGCATAGGGAGCAGAAGCGAAACCGACCAATGACGGGTAACCTTCAGCAATGACAGCCAATGTGCCACTCATCTGTAAAAGTATTTACATACGCCGGCCCTCCCTTTGCTCTGACTGGCTGAGCAGAAAACGGCCCATTAGGAGAAAAGAAAGAGGTGAGAAAGAGAAAGACGAAGAGAAAGAAAGAGTGAGGGAGGGAGGGAGGGAGTGAGTGAGAGAAAGAAAAGAGGGAATGGGGTGAGTGTAAGAGAGAGAGAAAAAAAGAGAAGCCAAGGACGACAGAAAGAAAAGAGGAGAAAAGAGGAGTGAGAGAGATGGCGAGGAAATGGAAGAGAGAGGAAGTAAAGAAAGAGTGAGGGAGAGAGAGAGAGAGAGAGGGAGGGGGAGACTGAAAGAAAAGAGGGGTTGAGTGAAAGAGAGAGAGAGCGACGGAAGGAAAAATGGGTTGGTTGAGTGAAATAGAGAGAGAGAGCGAGAGAGAGAGAGAGAGAGAGGGGGCTAAAGAAAGACAAGTAGGAATAGGTGTTGAGTAGAAAGGAGGGAGATAAATAAAAGTAGGGAGAGAGAAAGTGACGAAAGAAAACAGGAAATGGGAAGAGATAGAGAGGGAGGGAGTGACAGAAAGAAAAGAGGGATTGGGGTTGAGTGAATGAGAGAGAGAGAGAGATAGAGAGATGGTGAGGGAGACAGTAAAAGAGGGAATGGGGCAAGTGTAAGAGAGAGCGAACAATAGTGAAAGAGAAAGAGCGATAGAAAGAAAAAAGGGAATGAGGGTCAAGTAGAAAAGAGAGGGAGAGGAACAAAACGACAAGCGGCCCATTAGGAGAAAAGAACGCGGCTTACGTAACTCCAGCTCATCTTTGCGTCCCGCCCCAGACGTCCTGCACCGCCTAGGGTTTCCCCCCAATGCCCACAAGGGGTGGGAGTCAATCCGGGCACCTTCACTTCCTGTGGAAAGGAGGAGATGGTTGCTGAGCGATTACGAGAAGCGTGTGAGGAGAAAATGTTAATTTTGAAAGTTGGTGATAAGGCCCGACTGGGTCACGTGTCCCGACAAGGGCCCGACGCTGCTCAGGGGCTTAATTAGCATGCGAGGAAAGGTCAGCGCTGGCAATCTTTTAAACACAAACCACCATATGTTACCTGTGTTCAAAGGAACTCGTAAGAAATGTATAGAAGCCAAAGAGCCGCGGATTTCAAAAACAACAGTCTAGCCGGGCTCCGGGGTCACTATCAGGGTCAGGAACCCAGAAGGTGTGACAGACCATCTACGTCAGGGGTGTCCAAACTTTTTGATTCACATTTGACAAAGGGGCCGGACCGGGCTTGGGGAAAAAAAATACACTTTTTAGGATATACACATTTTTGTATATAATATAGTATTTAACATTACATAGTGTTTATTTCTATTTAAAAATGCATAAAAAAAAAGAAGAAGAAAAAAACAGATATAATTCTAAAATGCACATGAAGTGATTTAGCATTTTAACTGCTTTTTGTGTTCATAAATAAAGTAATAAAAACCTTCATAATGGAACAATGAAAAAATATATGATTTTGATTTCATTTTTTACATGCTCGGGTGGGCGTGGTGAAACAAACCGTATTCGTTTGAGATCACATGGTGTGTTTACGCGCTGAACCGCTGCGAGAGCATTTGAAAGAGTTCTGAAAATAGCCGAATAGTGCGAAAACACTGCTGCGTGCTGTGACGGACCAAACGGATTGGTCGAATTTGTGGTAAATTTGCGGTGATTGGATGAAATTGCAAGGTCGCAAATAAATCGCGGGGTTTCGCTGAATTTGCGTGAATTGATCCTGAAGGGACTGAACACTGGCCGCGGGCCGGATTACATTCACTTTATGAATCAAGTCACGGGCCGGTCAAATTTTGATTAAGGGCCGCATCTGGCCCCCGGGCCGGACTTTGGACATGCCTGATCTACGTTGATCAGAATACCGGGTCTGCATAGGACAGTGCGGATTTTTGTGGCAACCCTTCTAAACAGGTTGGTTTTTGTAACGTGCACATTTTCTCACCACCCGTGTAGATTCTGAACGACTCGGCCGTTCTTCGTGACGAATCTGACACCTACGTGATTTTTCTTTTTGGCTTGATTTGTATGGAATTACGATTCGGCCTGGATAAAAACATGCTAAAGTGAGCTGTTTCTTCACTTTATGTGGATCGCTTGAGTCACTTTTTTGTATTTTGCTCATTTTATTGTATTTTCATCGTTTTTTTCTTCTCCAACTTGTTTTATTCGAATTTTATCTTAATTTATTTCGTATTTTATTGTATTGTTTTATCATTTTTCCATCTACATAATTCTTGCTTGTTTTCATATTTCATCCATTTAATTTGTATTTTATTGTATTTTTATCGCTTAACTTGTATTGGATCTCTTCCTCGCATCCCATGTTTAAATGCTGGACGACTGTAAAAATACATTCCATTGCATGTTGTACCATGCACAATATGACAATTAAAATTTGTCAATGAAATATTAAAACTGATAAATATTTAGTGTGAGCTCGAATCAATTCCGTGTTTAAAGCCTTAAAAAGAATTAGGCGCTCGTCAAAATTCAAGTCCCATTCCAGCAAAATTCGGCAAAAAAACAGAAAAAAAGCAGAAAGTTGGAAACAACGTAACTGTCACGGTCCTCGGTGCAGACAGAAGCCGGAGACCGTGGTGAACATAAAACGAGACTTTACTTAATAAAACAATGACGATAACTCACACAGAAACTCGGGACCACTTGGAAACATGACACATGAACACGCAGGTGTGACGACAATAACCGACAAAGAACATAATAAACAACAGGTGACAGATGAACCACGTGACTACACACGATAGGAAACACGGGAACAGAGGAACATGGGAAATGTAGTCACTGGTTCTGACATTATCCCCCCCTTCCAAAAGGCGACTCCTGACGCCTATAGTCCACCACCGGCGAAGCGCCGGGCTTGAGGGCGCAGGGTCCGACTCTGGCCATGGAGGGCCAAACCCGAACTGACAGTCCCCGCAGCAGATGGAACTCCTCCATGCAGACCAGCAGAGGGGGGAGGAGACGCGACGAAGGACAGAGGCGATGCAGACGGAACGATGACCGAGGTGGAGCAGGAAGGCAGGAGCACCGGAATGAAGAGGAAGGAGCGGATAACGCCCGCGATATCCGAGGTCCAAGTGGAGGAGGTCGAGCCGACCGGACGAGGGAGCCCGACGACGTCCTCGGATGGTCGCAGGGTGGTGTGCCAGGTGGTGTGAGACTGGAGGTGAAGATGCAGGGTCCACAGGTCCAAGGGGAGGAGACCAGTCCGAGGCCCCTGCGGAGCCCAGATGTTCCAATACGGGAGGGAGGGAATATCCCAGTCTCCCCGGCGGAAACACATGCAGAGCGAGCACTGGGATCTGGAACCGATTCTCCCCGGCGGAACAATTGCCGAGCGCGAATCGACACGAGGAACCAACTGACAGAAAACTGGAACATCCGATAAGCAATCCTCTCAGCAGAACTTGTTCGCGGCGATGATCGGCCAACAATGTCCGAATTCACGGCCGTGTTCGAACTGTCCAGCTGATTGCAGGTGTTAACAGCAAGTGCTGCTGCACGTACCTCGTCACCTACTCGCAGCGACCGCGACTGACAGATTTCCAAGATCGCGGCGGCGATCGGCAACGTCCGAATCCGCGGGGAGTCTGGCATCTGTCCATAGTGTCGCGGATTACGACAGTGAGTGCGGGAGTGCGTGCATCTTTCCCAGTCCATACAACCTGGCGCGGTTGCGGTCGGTTATTCTGTCACGGTCCTCGGTGCAGACAGGAGCCGGAGACCGTGGTGAACATAAAACGAGACTTTACTTAATAATACAATGACGATAACTCACACAGAAACTCGGGACCACTTGGAAACATGACACATGAACACGCAGGTGTGACGACAATAACCGACAAAGAACATGGAGACCGGTGAGACTTAAATAACAATACAAACGAGGTACTAATAAACAACAGGTGACAGATGAACCACGTGACTACACACGATAGGAAACACGGGAACAGAGGAACATGGGAAATGTAGTCACTGGTTCTGACAGTAACAACAATCTTTTGCAATTTTAAGATCTGTGATGCAAATTACACAAAAATGTAGCGAGTCCAAATATGCAAATGCACGAGTTGTTCGAATTTTAGTTTCTGTGGTTGATGTTGAACAAAATGATTTCGGTAAGTTCGGTAAACTCGAATAGTTGAGTGGTTCAGTAATATTTCAAAAGCTTCTCCAAGCATGAAAAATAATCCGAGCAGTGAATTATAAAAATCATTGCAAAATAGTAAAAAAAAGGCTCTTTAGATTCCATATTAGCATCAGACGCAGGCGATGAAGCGCCGTCGTCCAATCAGATCGTTTCGTTTACTTCTCATTTTGGGCGTCGCCTCGTTAATCAAACTCTTTTCTGTTCTTCGCGCCACACTATCAATAATGTATCGTTCCTGATAGAGGCGGTTTGTTTTTGTCGTTCTCGGTCATCGAGAAAAGATCATCGATTCCACCGTTCTCTTCCCACGAACAAGTGCCGTAGCAATAATCATTAGAATCAGACACTGGGCTTTTACTTTAAAAATGATTTACGGGCAAAAGCGTTTGATCTCAGCTTGAAATTGATCATCGTTTGAATTATTTACAGGCAGAAACACTGCCCACGGGAAAATTACACTGCGAGTTTGTTTCAGTGTTTCATGAGAATCGACAACAGGAAAAGATGAAAGACGCGCGGATTCAGCGCTACACTCGAAACGTTCTCTACGTGTGTGTGTGTGTGTGTGTGTGTGTGCTCAATATTACGAGTCTATTATCAAAAATTCAAAAAGTTCAAAAGTGGATTCACCAAATGAAATGTGTTCATAATGCTGGAATATCACGATAACTACTGTATTTTCTTCTCTTTTTTTTTCAAATTGTTTTTTTTATTTGAAAGGAAAACCAAAATAATGCAAAAACTTTTTTCAATTGGATGTATTAAGTAAAACACAAGTTCAGATTCTTCAAGCACAAAATGTGCGTTTTCAACATTTTTGCGTTTAATTGCTGTTATTTGAACGTTACAAAAGTTCAAAAGTTTGACATTCACCACATGAAATATTACAATAACTATTGTATTTTTTGTATTTGAAAGTACCATTTTGAATTTGAAAGGAAAACCAAAATAATGCAAAAACTTTCAATTGGTTGTAATGAGTAAAATATACGTTCAGAATGTGACTCAAGATGAAATTGATCATTGTAGCGTTCACTAAAATGAAATGTTTCTGTTTTTTTAAGGTTATTTGTTCGTTACAAAAATTAAAAAACTTCAAAAGTGGATTGGCATTCACCAAACGAAATGTGTTTATATTGCTGGAATATTACGATAACTACTGTATTTTCTTTTCTTTTTTTTCAAAGAACTTTACGAATTTGAAAGGAAAACCAAATTAATGCAAAAACTTGGTTGTATTTGGTTGTATTAAGTTAAATATAAGTTCAGATTCTCGTAAAAAAACGACTTGTGTGACTCACAAGATGAAATTGATCATTGTAGCGTTCACAAAAATGAATTTTTTGCCCTTCATGCTCTTTTGTTACTGTCATTTCTACAATACTTAAAAAAGTTATGTACAGTGCAAAAGTCTTCAAATATGTGAAAAAAAATACTATTAAATAAGCTTTCGATTCATGCGACAAATTGACCATGAAATTTTTTTTTTAATTTTTTGTCAATAAACTCCACCTTTTAGGCGTCAATTGTTCCTACGTTTTAATTTAGATTTTTAATTTTGGGCCAGAGGTCAGTCAAACCTCACAAAGCATCATGTGATTAGCGGACGAACAGAGGCGGAACTTCACCTCGCTCTGCTGAAGACTCGTCCTCGTCCTCCAGGAAAGCGGGATTCGCCGTTCCCTCCATCATGAGGATCCACACGGGGTTAATGGAGAGCGAGAAGTCCCTTCCAGGACGAGGAGGAAAACAAAGAGGTTAAAATTAAACCCGGATCACGAAACGGAAGGGTGTGTGGAGAAAGAGAAGAAGAAGATGAAGGAGAAGAAGAAGAAATGATTAAAATAATTACAAATTGCGCCCTGACAAGCAAGAGCAAAATTTCGCCCGCAGCCATTTGTCTGTAATTAGTTAATTAATCCTTACACAAATTATGAGCAATAACTCATCACGCGGGACTCACCCATCAGAAATTCAGCCGACTTGGATTTCTTCTGCTCAGGTTGCTCCACAGCCTTCTGCTGCAACTTCTGGAGGGAAATTGCTAAATGAATAAATTAGCTGCGGAATGAAGATCATCATTTCTGATCCGCAACTAACGCAGTATTTTAAATACGGGACGACACGGAAATGTCATTTAATTTGCAGAGCCGCTAAAGGGGTCAAGCGCTAATTGAACAACAGAGTGGAAGAAAGCGGAAGCATAAATAGATAAGTTGACATGAATGTCTGATGAAGGTCACATTAAAATATGGAGAAAACCGCCCGGCCCCGCCCCCCTCCCTCATCCCGCCCCCCGACCTACAGAAAACGCGCCAGTTTTTACCCCGCCCAAAAATAAAACAAGCACGCGGAATGTTCACGCCACGTACGGATGCCTCGGAAACGGAATGACGCAGAGAGGAAGAAAAATCGGAAAAAATAAAAAATCGTGTGAAATGTTATCAACGTGAAAGAATTACACGACAGTGATGATAAATTGCCAGGGACAATCAATCAAACACACACACACACACACACACACACACACACACACACACACACAACTTAAAATGTTAGTAGCAACAATGAACAACAAAAACAAGCAACACAATCCTTATGAATAGTGCATTTTTGTTGTTTGGTTTCATTTGTTTGTTTTGAGTTAGAAAAGTGCAAAGTTTAGGAATAAAAATTGTGAAAAAAACATGTTTTGAAAATTGAGGGTTAGGGTTAGAGAAGTGCACATTTTAGGAATAAAAAATATTTTAAAAAATGTTAGGGTTATATTTAGGGCTAAATTATGTTTAGGGCAAATACTTCCACAATGACTATATTGGCCACTATCGCTTTGAATTAAACTGATTCTTCTTGGAATTTAAACCCCGATCAGATGATATTCCATGTCAGCGCTTGAGAAGTGTGAAATGGGCCTGAAGTGAGTTCAAACAAAGCTCCGCAAACTAAAAAAATCATTTTAAAGAACGCAGCTTAAGTGGAAAATGTTCTTCATCCTACATGACAGAGGATTAAAGTCGTAAACATGTTGCAAAAATCGTGTCCAAATGTATTAAACTACAAAAACAAGACAAAAAAGCAAAACAATCCTTATGAAAAGTGCATTTTTGCTGTTTGGCTTTGTTTGTTTGTTTTCAATTAGAAAAGTGCAAATTTTAGGGATAAACAATTATTAAAAATTGTTTTTAAAAGTGAGGGTTAGAAAAGTGCACATTTTAAGAATAAAAATTAAGAAAAAAAACTATGTTTTGAGATTTGAGGGTTAGGGTTAAAATATTTTTTTCAAATACTTGAGTACAAAGGGACAAATACTTCCAAAATGAGTAGATCACCAATATCGTCGTCTCGAATTAAACTGATCCCTCTTGGAATTTCAACATCAGCGTTTGAGAAGTGTGAAATGGGCCTGAAGTGAGTTCAAATAAAGCTCCGCAAACTAAAAAAAATCATCTTAAAGAACGCAGCTTAAGTGGAAAATGTTCTTCATCCTACATGACAGAGCAATTAAAGATGAGCGGGACACACTCCAATCTGGAGCGGAGTTCAGAAATCTGCTCCACCATCCCACACGCCCTACAGCCACACATTCATTCGCAGCGCTCAGATTAATGCTCATCTAATTGTGACTTATTTAAAAAGCCATTTGCATCCATCCCACTGTCTTCACAATCGATTTCTCCTACAGGACGCTGACCACAAACCGTCCAATCGGTCAAGATCTCAGGACTTTTATTTTGCTGGGTGGTAATCGGGCCTCCACTCGAGAAACGCGCGAATGACAATTTTTCGCCAAAAGCGGATTAAAACGTAATTATCCAAACATGCAATTATCTGCAGTAACGAGGCTGTGTAATTACAGGAGGACGCTGTCACCTGCGCGGAGCCGCGGAAACGCTTCGCTGATCAACGCTATGCGAAAAAGTCCTCAAAAATAAAAATGTCTATTCTTTATATGAGTAAAAAAAAAAAAAACTTACGTTGGGCAAACTTCCAATTTTGACGATCGTTGCGTGACGGAATTAATAACAATAAATGCAACGTCAACATTATCAAGAAAAATAACGGGGGGTGGGGTGTGATGTCACGCATGATGGCAAAAATGGTGTTGTTGAGAATGACATCATCCGGGGTCATGAGGTCATAATGATGTTGTCACCAATGAAGTCGTCAGGAATGATGTCATCACCAATGATGTTGCCGGGGGAAGGTTAAATATAAACATTGAAAACAATTGAAAACAGTTTATTGAAATTGAAATTCAATTTTTTTATAGTCAATGTTCAGTATCGTCTTGACTAAGTTCCCTTGTGATGTCATACGTACTACTGATGAGTGTCATTGGAAATGATGATGTCAAAAATGAGGTTGTTGGGAATTACATCATCGGACAAGTTGAGGGTCATGAGGTCATCATTAAAGTCTTAATGTCTTAATTGGCATTATCAATTGTGTTGCGCACCAATGATGTCATCACCAATGATGCTGTCGCCAAACAAAGTCATCATGATGTTGCAAGAAATGCCGCCTTAAATGACATCATCAATTATTACATTCGCCCTCTCCGCATAAAAACAGGAATAACGTATGAATTATGTTTTTAGGGCAGTCAAAGTTAACTAGTTAACGCACGCGATTCATTTTAGGTGCTTAGTCGAGTTAATTTTTTTAACGCCATTAATCACAGTTGCAGTTTTTTTCACTTTCAGTTTGGTGAAAATGCCATGAATAGACCCAGAGAGCCACGCTATGTGTCACCCAGGTGTGGCTCATTATGACCAGAAGCTCAAAGTGACAGGAATAGACCCAGAGAGCCGCGCTAGTGTCACCCAGGTGTGGCTCATTATGACCAGAAGCTCAGAGTGATGACTTTGCGCCTAAATAGCAGCAGGTGAAAGTGTTTAATGACAGACACTTGCTTGTCTCATATGTTCTTGAATGGACTTGTTAAAACTGAGACTAGACGTTTCAACTGCAAATACGTGACTTGTTCGTCAAATTCAAATCTGTTCAACAAGCCACCACTGTAGATTCATAGGGATTAGATAAAGACAATACTGTATTTACTTACACTTATATTTAAAAACAGACATTCTAAGCTTTATGTCATTTCTTTATGTACATTCTAAAACATATGTTTCATGTTAGAGTGATAAGTATTTATTAAGTTATTTTGATTTCAGCTGACAAAAAGAAAGCAAAACGTGCTTTCAAACGCACTTCAAACTTTCAATTGATGTATAACACTTATATGTAAGTCCAAAATTGACTTTTATTTTGTGTGTTTAATTTTGAATACAGAGTGACTCGACCTCAGAGGGTTAAAAAACTAAGACAATATATTGCAAATGGAACAAAAAATTTACTAAATGACATTGCAGTATTTAAACTAGTGTATATTTATTCTTGAGTTTGCATTAATTTACATATTACACCTTATTATTCATTATTTCAAGCTTTAGTCATTTAATCACCATTAATCGCGATTAATTCGTTCAGGGAAGTGCGATTAACTAGCTAAACATTTTAATCATTTGACAGCACTATTTAAAATCAATAGAGGAAGTAGACTTGATTAGTATAGTGTGAGGTAGCTGATGATGTCATGGGCTGGTGGGCTCAGACCAGTGAATCCTGCGTACTGTACGGATCATTGCCCAGTTCAGCGCCGTCACTTCCCATTCGCCTTCACAGCGCCGAGCTTCACCAAACCGTCACCGCCAATCTACGTCTGACCGCTGTACACACGCCATACCACGTGTGTGTGTGTGTGTGTCGCAGAAACACACATCCTCAGCTGAGCAAATCTAACACTTGTTTTTTTTTTTTTATTCTATTTTTTTTTATTCTTATTTCATATTTATTTTGTTTTATTTTTATATTTTTAGTTCATTTTGTATTTGTTTTCATTGAATATTTTACATTTTAAAGAAAATAAATGATTTTTAGATTTTATTTATTTTTGTATAGCACTTTTCTTAAGTCAAGACCAACGCAAGTAGCTATGCAGAATGGGGGGGGGGGGCTTTTAAAGAAGAACAATGTACATTATACACCTGTGTTAAAAGATTTGGAAAAAGAGTTATAAAAGGGAATAAAACGTATGGATCACAAAGTAGGAATGGGAATCTTGATCTTCCAGTATGTAAATAGTTCATTTAAAATGAGTTTATTTGTGTGCTTTATTTGTTAAGAAAAATAAAAGAAAAGAAAAAAAAAATTTAAGAAGTGTAAAAAATTGTCATTACATTTCATTCCATTACATTTTTATAGTTTTTAATCAGTAAACTCTTTTAATGTGCCCCCCCCCACCCCGTACATAAATACTTTTATAGTTACTTCATCAGTCTACTTATATATAGCTACTTATGTCAAATACCTCAGATGTTGCAAATAATACATGTGTTAAAATGTCACAGATAAATAGAAAAACAGACGTTTTATGCCAAATCAGCAGTTTCTTCTTGCTATATTTATGTCTGGCCTGCTGTAAACACACACACACACACACACTCTCTCTCTCTCTCTTTAGAAATCTAAATGTGTGTGTGTGTCTCCTCGGCTGAGTAAATCTAACACTTGACGGCATCAGCATATGCATCACAAAGTACGAATGGGAATCTAAACGAACAACAGCAGCGTATGAATATTTACAGCAACGTCAAAGTGCGTTAAAATGGCAATTCTAACATCCGACTCGGCACGTCGCTCCGTCCGAAATGAGAAAGACAGAGACGCTGTTAATTAGAATAATGATTACGCAGCGAAATCCTGCTTTACATTACTGTACATGTAGCGTAATGTATGTAAATAATGCAGTGCGGGTTAGAAACACTATAGAACGTTAACGATGATGTTATTAATGGAAATGCATAACTTATTTGTATGTTTAATACTAATAATATTAGTTCTTTACATGTAAAAATTAAGTTCAAGTTCAAACTACACACACACACACACTGAATGAAACTCTAAATCTCATTAAAATTAATTTCAAGTTGGTTTCTAATTATTAAAAGATTTTCACTTATTTTTTCACACACAGATTTTTATTCAAAGTTATTCTCACAAAAATATTAATTTTTGTGTTTTTATGAAGTTCTAATTTTCTCACAAAATGATGCTTTATATTTAGGTTTGTTTTTGACACATTAAGTTTTTTTTTATATGGTACACCACATTATTTTATACATTTATAAAAAAATTAATGTAATAAAATAAAAATGCATAAAAAAATGTAAGACACAATAAAAAAACGGATTCCGACTTCTGTCACATTACGCATAAATTGCAAGTTTAAAATCACGTTTAAAAATGCTAACGCTGAGAAATGTTTGGAATGCTAACGGCTAAAGTTTAAAAACAACGGCTGATTAAAACAACACGTATAAGGAGCAAAAGCAGATATGCAAGATCAAAACGAGTGTGTTGTTCTCCGTGTAAACTCATAAATACGTTTGTTATGGCCATATTTAAGCATTCTGGACGTTTGCGTGCCAATATGTTGTCAGAATGCTTGTCATCCATCAAGAACTGGCTAAATAACAACTACCTCCATATAAACTCAAGTAAGACTGAAACTCTGATAATTGCCCCGGACAAAAAGATTACCTCAATCCGGCAACACCTTGGTCAACTGGACTCTTCTGTTCACTCAAAACTCAGAAACCTTGGTGTCATATTTGACCAATCAATGTCGCTAGATCATCACGCGAGACAGTTAGTCAAAAACAGCTTTTACCACCTGAGAAACATTTCTAAAGTAAGGAAAATGTTGTCAAAGGCGGATCTCGAAATGGTTATTCATGCTTTTATTTCGTCTCGCATCGACTATTGTAACTCTGTTTTTACCTGTTGTAACAAGTCAACCTTACACCGTCTCCAGACTGTCCAGAATGCTGCTGCAAGGCTTTTAACAGGCACTCCCAGAACTGCCCACATCACTCCAGTCCTATTTGATCTCCACTGGCTTCCAGTCCAGTATAGGATTGATAACTTTTAGAGCACTACACGGTCAGTCTCCTCAATATATTACTGATCTTTTAACCCCCTACTCCTCTAACCGTGCTCTCCGTTCCTGCGGTCAATCCCTCCTGAAAATCCCCAAAACTCGGCTGAAGACCCGGGGAGACGTGTCTTTTCAGGCCGTAGCTCCCAGACTGTGGAACGCCTCGCCTCTCTCATTACGCACAATGCATTCGGTTGATGGTTTTAAAAAACAGCTGAAGACACTCTTATTTAAGCAGGCTTTTAGTTGACAGCGTTTTTAGGCTCTGACTGTTCTTTATGATCTTTTATTTCTTCTTTAGTTTTATACTGTTTGGGTTTTATCTGTTGATTTTATGATTTTACTGTCTTTTGTCTCTTACACCTTGTAAAGCACTTTGTGATTCTGTCTGAGAAAAGTGCTATATAAATAAAATTTACTTACTTACTTACTACTTACAATTCCAATCTCAGACTAGCATAAACTTGAGCTATCATTAAGGATAACAAGATTGATCTTTACCGCTCTAATATTTGCATCCTCAAAGCTAAAAGCCGCGTGTTAAAATAAAGCGCTAAAATCCAAATTCTGTCAGAGAAGAGTAATAACCTGATAAAAGCCTGCGTTATTTGTGAAGGTTCCACTCAATGTTCACACGCAGTTTCACAAAACGCTAATTATTATTCACGTAATTGTTTTATGAACAACAACAACAACAACCTCGCTTGGCGAAAGCAGGAAAACATAATTAGAATTCCGGCTTAATTAATCAGCACTGGCCCCTTTAAGTGAACGAGTTAATTATTTATGCGCGCGTGTCGCTTTGATGCCAAAAGATTAAGAGGGAAAATGCAACCTTGAAAAATTACACAACTTTCTTTGTCTTTGCTCCTAAACGCCAGTTAAAGGGAAAGACGCGCGTGCTCACAAACGCTATTAATCCAGCTTTAGTGTAACCTGCTCTTATATAAATACAAGAACAATCTCGCTATTGCAATCCGCTCTTTAAATATACATGTATTCGTTTTATATTTATTTTTTTTAAACCGTAAAGGTCAGCCGCGCACACGTTACTGCTACGCTCACTTATGTGCAAAATTGTCTGCACAAAACAATGGTTCTCACATAAATATAAATATAAAACCATTGTTACATAAATATAAAAATATTATATATTGTCTTTACGCAAATATTTACGTAAATCGTATTTAGGCAAATATAGGCACCCCTTTTACGAATTTTCAAGGCTCAAGTGCTTATAATCGCCAATTTCGAATATGCGCGTATTCATAGAGCATACATAGAGCGCCCGTTTATCCGTATTTTGAGTCAGGAACAATCACAAACAAACGGAAACGCGTCTTTCTTTATGCATGGGTGTGTATAATGTTAGCGTAGACAGACGTGCTACAGTATACGTTTTTATTGGCTCAATAACAGAAAAAGAAACATTAGACACGCCGCGACACTTAACAGAGACAAAAAAACACTAGAAGAAGATTAAACTAAATACAGTACAATAGGTTATATTACAACAAACAGAGACTACAAACGAGTCCAGTGTGTCATTGCAGAAAGAGAAAACAGTTGAAAATGAAGAACACGGGCAAGAAGTAAAAAAAACCCAAGGAACAGACACAATCAAAACGCTGGGTCTGATAAACAGGGGATAATAATCCTTTCTCTTCACACGGCGTCAGATAAACGGAGAGATTGAAACAGGCCTGAGCTTGAAACAATTGCTCTGCGCATGGGCGGAGTCTGACTGGAGAGCAAAGGATCTTGGGAAATGAAGTCCTGACCACTAGAATCCACTTTTTGTTATCTATTAATCAAGTAAAATGTCACAATGAGTCACAAGTTAGGTTTGTAAAATAGAGAAAAAAATTGTATTTTTAAGAGAATATTAACGTAAATGAATCAGAAACGTTAATCACAAAAAAAATATATTGTGTTTAAAAAATCAGGGGGGTGCTTATATTAGCGTAAATACGATGTACATATATAAAACAAAAATAAAAGCAAATACAAAAGAGTGCAACTCGGGTGAGATTCTCCCGGAAGCTGGCGTTCTGTTATGGCATTTCATTCGCTGAAGTCCCACCTGACCCCAGCGCAGATAATATTAAATGTGAAAGGTAAGCCGGCGCGTGTCTTAATAAAGACTGGAAGCTAAAGGCTCTGACCCCGTATTGATACCAACCCAAATCTTTCTCCACCGAGGCAGCCCTGACCTTTGACCTTTACCTACACACATGGAATTAGCATAGTATGAATGTGTTGATGCAGGGAGATGCCCATGCCAAGAAAATAAATTACAAAATGAGTAAAAAAAGACATAAATCGAGTCAAATGATCTGCCAATTTTTAAAAAACTACTGTTTGTTATTTTCGAAACAAGCTAATTAATAGTTCATTATTCTATATATACTTTCAATATTTCTTAATTCTAAACTAGGTAATATATCTTGAATGTAAAAAAAAAAAGAAGAACAAGATTTATTGCGTAAATTCAAGGTTTTTTACGCTTGTCCAGAATGCATTTTTTGCAGTGTGCGTCTTTAAAACAGATGGGTTTATGCTTAAGTTTGTGCAGAATAGATTTCAGCAAGTTCCGCAAGCTTGAATTGTTAAGTGCATGTAGTACAAATTGTTATTTTTTTGTTTGGACTTTTCAAAACATAAAAAGTTCATTAAACATGAGTTAATTTGTGTGTTTTATTTGTGGAAAAAAAATTAAGAAATGCCAGTACATTTACGTTTCACTACGTTTTTATAGTTTTTAAACAGTAAACCGTTTAAATGTGCTTTTTTTTCCCAGCATAAATACTTTTACAGGAAATAGGTAGTTACTTCATTTGTATACTTGTATTGTTACTTTTGTCAAATACCTCAGATAATGCAGATAATCAAACGTGTTAAAATGTCACAAATACACTGAAAAAAGTGCAAAAGGCATGTCGTTACTCTAAAGAAGTTTTTTAGTTAATTTATTAAAAAATTAAAGAGTAAGATTAAAATTAAGTATTGTAGCGTAAAGAAAATACATTTCTTAAAGTAAAGTAAAAATGTGGTTTGGAGCCGGAGATGGTGATGACAAAAGAAGAGCTTGTTTCTTGGATTGGCCAATAAGAAGCTTGCATGTGCTTTACGCAATTTTTTAACTCTTTTAAACTTTAAAATAGATCATAAACACGTTTACATGATCTTGTTTTGTTGTAAGAAGGAGCAATTGAAGCAATTTGTCTTAAAGAAGCAACATTTTTACTTTGATCCAAGAACGATTTTTTTTTTGTGAAACAATCACACAAGAATTCAAGCTTTGGGAAACTGGTCAACATCTGATTGGCTAGTATTGGAAATTGTTTGTCCAATCGGCACTTTTAAAAGCTGTAGTGGGTCCCGCCCCCAAACACTAGTTAGCAACATAAGCGACGAAGGAAAAAGTAATTCGGTTAATCGCTCGTTACAGACTAAAATAACTAGCATTAGTAACTATTTATTGTGGCTAACACGCTAACGAAGGCATTCCAACCCGATTTGCTAATTAAGCGCCTGACATGTCGCCTCGAAAATTCAAATCAAAGGTTTTTCGTTTGCCAGACGTGATGCGTACGGTATATTAATGCTGATTTGGGAGGTTGTTGAACGTAGAACCAATTTTTCGCCGAATCGGGAAAACAAACCTGTGAAGGATGACGTGCGTTTACAGATTTTCCCGCGGTAAACGCCGCTCCGCTGGGTGTGATTGTGAAACACTCGGCTTTGTAAATATAAAGACAAATGTGCGGCGAAACAAGCGAGTCACCGTTGCGGTAATCGCTTCGATTTATGGCGGCGTGCGCGATACAGGAAGGAGAATTTACCGCTGATAAATCACGTCACTGATGCAAAAGTGAAGAAGTGATGCGAGAAAATGTCTCTGATGCTCAAGATTAAAGGAATATTGCAGGTCGTAGACGTTTATTTTACAGTCGTTTTTCATTTTTCACATGTATTTTCACAACAATCGACCATCAAGTAATTCTGTGCGGACATTTACAGTGCAAAAATGTAAATCTTGACAAGCAAAAAAAAATCTTGAAATTAGACCATAACTCTTGTTATTTTTTCTTACAAGATAAATGAAACTATGTTAGGATTGAGAGTGAGAGATGACTTTGCTTATTTCAAGAAAATAGGACTTGAATTTTCTTGCTTAGAAAAAAATGCTAATTTTGATGATATTTTTCACTAATTCAAGACATTTTTCATTAACAAGAAATGTCAGGTGGGATTTTCTCATTTTAAGAACACAATGTTTCCAAGCTACTTTTTTTTTTTATATTTAAGCCAATGAGAACAAGAACTGAAATTCAGAAACAAATCTACAGTGTAAAAGGATTTTTTGTCTGGTTTCAAGCGTCTTACCAAGTAAAAATTTCTCACCCCATTGGCAGATAATTGTACTCAATTACATTTTTTTACTCATTGGATTGATCCAGATTACAATTTATTATTGTATTGGTATCACTCTTAGTATTAATGCTAAAAAATGTAAAATGAATTTATAATAATTACAAATGTATAACATATTAATATTATATAATCTAATTATATAATTTAGTATTAATATTGCATAATTTAATATATGCATATACTATATGAATTATATAATTTAAACTAATCATAATAATACAGTATTTAAAACACGTACTCTGCAGACTATTTACCGTTTAGATTTATTCTAATATATATACTCTTATATCAAATATAAGATTTATATTATATTATATTGAATATTATATTAAATATTAGATATATACTCTTATTGAAAATACGTACACGCTAAGTTTACCAGTTAGATACGTAGCATTAATCCTACAGTAAAACATCATGAAGAGTCTAGAACATTCAATTATTCTTTTCAATTGAGATCAAAACACAGTGGCAATAAAAACAAAGGAGGGAAATACCGGGACTTCATGACTTTCACTGACATTTGTTGTAAAGCTTCCGGCAGTGAAGACAACATTTGCATCCGACTGTGGACTGGTAGGAATAAATGAACCCAGATGAAGAAATGAGAAATGAACATGTGAGTGTCAGGCTGACAATTGGCCTGTGGGTTGGATTCGGCTCATGTGCTAATGTTTGTGCTGCTGTTTATCAAAAAAAAAAATCAGTCGCAGTCGTTAATAAACAGATTAGGACACTTGTTTTGTCAGTAAATCGGTTTATAACAATATTCATTGCATATTAGTGTCTATTGTATCAAAATAAAAAGTTTTCCTTGATATTGTTCTGCGCATTTGCCTGTTTAGAACCGATGTTCTAGTAATAAAACACGGTAAAAGCCGCAAAAACAAAGATTCTGTTTATCACTTACCTACTAAAGTATCATGTGATGACGTAACTGAGGAAGTCACTATTCCGGCACGTTCTTTTGCTCAATATTCCACTCTTTACCGGAGTAAAACCAAGCGACGGAACGTGTGTCAATACCATCAAAGTTTGGTGTCCATGGCGACGGGACGCAACAGTATCCGAGCTTAACGCATGAATATTAATTACGCCACTCTCCCGTTACTTGGTAACTTTCTTTCACTGTCTGGTCAAGTAACCTCATTAATATTCATGAGCCTGCCGGGTTTTTCCAAAAAGGTTAGATGTGTCTTTTTGTCCCATAGTGGCACAATTATACACATATAATACACATATAATTTGTAAAAATGTAAAAATTGATGTAAAAATGAATCATGAGGCTGGGAATTTTAGATTTAAAAAATGTGTGTGATTGCTAAAAAATTTTTGCATGTGTCCTTGAAAAAAATGTTGTTCTGTGTTTTCCTTTAAATGTTGAGAACGTTTTGGTAAAAACAAGCTAAACTGTAAATTTCACCTCTTTTTTTAAGCACACCAGTGCAATTTTGGGGGTCGGTTTAAGAAACTATTTCGGCTAAAAAATTGAAAGAAGAGAATTCACATTTATTTTAGAAGAATTGGCTCAATTGGTTTGCTGTTTTAATTGAGTCGCGATCATTTGAATCTCAACACGGGACGTGATCAAATGCCATTTTGATGAACAGCAGAAGAAGAGTGAACGGTAAAAAGAAATTGCCCGATTAAGAGGAAAGAGACGTGATTAACTGATGAGCTTGTTTCTTGGAAGAGCCAATGAGAAGCTTGCATGTGTTGCTCGCACTTCTTTAACTCTTTTTAAACTTTACAATAAAGCATAAACATTTTTACCAACATTTTGAAACATTTATAAACATTTTTTTTACCAACCCCCGTTAAACGAAAGAGAAGAAGATGACTAATAAGTGGAGGAAATAATGATTTGTGAGGAAATATATGAAAATGTTGTACTAAAGTGCCAATTGAGTCTTTAGTATCCAAGCCATCACTAATCCAAAAAAATGAGAAAATTGGGTTTTATTTACTCAAATTAAAAAGCACAATCCCCTGATAATATGTCAGGCTGAATTAACCAAGGTTTCTTATTATTTTATCAAGTATGTTCTACTTAAAAAGTAATCTCTGAGAAACTACTTATAATAATATATAATTCGTGTGACATGTTGCCAAACTTTTTTTTTTTCACGTAAACAGCACGTCACATCTTTTTCACACGAAACACACACGCACAAAAGGAAATGTTTTGCTTGCTTGTCATGCGGATCACACAGCAGATGGTCCTTCACCGCAGCATCTTCTATTATTGATGGAGATCAGAAAGCGTCGGCCGATCCGAGGTGAGAACTCGTGCCAGCTTTGTAAACATGCATTATGTAGTGCGACAATTTCCACGACACCCATGCATAATTTAGAAAGACGTCACAAAAGTTTAACCGCACAGGCAAACAGCATCTGCTGTGGAGGACGAGCACCTTCTGAAGAGCTGCTGAAGTCAGAAAGAGCGGGAAAATAAAACATCTATTGAATTGATAAGCCTTTATCAGTCCCACAACAGAAAAAAGGCAGTAAAAATACATATAAAAACACATATACATGAAAACGTTGTACACTAAGTTATGTACAGTAGACTAATATCAATATATAGGCATAAATCTATGTATCCATCTATATAATAATAGCAATACATTTTGTATATAAAGCACTGTACATTATTATAGTTTATAAAGCACTATACACTATACACATTGCAAGCAAATCTACAGATTAAAAAGATTAAAAGTGAGAGTAATTAGAAGTAAGAGAGAATAAAAGAGAATACAAAGATTCAGTAAAGGTGTATTAAATGTCCCAAAATACACTTGAAATGCATGTTTATCTATACCCACACACACGTATATGTATATAGATATTTTACTAGCCGTTATTAGCCAATCAGAGACGATGCTGACCAGTCTCCAAAAGCTTGAATGAATTTGCCGGGAGTGATTGTTTTGTATAAAGTAACAAGAAGAAACATTGTCAAACAAAGTGACATTTTAACGCATTTATTATTTGCAACTAATATTAAAAACAAATAAACATATGCTTATATATATATATATATATACATATACTTCACACAAAAATTGACTAGTTGATTGTTTACACAACTATAATGCAAATGAATATCGTTGAATATCGATAATGTTGAAACTCGCAGAGCAACAAACTGACCAGTTGATTGGTGTAAAACGTAAAGATTTTCAATTTGTCAGGTCAACAATACAATTCAAGTAGCTTTGTTTCCTCGACTCTTTCTGGTGCGGCAAAAGCGCAAGTCGAGTGAACAAACGAGTTGTTTTACAACACAAACCAGAACTTGTTTGTTCACTCGAAAGCCACGGATGATGAGAAAATCCATTTTTTTGTCCTAATTTCGACTTCGTAATTGTCAACTTGATATCCCATGATCCTTTGTTTAACTTTGAAAAACTCCATAGATGGGCGTTTTCAGTCGTTTCTTAATGTTTAATCCAAATGTGAACTTTTTTTTAAATCTCTTGCTAAGAAATCCGGACTATTAATTGATTTATTTGTATTAACAACAATAATTGTCAATTTTAGTGGATTTTGTGCTTCACAGCCCTCCTTGATATAGTTGGTGATGGTTCCACTTTAAATTGAATTAAATTTTATGTTATAAATGCTTTTTACAACTACCCAGCTATTTTTTGGGTGGGGGATAGTGCAACATCAATAAATAGAAATGTAGAAAAGAACAATATAATAAGAAAAATTACAAAACATAAGTAACAATGAAAGTACAATACAATATAATACAAAGCGATACTGTAATAAAAAAGATGTAAAATGAACAAATAAAATCACAATAGAAATACAATACACAGTAAGTGTGCGTAAAGTGATCAGAGAAAGTGACCAGAAAATAAAGTAAAAAGCTTAAAAGTGACAAGGTGTCATATGGAATCAGACTAGTGTCAAAAATATCAAATGTAAATTTCGAAGAAACAAACAAAAATGCTTCACAATTATGTTTGTTTGGAGTTTTTTTCTCTCGCAATCTTCACGTTTTCGTTTGAAACTTTTTTTTTCGCTTTAGGTTTTTCGTTCGCTTTTTTTTAAATCTGCGTTTGGATATTTGACCCAAGCTTCACGTAGGGACGGACCTTACTATGATTAAATAAAAAACCCAAACGCACAAAAAAGAAGCGAACAAAAAACCTGAAGCGAAAAAAAAAAGTTTCAAACGAAAACATGAAGATTGCTAGCGAAAAAAAAAAATCCAAACGTAAATGTGAAGCATTTTCGTTCGTTTCTTCGAAATGTACGTTTGATATTTTTGACAAGTATAAAGTGACTCCTCAGACAGGTTCGGCAGCGTATGATCGGACGCTTTGTGGTTGACGTCTCGCCTAAATTACGTCCCGGGATCGTTCCTCCGATTATATATAGACACGAATGCGGCTCTATTTTTATCCAATTAATTTCACATGTCGGCATGAGAGGGGTTGATAATGTTATCTTACCTAATTAACCTGTGTAAGGCTCCGACTGGAAGACAAGCCCAATCATCCTTCAAATGAGAGTCATTATCATTAGGGGACGGGACTAAACCCTCGGCTTCTAGGCCAGCGCTAATATAGAGAGACACTTTACGTCTCACTTGACTTGCTGTTGTTGCCCCCTTCCCCCTCCAACAAGTCTGGACTAGCTAATGAGTGACGATATGTGGGGTATGAAGGTTAAAGACAAAGAAAACGGGAGAGAGAAGGTGCCATCCATTCATTTTTGACACTTCGTTTTTGTTCCGGATAAAGTCATTGCTTTTCTGAAGGTAGGACACGCTGACCGACCAATCACGGCACAGGAGGTACAAGCTCCTTTCATTTCTAGGTCAGGATGAGCTGGAGCCAATCAAAGCGTTGCTAGGCTGGAGATGGGAGACACGCCTCAAATTTGAGACCAACCAATCACAGGCAAAACGTACCTTGTTCACAGGGAGCTGGAGCCAATCCCGGCTTTGCAATGCTTAAGGTGGGACACGCCCCCCAAAATGCTGGCCAACCAATCACACGGCAATAACATACCAGCTTTTAGTTTCCGGGATCAGAGGGAGCTGGAGCCAATCCCAGTATGGGATACGCCCCCCAAAATGTCGGCCAACCAATCTCAAGGCAATAACATACCAAACCTTTCATTTCCAGGTCACAGAGAGCTGGAGCCAATCCCAGCATCTCAATTAAGGTGGGATACGCCCCCAAAATGCTGGCCAACCAATCACAAGGCAATAACATACCAATTTTTCATTTCCGAGTCTAAGGGAGCTGGAGCCAATCCCAGCATCTCAATTAAGGTGGGATACACCCCCAAAATGCTGGCCAACCAATCACACGGCAATAACATACCACCCTTTAATTTCTGGGTCAAAGGGAGCTGGAGCCAATCCAAGCATCTCAATTAAGGTGGGATACACCCCCAAAATGCTGGCCAACCTATCACACGTCAAAGAGAGCTGGAGCCAATCCCAGCATGGGATACACCCCCAAAATGCTGGCCAACCAATCACACGCCATAACATACCACCTTTTAAATTCCGGGTCAAAGGGAGCTGGAGCCAATCCCAGCACCTCTATGGTGAAGGTAGGACACACCCCCAAATTCCACACATTTTAAGATTGTCGCGAAGATAAAAACGCAATCACTTTACAACAAAACCGTATTTTAAATGCTGATGTAAGCTCTGGGGTGGTTTGGGACAGAACTTTATTTTCGGATGTTCATGAAGTGCATCTTCAGTTTGGTGGATGATGATTGGTTCCTTGGGTGGAATCAGGCGGATGGATGGCGTTCACGAGGCGATGTGTCACTGTTAATCGTGTATTGATGAGCTCATCGACAGCAGGATAATGAATCGCAGATCTTTAGCTGCCCAGTTTATGCTTCGCTAATGACGTTCTTCATCTTGGTCCGTGTCACGTCGTTCACGCCGAGAACCCTGACGTTCCTCCAGAACTCACATGACAACATTTCCGAAATAATGTTCACAATTGAAAACTCTACATATTCCACCGCGATTCTTGACAAAAGTGCCGAATCGACAGTTTTCCCTTTATGTTTATTTCGCAGCTTTTATCCAAAGCCTTCGCACAGCGGTGCTTACAGCCCATGCGGGATTCAAACCTGCAACCTTTTGGTCTCAAGTCAAACTCTTAAACTGTATGTATGTATTGTATGTAAATAGATGTTATAGATAGATAGAGAGAGAGAGATAGATAGATAGATAGATAGATAGATAGAGAGAGAGATAGAATAGATAGATAGAGAGAGAGAGAGAAGAGGAGAGAGAGAGACAGACAGACAGACAGACAGACGACAGACAGATAGATAGATAGATAGATAGATAAATTGATTGATTGATTGATTGATTGATTGATTGATTGATTGATTGATATGATTATATGAAGCTAGAGAGAGAGAGAGAGAGAGACAGATAGACAAGAGATAGATAGACAGACAGACAGACAACACACACACACACACACACACACACACACACACACCACACACACACACACACACACACACATAAAGAGATAGAGAGAGAAAGAAATATGGACCAGACAGAAGTATAATATATATAATATATAAATTATTTAGAATTAAAAAAAAAAACATTTGTTGGCATTAATCTCATCTCGATGTGAAGTTGGGAGCTTTAAAATGTCTATTTGCTGCGAATAGAGATGTAGAGAATTTAGTCATTTAGAGATTCATTTAGAGTTTTTGCAGTTTTACCCAAACCTAATCTCTAAAGTCTACATGTATAAAAGACAACCTGCATTCCAGTTGTACACGTTTTTTTTCTGTTCAAACAAATTCAACAACTTTTGGTTGAGAACACGGGCGGCCAGATTTGTTGCGTCCCCAAAGACCGCAGACAGAGCCACGCCCACATTCAGTCTACAGGACGTCCCAACCGGAGCAAGAGAAGCTCGACTCTTCACCAGAAGCGGCCAAACGCCCCGCCCTGCCGACTAAAGCCTCGCCCCGCTGCCCCAGATACAGGAGGCGCCCCGTGTCCCAGCATGCTCTGGGGCGCTCAGGATCGGAGGGGATCGATAGGCCGATGCATTAGCTGGCAGTGCTGCCCGAACCCGCCTCCTGAAGGTCAGAGCTGCCAAGGGCATCACCAGGGGGCCCCGCCTAAAACACAGGCCCCTCCCCCGCTTTGATTATTGCTTATAGATACAGTGTGAGAGGAAAGCGACGCCCGAGGCGGCGGAATTATTTACAGCTGGAAACTCTCGGCGCTATCAGCAGGCCTCTAATTGCCAGAAGTAATATCAATGTTTGTTGATTACTGCAGTTTTTTCGTCGCCGTGGCGGAGATGCACAATTCGTTTTTTTCAACCTCGGCATATGGAGCGGCGTTTCGTCAGGCTGCAGCTGTGCAATTAGACGTTTGTTTTGAGGAACAAACGAGTCTTAATTGATTCCTCGCCCGAGCTTCTGACTTTGCTGTCAAGGTCACGGCCACCAAAAATAGCATCGGATCTGATGGCAAACACTGGCGGAATCACGCGTCGGCCCACGTCCGCCCGAGTCTGAGGTCCGCGTGGGGACGCCAATCTGGCGGCGGCAGATTTAACACTAGTAAAATTTACCGCGTAGACTGAAGGTTATTTTATACTTGCCGATTGGGCTTTTTACTTGCTTACTTGCTAATTACTACAAGTATTGTTTAATTTAATTATTGTTATTTGTTTTTTTTTTGTTTAGTTTTTTTTTTAGTTTTTTTTTCTCGGGTAGTTAACAAAAAAACAAAATTGTAATCTTTCTTCTACATGTGTAGATTTACTATTGCCCAAAAAAAAATAGTGAAAAAAATAATAATAATTTACCGCGTTAAAACAAAGATTTACTTTACAGTCATTTGGCGAACGCTTTTAACCAAAGCCACTTACAAAAAGAGGAGCAAGTGAAGCCATTTGTCTAAAATTTGCTACAGTAGATGTCCACACAGGCTATATACAGAAACTTATAACGAATATAAACATACGTTTTTTTTTTCAATTTTAACTTCTCGGTGTTCAAATTTTTAACGTCTAACCTGCGCAGTGCTTATAATCGCCGTTTTCAAATATGCACGTACAGTAATCCCTCGTTTATTGCGGTAGATACGTTCCAAGCCCGATCGCGATAGGTGAAAATCCGCGAAGTAGAGGCACAACATTTACGTATTTATTTAGCACTTATTCAGACTTTTAAAACCCTTTTTTACATAGTATTCTTTATTAAAGTAATGTTAACAAACATCTCCCCGCCGCACGCGTCGTCCCCGCGGAGATATTAATTTTCCGAGATACGGTTGGGAAAAAATGAATCCGCAAATATACGCAATGAAGAAAAAAATCCGTGAAGCAGTGAATCCGCGATAGTCGAACCGCGAAGTAGCGAGGGATTACTGTAAATATAAGCGCTCATTTTTCCACATTTCAAGTCAGGAGCGTTCACAAATAAACGGAAATACGTCGTCTATAAGTAGCTGTGAGCGTGTGTGTTGTGCACCGTTTTTCGTTGAATAAATCTTTCCTTTCTTTGTTTGAAATAACAGAAAAATGAAAAAAAAAAACGTGGTTATATTTGCGTGAATACGGTTTTTAGCTGCAAACGCATAAAGTTTTGTGTCTGATTGCTGCAGAATTGTGGTGAAATATTCGCATCTGAAATTTTTAAAAACTGTGAATTATTCACATTTGGTTTTCATGTTCTTTCAGTGTTGATGAAATGAAAATTCGCTCTGGTTGAAAACCAAATCAAGCAAAAGATTATATTTTTTGTTTGTTTGTTTTGGTGACTGTACAAATATTGTTATAGATTAATAAACAGCAAAAGAAAATTGGTGATAATATATATTTTGAATCATTGTAGAATAGCTTCATCCGTTTAATTCTACTACAATAATTAATGTTGTCGTTGCATTCTGTAATTACATAAGAATTCTTCAATAGCTGCAGAAAATTGTAGTAAGTTTGTATTTATTACACATTGTGCAGTAGATGTTGAAATGTATAATGTTGCAGAATGTAACAAATGACATTATTCCTGAGTAACGATACTCTTCAACCATATCGGCATTGACAATAAATTGATTATAATTATCTTTAATTAGCAATCAATAGCATCACAGGCTAAAGAATCAATAGCGTAACCACCAATTATTATTCTAGAAACGAGTGAACAAGCGTCTCTTCTCTACGGACCTTTACAATCCCCGGAACGTCTGACGTTCATTATGTTTACGGCCTGATGCAAAGTTTTCTGAGAAGCTCTAAAGGACGGCAGCGCTTGAAGTGATTTAAAGAAGAGACGCGCTCAAGCGAGTCCGGCCTGCACTTCCTGTTAATGCTCCATCCCGCGTTTCCCACACGCACACGATTGCTGGTCAGATAAAAGTCTCCGGGAGGGAAATATTAACCGTAGGCCGCCGACAAAATAAAAGCACGAGTGATGAGTGTGTGTTGCTTTTACTGGACACACGTGTAATTACACATTTATGATTTTTTTTAAAAGTGCAAATCGTAAATGTTGTTTTCTTTTCTGCGTTTAGTGTGTGTGTGTGTGTGCGTGTGTGTGTGTGCGTGTGTGCGTGTGTGTGTGTGTGTGTCGTTAACCAGAAGCACAAAACCGCTGTACACTCCAAATTCTTTGAACTTGTAATCATCAGTCTGGACTAGTTAATCATTCAATACAGTGTGAAGCAGGTCATAATCACACAAGTGTGTGTTGTGTGTGTGTGTGTGTGTTTGTGTGTGTGTGTGTGTGTGTGTGTGTGTGGTGTGTGTGTGTGTGTGTGTGTGTGAAAGTGACTGTATAATATGTCAATAGTGACATGGTGGCATTTTTTAGAGAGAGAGAGAGAGAGAGAGAGAGAGAGAGAGAGAGAGAGAGAGAGAGAGAGAGAGCATGAGAGAGAGAGGAGAGAGAGAGAGAGAGAGAGACAGAGAGAGAGAAGAGAGAGAGAGAAGAGATGAGAGAGAGAGAGAGAGAGAGAGAGAGAGAAGAGAGAGAGACAGAGAGAGAGAGAGAGAGAGAGAGAGAGAAGAGAGAGATAGAGAGAGAGAAAGAGAGAGAGAGAGAGAGACGAAGAGAGACAGAGAGAGAGAGAGAGAGAGAGAGAGAGAGAGAGAGAGAGAGAGAGAGAGAGAGAGAGAGAGAGAGAATGAGAGAGAGAGAGAGAGAGAGAGAGAGAGAGAGAGAGAACGAGACACAGAGAGAGAGGGTAAGAGAGACAGAGAGAAAGAGAACAAGACACAGAGACAGAACGAGTGACAGACAGAGAGAGAGAGAGAGAGAGAGAGAGAGACAGAGAGAAAAAGAAAGAGTGAGAATGAGAGAGAGAGAGAAAGAGGAGAGAGAGAGAGAGAGGGAGAGTGTGTTCCTGTATTTAGCACAATATTGGGCCCAGAATGCTATTTTTTAGCACTAAGTGGGGACCCGTTGTGCATTTGTGGGGTCTTTGCCCTCAAATTTAAAGATCTTTTTGAGCGTTATAATGTAGTTTCAAGACAGAGGTTATGAGGTTATAACCGTGTCTGTTAAGGTTAGAGTAAAGCGGGTGGAGAAGGGGAAAGAGAGAGAGAGAGAGAGACAGAGAGCGAGAGAAGAGAGAGAGA
>CM051494.1:15399593-15419049 GCA_028031935.1 Paedocypris micromegethes | reverse complement strand
AGAGTGTGTGTGTGTGTGTGTGTGTGTGTGTGTGTGTTCCTGTATTTAGCACAAAATTCGGCCCAGAATGCTAGGGTCTTTGCCCTCAAAATTGAAGATCTTTTTGAGGGTCAAGATGTAATAAGGTAATAAGGCAGATTATAAGGTTATAACTGTGTCTGGTAAGGTTAGAGTAAAGCGGGCGGAGAAGGGGAATATTTTGAGGCTTCGAGTTAGAGTGAGTTTTGTGAATGGTGGGGCCCCACTAGGATATAAACGTGTGTGTGTGTGTGTGTTACTCCTCCACTGGTCAGTCAAGCGGTTGGAGCGGTCAGAGGAAACGAGAAGCCCCCGCCCAACAGAAGCTGTAAATGTGGGCGGAGCCACTCAGGGCGGGACGTCCAGCCATCGTCTCCCCGGTGAGCACAGGGAAATTAATTCACCGTCGCGCACGTTACAGGTTGAGTGCGGAATGTAATTACAGGCAGACGCTAAACGAGTGTAATTGAGGAAAGGCCACAAACCAGCCAATGAGGAAACACACACACACACACACACGGGGTCAGCGCCAGGGTGAAGGGCCGCGCACTATCGCTTCATCCGCCGAGTGAAGAAAGACGCGGATCACGAAACACGATGCTGCTTTTTTTATTCGCTGCTACGTTTCCCACGCCACAACGTTTGTTACTAATAAATCAAAACAAACTCACTGATTGGCTAAACGGGTGGCAGCGGTGCGGTTTGTTGGGATGTTAAATTGTTTCGATTTTTTGGGAATTATAATGTTATAATTATGTTGTTTAGGGCTGTCAAACAATACATTTTTTTAACTAGTTAATCGCACTTCCCTGAGCAAATTAATCGCGATTAATCATGATTAAACGACTGAAGCTTGTAATATTGGATATTGAGGTGTTATGTGTAAATAATGTAAACTCAACACTAAATAAACACTCGTTTAAATACAAAATAATTGAGTATGATTTGTGTTCAATTTGCAACGTATTGTCTTTTTTAACCCTCCAAGGTCCAGTTGCACTTTTTTCAAGATAAACACAAACAAAATGTTGGTCTTACATATATGTGCAATCACGTGCGTTAACACGTTAACTTTGACCGCACTAATTATAATATATTATAATTACAACAAACCATGAGCATAGTTATGTCAAAAAATCCAAACTGTATTGCACGTGCAACACGTCACAAATGTACACTTTATAAAGTACAAATATGCAAGTAAAAGTACTACGTGAAAAGTACAAATATGCAAATAATGTGACTTTAATGCACAGTTTGGTTTTTCGTTGCGCGTTGAAATCCATGTAACCATTTAAATGTTGACAATACTTAAATAAATAAATAAATAAAGATACATTTAAATAAACTTAGATCAATAAATTACTGTACATAATTAAATAATTATGAATAATTGGTTTACTGCTTCAAACTTCTTGGTACCACATCCTACAAAATGTGTATTAAAATTTATTTAAGTCATGTGACTGTGTATCATTGATGCAGCACAATTGTTAACCAGTCGGTCTTAAAAAAAACACACACTTAATAACAAAGCAGGTAAATTCAGGACAAACTCAGTGGAAAGTTAGTGACAGACAAGAATCACACAGGTGGCAACTTAAATACACTGAAAAACCAGATGAAACAGGTGAAAACAATGAGACAAACCCAGGAAGAGAACAAACTCAAGAGTGGACCAGTCCATGAGCGGGACAAAAATAATATTTAAATAATATTATGAATAAAATAATTATTATTTAAATTATATTAAATTAATATAACATTTAGTTGTATAAACTAAATATTTATAAAAAAAAAAAAAGGTAAACAATAAATGAAATAGTTAATTGTTAATATTTAAATAATATTATAAATAATATTCATTCATTCATTCATTCATTTTTATTTATTCAAACATGTACATGACAAGTATTAACAAAAACATAAAGCCACAAAATAATAATAATATTGATAATAGTATGTTCATAATGTTAATAATGTTAATTTCCTCAATATATAAATATATAAATAAATAAATAATATAATTTTTCATTTAAATTATATTATAAATATTATAACATTTAGTTGTATAAACTAAATATTTAAAATGAAGTAAACAATAAAGGAAATTGTTTTTTTAAATGTGGTTTTGATCAATTTTGTCAAGTCTGGAAGAAAAAAAGAAAAAAAAAAAAGCTCTTAAATCCCTATAGTAGAGTGGAAATCTCCATGTCAGCAAAATGTATTTTAATGGCGGTTAAAGGTCACTAGTTGTTTTATTTTTGTTTTTTTTTTTATTTAATGTAAAAAAGGTTTACACTGTGTAAAAAATCAAATAAAATTAATTGTAAAAATGTTGAGCACTTACACGTAGAGTAACACTTACACATTGAGTAACGACACCAACCTTCCATCGCAAATATACACTACGAACGTATTGAATTGTCATTTTTCCAGGCAAGTCTGTCCATTCAACACACACACACACACACACACACACACGTCCTTCCGTTTGAGTAGGTTCTCCGCACTGACAGACAAACATATGGAGGAAGGTCTTGACTTTACGGGAGGGGGCGGGGCTGTCTGGCCATTGTCTGCGGAGTTTATGATAAAGAAATAAAGCGACGGCCTATCAGGAGCCTTTCTACTGTACGACAAAACAAAAAAATCGATTTTGCTTTACAGGCCGGAGCAGACTGACCCACTTCCTGTGTGTTTGTGTGTGTGTGCGCAAGTATTTGAAGTGTATGTGTGTCTGCATGTCTTTGTGGGTGTGTGGGTGTGTGTGTAGGCACTCACACACACACACACACACACACACACCCTGCCCTCCTCTTACCGCCTGATTTCACAATGACTGATTCCAAGTGACGCAAAGATCATAAAAGAGCAAAGCGAACTGTCAGTCCCGATTAGACTGAGCGCAGCCGCAGACAAAGAGGACGAGCCGCTAACGTTGCCCCGCCCCCATTACCGCGCTCACCTGAACGCATCACGCGCGTCTTCATTTCATTTTTTCAGTTTTTTTTTTTTGTAGCGGTAATGTTAGACATATTCCACCTTAAGAACAGGAGCTGGAAGAAGATTATGTGTTATTTACTTCTACCTCATTCTTGTCACAACCAACATAAATAACAACCACAAATGGCAATTTCTATACTAACATAACCAAACACGTTTAAATCGTTTTCCATACAGTTGCATCATTTTCCGCGTACAACGACACTTGAATGTAGAGATACTATGACATTTTTTGAGGTCATTTTTCGGACAATTCCAATTCCAACATCTATAAATGAAATATGCGTTATTTTTACATACGGTAACTTAAAATAATTTCCCCTTCTACTCTGCATTTGATTTGAAACAAAAAAATGTTGCAAACCACTAGGCAAGAAGCGATGTCTTGCTTTGTACAAAATTAACGTTTATATCTAAAAATTATCGTTTTAAATCAAATTAATGTTGGCAAAACAACCGAATCATTCAACTTGAGTAATCCTGACTGCAAAAATAGTGCGTAAGTAGACTCTATTGGAGAGGTTTTATTCATTATTCTCAATGCTCGTTTTTGTAAAATAATCAAAGGCATTAAATTAGTCTTGTAAGAATTTCCCTATAATTCCAAACCATACAAAAGGTGTGGAAAAATCAATGAACAATATAAAATTCTCAACGCCTCATCACCTAACAGATGTTTCACTTTGCCTAGGATGCCAAGATTTATACAAATGTTCTTTTAAATACAATTATTGTGCCTCTTTCCATTTTAAGTGTTCGTGGATGATGACACCCAAAAATTTAAATTCCGAAACTTTCAAATAGAATTTTTTTTGTAAAATAACTTTACTTGACATTTTTTGTTTGTAAACAACATCAAGGTAGTTCTTGATCAATTTAATGAGCCTATTGACATCAAACCATTTCTGAAGCATTTCTTTTTCAACAGTATTGATTAACAACCCCTGAGCAAAAAAAGTGCGTATTATTCGCAAACAAACAAAGCTGTAAAATATCTGAAATCTCACAAAGATCGTTTATATATAGAATAAAAAAGTTGTTGGTCCTAGTACAGAGCCTTGTGGGTCTCCACTTGACATGTTTCGCAATATAGGCGGTGACTGGTATAATCTGCATAGTGCTGACGATTTTTTAGATAGATATTGACCCATTTTAAAACAACAACCCTGATTCCATAGTGTTTGTAGTAAAACGCTGTGATCTATAGTGTCAAAAGCCTTTTTCAGGTCATTAAAAACACCAACAGTGTGGTTTTAATTGTCCAGTCTTTTTTCAGTTATGTTCATTGATGCTAAAGCAGTTGAAGAATTATTCCGAAAACCAAACGGATTTCCATTCAACAAGGAATATTTCCCCACGAAAACGTCACATTTCAGAGCAAGAACCTTCTCCAGAACTTTTCCGGAACCTTGTGGCTAATGGCGGCGGGATTCCCGCGGCGGCAGCTGTAAGCGTTCTCACGTCAGGGTTTTGGGGGTCACACACACTCCTCGGATTGCTTTTTTTTAGGGGCTTTGCGAGTCTCAGTAAAGGTCACGGAGGGTTTGGCGAGCAGAAAAGCCAGATCTGGTAATGAAAGTCACATGTGCCGTTGGTCGGATTCCCACACTCGGGGGTTTATGATAATGAGACGTCGTGGAAAGGGGGAATAGTGCGGGCGAGCTGTGAGGTCACTTCCTGTTTGTGGCCATGCACTTATGCAATCAACGCGTGAGAGATGCGGTGACGTGAAGTTGCGCAACATAAAAGGGTAAATGTTTATAAAAAGGTAAATATAAATTAAATTGGTTTTATTAAATGTGGTTTTTGCTAATTTTGTCCAAAAAAATTTGCTCTTAAACCCCGTGTTGTACAGTTAAAATCGCCATGTATTTTCATGGCGGTTAAAAGTCACTAGTTGTTGTTTTTTGTATATTAAATGTAATAGGTTTACATTGTGATAAAATATAATAGAATACATTGAAAGAATGTTGTCTCAATAAATACATTAGGTAATGAATAAATATGGCAATTAATACATTCTTTGTAAAGCTTGATCCATTGAAAAAACAGAAAAACATTTATGAAAACATTTATGTTGCAAATTAATAAATTGAGGACCAAAAATGTATTGTATTTTTTTTTCCAAATATAAATATAGAAAAAAAATTTGTCACCTACCTACCCACCAACAAGGTCAAGAAAAAACCTTGTTGGCGAAATGTATTTTCATGGCATTTAAAAGTCACTAGTTGTTGTTGTTTTTTTTTTTTAATATTACATATATAATGTTTACATTGTGATCAAAAATAATAAAACAAATTGAAAGAATGTTGTCTCAATAGATACATTAGGTAGTGTACAAATGTGCGTAATTATGTCTGGCAATTAATAAATTCTTTGTAAAGCTTGACCCAATTAAAAAACAATTTAGTTTTTTTTAGGTTGCAAAGAAATAAAATGAGGACCAAAACATTTTTTTCATTGTAGTTTTTTCTTTTTAATAACCTGTTTTTTTTTCTGCTTCTCTTGAGGCTCGTGAGGATTCGTGAAAGTTTTGCTCTCGTGTCCGTGGATCGGAGCGTCGGGTCAGTCGATATCCCCGTCTGGCGCTTCACACACTCTTGTGATGGAGAAAAGGCAGCGTTCGGATCGATGGCGCTCTCATCTCTCCAGTCTCACTGGATTCTCCTCGTCTTCGCTGCCGATAATTAAACCATTTGTTGATTTTCATAGGTCGTGGAGTCGAACCAGTCGCACCAGTGTGATGTCATAGGCCCCGCCCCCTCCGCCACAAGCAAAGTGTTGTAATCACAATTACAGATGAGAAATTAAAAACGGCAAAATTGACAATTATGAGGATTCGGTGATCTACATCCACGTGTGTTGTTCATCTATAAACATAGTGACATCAATTATTAGAATTGGCTACTGTAATCTAATAACACAACCATTTTAATATGACACTCACTGTTAAAAGAAATCAATGCAACATTTGGGATTTCAATATTTACCGTATTTACGCGAATATAAGCAACCCACTGATTTTTCAGGCACAAAATAAGTTCAAGTTTATTTATATAACGCTTTACTTAGTCTGTGACCAACGCAAGGTCGCTATGCGAATTAGGGGGAAAAAAGTGTTTAGAAAGAAAAATGTCCATTATTTATCGCTGTTGTACATTATTTATCAGTGTGATAATAAAATTTTTTATTTAACATTTCTGGTTCAATTACGCTAATATTCTCCTATAAATACAATTTTTTCTTTATTTAACAAACTTAACTTGTAACTCAAATCATTTTTCGCATATTTAAAATCAGCAATTATAAGCACCCGCGAGTTTTTGAGCGTCGAAAATTTGGAAAAAAAAGGGGGTGCTTATATTCACGTAAATACGGTACGCAAAATTAAGAATGAATGTACATTTGTGATTGTACATTTTTGCACCGTTAATCCATCCATCTTTTCGTTAGTTTTCTTTATCGTTTTCCGTGTCACGGGGAGGAGCTGTGGACCAAAAGGCGGGATGGATGACGCACCAATCACAGACCAGGACACAGAACACACCTTAATTATTCACATGTGTATTATTTGAGTTTTTCCTGAGGAGGGTTATTAATTCTTCTTGATCAAATATATTCAAATGTGAACCCCGGTTAACCTTCAACGCCAACAAGCACACACACACACACGCACGTGCGACGCCACCTCGCCATCCCATAATGAACGATTGAATGATGTGTGGAATCAGACAAACTCCAAACCCAATAACGGACAGGTGAGCGTCCAGCAAGTGTACAGTCCCGCCTAATCCAATCCAATGAGGCCAGTCCCTTAATCTCTTTCTGGGGAATGTGATTTCTCGATCCCATTTAGCCAATCCCGCGCAAGCGTTTATTTAATCAGCCGGTGGAAGTGCGGCGGCGAGATGAGAAAAGCAGACAATCTTTCATCGCACCAGCATCCGGAAATATTGCGCTTCTCGTGCACGTGTTTGACCTCGAGAGGCGAGAGTTCGTACAGGTTTTTTGTTTTAGTTTGAACAATGTGTCGGAGCAACTGTTTGGTGAAAATATAGTAAACAAGCACTTTTGCTGAAGGCGGGACACGCCCCCTGGGCATGCTGCCAACCAATTACAGAACAGGTGCTGTCGAAAGGAGCCACATTCATTACTCAAGTAGAAGTATAGATACTAGAAATTGAAAAAAAAAGAGTTTGTGTGCGTAAAAGCATCAACTCAACATTTTACTCAAGTACTGGTTTGATAACTGAAGTATAAAAGTAATGCAATTTGGGGGGGTGGGCATTCAAATGACATGTTCAGTGTTATAGGACTATTGTTATACTGAACTGTTGCCGTAGATATTTACATTGAAAATGTATTCATTTTATTACAATGAGAGAGAGAGAGAGAGAGAGAGAGAGAGAGAGAGAGTTCATTTATATAGCGCTTTTGTGACGCTATGTGAAAAAGTCTTTTTAAAGAGTGAAAAAAGAGTGAGAGAGAGAGATAGATAAAAAGAAAGAGAGAGAACGGACAGACAGACAGACAGAGAGATAGATAGATAGATAGATAGATAGATAGATAGACAGACAGACAGACAGACAGACAGATAGACAGACGTCCCACTAATGGAAATTGTGTTTTTTACAGCAGCAAAAACAAAGAGAAAGAAAGTAGTTTAATCAGAAACAAATACAAAAATGTAAATGACAGTAAAAGCTAAATTTGCTACAGCAAATAAACAAGAAGTAAAGAAAAAAAAAAACAATAAATAGTTGCTGCAAAAATACAACAGCGCAAATATGATTTTTTTTTTTCATATTTTTGATTTCTTTTTTTTTTATGTTTTTGCAAAACAGAAGTAACACTAGCCAAAATAAAATTGGAGTAAATTGGTTTTTTATAAACTATAAGGAGAAAGTACCAATACTTGTATAAAAATACAAGTTGAAGTACACAGCAAAATCAATACTTATGTCAAGTACAGCATAAATGAAGCCAAAGTTCTACTCAAGTAAAGGAACCAATTATTTTTACTTGACACCTGATGGTCAATGTTTCCAAAATCAAATTCTGCATCTGAAATCTTCACAAGCCAAAAAAATCTTGAAATTAGACAATAAACCTCATTTATTTCTAATCAGATAATTTATCTATTGGAGTGAAAGATTAGTTTAGCTTGTTTCACCAAAAAATAAAAATTATTTTTATCATTATTATTATTATTATTATTATTATTATTTTATCTTGGGATTTTTATTAATACTTCATATTTTATCTTTACAGTTCTGGGTTCTGAGCATTTTTAAGGCGCTTTTCACAGTTATAACTGTCTCATGTGTAAAATATGTACGAGAATTGTTGCTTTTATTTATTTGATTGTCTGGTTGGTAAATGGCTGTGATTATGAAAAGACAAAGACCAGTAGTGATGTCAAAGTTAACGCGTTAACGCACGTGTTTAAAACGAATTTTAAGTGTTTAAAACGAATCCCCATATGTTTGAAAATTTTGAATGTGTATTTGGCTTGTTTCAGTCTAATTCTTCACCCCATTGGCGGATAATTTCGCCCGATTTGCGTCTGTTTTCACTCGTTTCTTGGTTTTTCACGTTCCGGCTTCGGCTCCTCGCTCTAATCCACCAGCAAACATCCCGCCCTCTTCTAACAAGCCGCCTCGCTTTAGCAACAGTCTTCTGCAGTGTGGCCCGTGTTTCCACATCAACATAATTAGCCCCACAGGCCGCCTATGGATGTAGCGACGCCCGGGTCATTTACATAGCAAGCCCCGCCCCGCCATCGCACCCCAAACATATTGACATTCGAAGGTGTTTGACACGGCTGCCTCTTTGTTTTGGCATGTGTGGAGCGAGCGAACGAGCGAGGAGGAGGTTGTGTGGATGATTAACAGGAGACGTGAAGGAGGTTAGTGGTAGGTGTTTCTGGAAGCCTCTGGCGTGAGCAGCTGGAGTGTCTAAATGAGCGCCGGGCTTGATTATGCGGCGTTCACCCTCTCCGGCCCCTCCTCCGAGTTTAGCTGCAGGTGAAACTCAACGCCAGTCGCCTTCTGCTGCTCCACTCGCAGGCTTTTGTCCTTTCACTCGCTCGTATAATGTGCTTGAGATGGAGAGAGTGTGTGACCAGCTTTCATCCCTCTACACCACCAGACTCGCACACTTTTCCAGCGAGAGCCAACGGTTTGGGTGTTTGTGTTCCTGGCCTCTGTCGGCTTTGGTCTTGCTCGGTGGAGACGTCGTTACATTTTAGACGTTACTGACATGTTTCTGACACAAACAAAAAAACTATGTTGCTACTTTTTCAGGATTGTGAGTTATACACTGAAATGTAGATAGATTTGATTTTTCCAAAAATAAACAGAATAAATAAACTTGATGGGTCAAAGACAAAAATGCTAAAATTATGGGGGGGAAACTACCCTGACAAGGCTTAATTTGATTAACATTTGTCATACCATCAATTTCTATATTTGTTTTTTATAATCAGAAAAATGTTAAATGATTCATGCAAAATGCTTCAAGACAAATGCATTAAAACCCCAAGTGATAAGCCTTCACACACACCCACACACACACACACACAAACCTATCTACTCATCTATTCACCTGTCTGATCCCCTACCCATCTACCCACTTACCTATCTACCTATCTACCTTCCTATCTACTTACCCATCTATCTACCTAACTACCCGCCCCCCTACCTATCTACCTACCCATCTACCTATCTACCTACACATCTACCTACCCATCTACCTATCTACCTACACATCTACCTACCCATCTACCTATCTACCTACTCATCTACCTACCTATCTACCTACCCACCTATTTATCTACCTACCTATCTACCCGCCCACCTATCTACCTACACTCTTCCCCATCTACCCATCCATGCGCATCTATCTCACAGTTGACTCGAGGTGTAAATAAGCAGTTTACAGACTCTTTCTTAAGCTGTTCAATCTGTTGCTCGCCGAGGAGCGTTCCTGCTACACGTCAGTGGAGAAGTTTGGGAAACACTGGAGTGCGGTGCGTGGGATTCTTCTGCGTTTCGGGAATTCTGCCGGTTGCAGGCCTGAGGGAAAAGCGGTAACTGAGCCACCAGCCCAGGGAGCTGGACCAATTACACTGCGAGGATAAATGTAGAACCCGGCATGGATTGTGGTACTTAACAGGCCGTACGAAGACAAGCTTCACCAGGGTATTTCAAATGGAAGAGAATTTAAAAACAGATTTATGGGGCAGTTAAAAATAGTATGCCAGTTGTTCTCCCCCATATTTGCCTCCTTTCTTCCACATTAAATGACAGCGACGTTCCCGGCGGAATTCCCGACCACTGATTGACAGATTGGCTCCCGTGATATTCTCATCGTCTTTGCTCTCTTCATTTCAAATCCACCTGAGCAACTGTGACGTTAGCCGAGTCGCGGTAAACCCGTTATTCCGGCGCCTTCCATGTGACTGTTTAATTAAGGGAGCGTACCTTCGATTCAATGTTGCACTACCTGGGACTCGAACCCATGACCTTCTACCAACTAAGTCACAGGAAGTTTTAGTAACAGTAGTAACAGTGTCACACTGAACAGGAAAAAATTAAATATTGAGCCGTGTTTGCAACAAAAAGGTTGCAGGTTCAATTCCCACAATGCCGTGTTGGCAGAAACTCGTTCTAACGCTTTTTTCCCCCTGTGCATTCATGCGCATGTTTATTAAAATGCTCGTAAATGTGACAGTTCTTGATATTTAAAGTTCAGACTCCATTGATGCTGAAGGCCTGGCCGGAGGAACGAGTGTCCCTGAAGAGACCTGAAAGTGCCACATCGACAATGGACGCAAACCAGCACCATGTTTTATTGACGATCGGAAAAATCTGCCGTTTGTTGATTCGCTTTACATTTTTTACACAAATAGTTTCGAATTTCAAATTTCGAACTCTTAGAACGTTCTGGATCTAGTCACCATCATGTTTTTGGGATCATTCTGACCGTGCGTGGGTGTTTAGTCAAGTTTTTTGTTTTTCCCTATATTTGTTTAGTAACTCCACCTGTGTTGCTTGTCTCCGTCTTGTATTGACCTTGTAGGTGAGTAGCACCAGAGTTGTAAAGAGTACCAGACAAAAATACTTAAGTAAAAGTACGGATACGTACTGTATAAGTTACTCCAATTCAAGTAAGAAGTCACCACTATAAAAAAAGTTTGAGTCAAAGTAGCAAAGTATCGAAAAAAAAAAAAAACTCAAGTATTTTACTCATTTTGAATTTAGGCCCAAAAAAAACAAAATCAAAGAATTGTGAAAAAAATTCTATTCATGAGGTTTTATTTTCTAATAAAAAATGTTTTTTCTAAAACGAAAAAATTACGCTAAAATATAGTCAACATTCACGCCTCTAATTCACGTTCATGTAGTTTGTAATTCACAATTAGCTTCCAGTATCTTCAGCAGATGGCGAAATCGCCTCATTCGCCCAAGAAATAAACCGCAATAAAAATCGATTATGGTTTGTTGGGCACAATCAAAATGTAACAAGTAACAATTCAAATGTAGTGGAGTGAAAAGTACTGTTACTCAATCAGAAATGCAGTGGAGTAGAAAGTAAAAGTTACTTATATATAAAAGTTGCTTATATTTTTGATACTCAGTACAAGTACAAAGTAGCCGAAAACATACTTAAGTAAAGTAACGAAGTACGTTTACTCAAGTACCTTACACCTCAGATTACGAGTGATGGTTCGACATATCATGAGGGGAAAAATCGACTCCATTCTGCAGCTTAGGGGTTCCGACACCCTCAGAATATCATGTGGCACATGAAGAACGAAGACGACAGATCACATGATCCAGATCTAGTTAAACGACGGCTGTTTGTGATCTGACGGGGAACGCCAGGAAAGACGGTCTCTGGAGACAGGCCTCTTCATAAATCACACGGCATTCCTGAAGCTTAAACATCTCGAGACGTTCCGGAGAAGCCGTGTGATGTTTGGTTGCAGGTTTGCGGTGGATTGAAGTTCTTCATGCGAGCTTTTTATTAGCACGTCGTGTTTGGGCTTGTGGGTTTCGTCATGTGGCTGTTTGGAGAACGTGGTTTCAGCTCCATAAACGTGTGAAATACGACTGTAAATGCCGTGAAACCAAAGCACGTTTTTTTTTTCTCCCTCATTCATTTTTTACTACATTTTTTTGCTTTTTTATTTTTTGTTCATTCTTATTCTAATTCGTATATCAACAATGTGCATTTTTTTCCCATTCATATTCTTTATCTTTATTTATTGTTTTACCATTGTGGCCGCTGCAAAATGTAAATTTCTCATCGTTGGGACAAAAAAAGGATTTCTTCTTCTTCTCAACGTGTTTTTATATTTGATATTTTTATATATTGATATTTTATATTTTTATATTTCATTGGTTATTCAGATTTGGATGTAGTTTGTAATCAGGAACTGTAAATGTTCATGTTGCAATTTTTTAAATGAAAATATTAAACTATATGCTAGAAAGTTCCAGGACTTGTAAAAAAAAGAAAAATTAAATGTACATGTTGGATACTCAGGATGAAAACCGCTAGTTTATTTCACGGCTACAAAACAATTTACCCTCACATGTATTTTTTAAGTTTTTTTTTATCTCTAGTCTGTAATTGTTACAGTTTAAGTCTCGGAAATTAACTTTCACAATGCCAATAACGAAATGAGAGATGATTCAATCGGATTATAATTTCCTGTTATGAGTGTCATTTTAATTATTCAGACAGCGTAATAATGCAGCAATTTTACAAAAAACACACAAAAAGGGCTCAATAACATGGCTGAATAATAAGCTTGAATAAAACTACAGCACTTTTCAATCTTGGAAAACCAATGTTTAAAAATTAATAAATAAATGATTAAAAAATGATTCAAACTTTTGTCATTTAAGTAATTAATTCAACTCAAAAGTCCACTATAGTAAAGACGAATGTGATCTATGTTCAAATGATCTGAAAAAGTCAAATTTTGTTTGTCCAAATGTGTGTGCTACATAATTTCCCAGTAAATTATTTGTACTTTATTTGTAAATTACCAGTACTTTTTTTTTATTCAAAATTCAAATTACAATATAAATAAACAAATACAAAAATATTAATTAATTAAATGTCAAAAGTCACAATCATTTTTTAGTCATTTATTGATTTGTAAAACGTTGGTTTTACAGGTTTTAAAAGTACTGTGATTGTATACAAGCTTATTATTCAGCCATGTTATTGGGCACTTTTTTGTATTTTGCTCATTTTATTGTATTTTTTATCTTTTTTTCCCAGCTTCATAGGTTTATCCTTGTTTTTAATCATATTTTATCTTTATCTATTTATTTTGGACACATATTTTGGAAAAATACAATTCACTGCATGTTGTACCACGTATAATGTGTATATGACATTTGAAATTCTTATTTGAAATATGAATTTGACGCACGAGCTGACAAAAATATGCGATTGCATTTTCTTCTGCGAAAACGTCGTTATATTCCGAGTCCGGGCGACGATTTGTTTAGCGCCGGCGTGTTAAATGTGTAAATGTGATGGAAGGCTGCGGATCCAGGCGTGGTCATCAGCTTCAGCCCGGCCATCCATCACCTTCCAGCCTTCATTAAAATTTTATTCTGGTTACCGAGTGAAGCCATTGAAACTTTTATCTCGATCCTTCTTTATCTTCTCTTCATTAGGTTCTCGTGCCGTAATAACCCCAGATCCGCGGCTAAAGATGATGTTTTGAATAATGAAGACTCATTATTCCCGCACAGAATGCTTGTTAATTCAAATGATGATATTAAAACTATAGTAGCCTTTAGCAGTGGGTGATTTCTAGCATACTTTATCATGTATCAATATATACTCTGTTTGTCAAAACCGCCCCGGGCTGGACGTGACATTCTCACTGGACTGGAGCTTCACAGGCCCTGAAATACTCCAAGGTGACAACTCCGAGTCCAGGCCCTCGGGAAACAGGGACCGAACCACACACACACACACACTCCAGTAGCTGCGAGGGCCGACCTAAACATGTGTGTGTGTGTGTGTGTGTGTGTGTGTGGTCGCTCACCAGGCGAGTGAGACTTGAACGAGTCTTCCGTGAATTAAAGTTTCTCTCCGAGTAGAAATGAGCCAATGAGTCGGTTTTCCCTCCATCATCAGTTTCTCCCGAAAAGGCCAGAATAGTGATTTATCCAGGAAACCAGGCCGACAGCGTCTAGAACACACAACACACTTCTGGTTAGTTCAAGTTCAAGTTCTGAGCATTTGAAAGGCGCTTTTCACAGTTTTCTCAAAGCGCGCAATACTTGAGTAATACTTGAGTGAAAGTAAAGATACTTACTGTCATTTCCTGTCATGATTGTACGGTACATATTTTCACATCGTATAATAATGCCACAATTTTACAAAATTTTGGACGAATTGAGGGACTGTCAGTTTATTTCTCCGTTCCTTTTTACAAGTTTTTTTTTTTTTTTTTTTTTTTACCAAATTCTGACCCATCATACCAGGCAACATTTGTTTCCTCTCAATCTTTTGTCCAGCTTTGGTGAGCGAGTGAATTTTAGCCTCCATTTTCTGTGCTTAGCTGCAGGGGAGGCACCCAGTGTGGACTTCTGCTGCCGTAGCTTATCCGCATACATTTGGTCGTAGTGAGGAGTTATTAGGGTTACTGTTGCTTCTCTTTCAACTGGAACCAGTCAGACCTTCTCTTGGCATCAAGGATATGCTCAACAAAAAAGTCCAAATCGACATTTCCGACATTTTCTATTTTTTGATCATTCCCAGGCGCATCAATGTCACATAAAGCACATTTCATTCTCATTCTCAATTTGAACTGCAGCAGATTTTTGTGACCGTGTTTACACACATAACTGAATTGAATTTCTGTCATGTGATTGGCCGATTCGAAATGGACAGGTGCACCTGACAATTAAGTGGCCGACAAGTGTATATGTAGAAATATATTTAGTTTGAGTTTTACTGATACTTACAACAAATGTTGCCCACATCACCCACGACTGCTCTCCGATTGCCCCGTACCTGTGGAGGTGGTGCCACACCTGATAAAGGGATGCCAGAGGCCTGTGGGCACCAGCCATTGGCAAAGCCTGAATGTAGAGACGGATCAGCGGGCGAATGAAAGCGGCGAGAAACAATGAACATCAGAAAGACAGAAATCCGGTGGCATCAGTCTTTCAGAAGAGGTGATCTGGCTGCTGGGAGATTCCCCATCAGCGGGCGGATTATGACATCACCATTGTCGTTTACAACCGGCTTGTAGTTTCAGACGCCATCGGTGTGGTGGGTAATAGCATTTGCGGAACAATGCGCACGCTCGCATCAGCTCAATCTCAGCCGTCAAACCCACAAGTTGGTGGAGGTATTGTTGTGTGCGCAGACAATGGCCGTTGTCTGAGCCTTGTAACGGAGCTAATTCCTCATATCTCTGCGCCGCATGTGCTTGACGTGGCTGTCACTCCCCGCGTATCTTGTTCTGTGTATCAACTCCCACCATTGTCTTTGCGTGGTGTCTTGAATAATCCTGTGTAACGCTTCTTTAATCCGAGACGGCGTGAGTACCACAACCAGACTCCGTCCTCCAAACAGACGGATTCCTAAAACGTGCAATTCTTCCAAGAATCTCTTTCTTGCGTTGCGCCTTAAGCCTGAGGAGCAAATCCCCTGTGAAAAATAGAAGAGCTGGAAGTTTCTGGAAGAGACGGGACAAAAAGGTTCCCTCACTTTTTGGAAAAACAAAGATTCCTTTTTACTAGTCACTTCATTCATTTCTGGTTCGCGGGGTGTTGAAGCCAATCCCAGCATGAAGGTGGGACACGCCCCTACACAGTCAACCAATCACTGGAGGTGATTTGTAAGCGTAAAAAAAAGTCCAAATCTCGTCAAGAATATCCCACGTCAACAATATCCCACGTTCATTTATTGGTCCATGCATTCATCTATCCATCTACACTTTTCAACAAAGTGAAAGTAACGTCAACGTAAAGTATTGAATAAACGCACAAAGTTTCCTGTAAATAGACTTTAAAATTATAGACTTTTTTTCTTTTTAGAAAGATTCCTTTATCCTAGTCACTTCCTTTATTTCTAGTTCAAGGTGGGACACGCCCCTGCACTGTCAACCAAAAACTGAGTGGGATTTGTAAGCGGAATCACTTTGGTCTAAAAAAGAAAAAAACCCAATTCTCGTCAAGACAGACCGGATCTAGAACTAGGTTACACAGAAGAATATCCCACTGGGATTGACAAATTTTCTAATAGTCCACTTATTGGTTCATGCATTCATCTGTCCATCCATCCATCTATTGGTCAGATTGTAAATCTGCACTAACAAAGCGAAAGTAACATAAACGTAAAGTCTTGAGTAATCGCAACACCTTTTCCTATTCACTTCTTTTGTTTCTAGTTCAAGAGGTGTTGAAGCCAATCCCAGCATGAAGGTGGGACACACCCCTACGCAGTCAACCAGTCACTGGGCAGGATTTGTAAGCACACAGCAAACTTTTCTCAAACTCACGGCTTTGATCTAGTGAACCAGAAAAAAGAAAAATAAATTCGCCAAATTCGCCAAATTCGAACCTAGAACCTCCAAACGTCCATTTGTCCATTTATTGGCCCATGCATTCATCTATCCATCCATTGGTCAGTGAACTTCTCAGAAATGTCTCTCGACTCAGTGGCTTTTGTCACAGGATCTGTGGTTCAGAAGATCACGAGCAGTGTGGAGATTCCGAAGGGCCGTGGCCCCGAGCGAGAGCCGCCTGAGGGCCGCAGGTGTGTGCGGCGCGGCCCGTGATGGATTGACACAACGCAGCAGAAAAAAAAAGGGCTTGAAACGACGCACTCGACGTTACAATGTGAGTTATGCTGAGGTGTAATGAGCAGAGGCAGCTGGATGAGAGCGAGGATGTGTTGAAACAAGTCGGCCATCAATCACGCGCATAGCGACTGTCTCGCTTGATGCTAAATCAAACTGCTTTCTGCTCTGATGGATCAATAGCTCCAGCTTAAGACGAACAGAATCGTTGCTTAATCCGCGGAATATTTCACATCGGTGCATGAACCGAGTAGAGTTGTTGATATCGCGATTGTACGATGGCGGAATTGATCGTCAACCTTACAAACTATTAGTAAACTCATTACGATGCTACTATCATCGTTATGTAGCGAGTGGTGGCTAGGCTAAATCGCGCATTTGCACAAATTGATATTTCAACGTCACATTAAGACTTTCACATTTCACGTTGCGTAGAAGTCAACAAACCGATGGATGAAGCAGCCAGAAAATGCGCGTTCCAGATCCACGCAGATTTAAGGAACTTTACGCTTTCTGTAGGATATAAATCTAAATCCTTTGGTGTTGCCAACCCCATCACAAAGCCAATCGCAGTGCGAGTCGTAATTTTCCTACATTGACTTGTAAAAGGATTACGCGTAAAACCCAAACTAGAAAAGCTGCGTCTGGAGAACTTTTTCTGGAGGTCCTGAATAAGTAAAACTCTATTCCACTGGCTTTCTATTATTAATAATCAGCCTCATCGCTCATGAACACACTCCTGCTCTGCTTTATCTGTCATTCACTCTCTACGCAGACGATTGTGTGTGTTCTCTGTGTGCCATCAGTGGAGTGTGTGAATAAATAAGTCTGGCTTCAGGAACTGGACAACCTACGGCGTCTGAGAAGTGCCAACTCACAAACTCAAGGAGGAAAAATAAATATAAATCTGAAATGTACTAAATCCAGACCTTCCATTCAAAGCATTTAAATTATTGAAAATACATAAATATATATATATGCATAGTGCCACGGTAACAAAAATATATTTTTTTTTCTTTTTTTCTCTCTCTCAATGACACTTTATGGTACATAATTCATTCATCTTCTAACGCTTCATTCTTTATACACAAGCAAAAAAAAAGTTTAAACATTTTGAAGTTTAAAAATTTCAAATATGAAAGTTCAAACTGCTTTTGATTTGGGAAATGGAAAATTCGAAAATATTGAAATTGTGAAATATGATTTTGAATATTTCATGTACCAACAGAGTTGTTTCCTTTTAATGTTTTTCATTAAATTAAATTTTTAACATTTTTTTTAAGATTTACAATGATTTCTTGAAAGTGGTTATTAATACTTTTGACAAAAATAGTTGGTGCAATACTTTATAGAAACAACATCAATTATTAATTTAAAAGTCTGCTGGAGGAGAAATAATGACAAAGTATGAAAAAAACTAATCTGTAGAAAAATTGTGATAAATTATAACTAGAAAATGCGTCAAATATGCATTTAAATTTGAATAAATACATGTTCACTCTCGACCAAAACTAGTCTGAAAACAACTCTCAAATGTTAATTATTTCAAAACACAAAATAAAAACCAGAAAAGTCAACCATATTTTGTCAAAACGTCATTTCGGTCTCATTTTGAATGTGAGAAGAAAAGTCTGAAAGTGTCGCGTTTAATTCAGCATTATTGAGAAGTTTCAGAACGAAACTTTCCTTCGGGTCAGAGAAGCGCCGTAGCTTTCTCTCTTCGCCGGCTCTCGGGATGGATTATTCATGCTCTCAGGATTAGAAATCTCTCCCGTGCTCAACATTCGTCACCTTGTCACAGCCAATGGTGTCAGCAACAGGCCTGATGTTTGGCCACCCACCGTTCCAGGAGAGCGCTATCAAGCCCAGAACATCTGTGAGCGCTGGGCCGAGCGGACCCTGCTCCGGGCTACAGGCTTCACGTCGGCCCACAACGCACTGCCACCGAGAACTACAGCTGCCAAAAGCACCAGAGAAGCAGGCTGGATGGTGGAAAGCATGACCTGGAAATGGCTGCGGATGGAGGAGGTTGCTGAGGTTCTGTGGAATAGGAGAGAAAGCACCTTTGATGGTGTAGAGAAGCTCAAAACCGTAGCTGCACTGCGAAAAATGCACGTGACAAAGTAAAATAGAGTGAAAGAGATGAGAAAGATGAGATGAGAAAGTACCGTATTTTTCGCCGTATAAGACGCACTTTTTCTTCCCCAAAACTGAGGGTGAAAAGTTGGTGCGTCTTATACGGCGAATGCAGAGATCCGCGGAGCGCGCTCACCGCCATCTTAGTGTGCACTACCGCGGTATTACATACGTCGTCTCGCTTTCTTTCTCTTTGATCAAACTTTGATCAAAATAAAACAAGCAGATTTTCTCGCGTTTTTAAAACTAAAACAGCTTCTCTTCTCTTAAAGGCACAGCGCAGAAAACAGAGAGGCAGGCGTATGCGCGTTAAGTACAAACTGTTCGATTAGTAATGTATGTGCCGTCATTGGTAGTCGTAAGTTACAACCTTTAACGAAACTAATGTGTAATACTGTATTAAGGTGTTTATATACTTATATAAAAATCTAATTCATGAATTAT
>CM051494.1:15384233-15399585 GCA_028031935.1 Paedocypris micromegethes | reverse complement strand
GTTTACTGACTTTACTGACTGTTCTTGTTACATGTTTGTTATACAATTGTTCTTAAACTGCTGTTAACTTTTATACAGTTGATATAAAATATTTTACTGCAGTATTTGGTTCAGAATCTTATTTTTCTAGATTTTCCTCCTTTAAAATTGGGTGCGTCTTATATGCCGGTGCGTCTGATATGGCGAAAAATACGGTACTTTACTCGTACCACAGTGGGGACATTTCCTTGTTACAGCAGCACTAAGAAAAAACACAAGCAGCATCAAAGAAAGAGTATACACATCTTAGAAAATACAGTTCAATAAGAATATAGAATATAAAAATATGACAGAAAATTATACACACGTGGGAAGCACTCTGGAATTGCACAGAATGAAGGAGAGTAAATTAAAGTAGAAGAGAATTAAATCAAGTAAACTTATCTGCCAATGGGGTGAGAACATTTGACTTGGTGAGACGACTTGAAACAAGTCAAGAAATTATGTTACACTGTGGATTTGTTTCTGCATTCTGGTTCTTGTTCTCATTGGCTTTAATAGGAAAAAGTAGCTATAGTTTATTTTAGGTAGCTATAGCTTATTTTAGGAACACAATGTTTCTCAATTTAAGAAACTTAAATTGAGAAACATTGTGTTCCTAAAATAAGAAGATTTCACTTGACGTTTCTTGTTTCAGGAAGTTCTGTGTCGAAACATAAAGTCTACTTTGGAAAATGTCTCGATTTAGTGTAAAATATCGTCAAAATTGGCGTTTTTTTCTAAGCAAGAAAACTAAGCAAGTCCTGTTTTCTTGAAATAAGCAAAGTCATCTCTCACTCTTAATTCTAACAAAGTTATTATATCTTGTGAGAAAAAAGAACAACACTACGTCTAACTTCAAGGATTTTTGGCTAGTCAAGAATAAAAAACGCACATGAAAAAGTACGATAATAAAAACCAAAATGAGTAAAAAAAGACTTAAATCAAGTAAAATTATCTGCCAATGGGGTGAGAAAAATGTTCTTGGTAAGACATCTTGAAGTCCCATTTTCTTGAAACAAGCAAATTAATTTTTCACATTTATCTAAAAGCAAGATTTATTGTGTAGTTTCAAGATGTTTTGGCTTGTCAAGATTTTATGTTTTACAGTGTGGCCAGTAAAACGAAAGAATGAGAAGCGATGCAACTTCTTCAGCGAGACATCATCATAATCTCGAATAACGTACAACTTGTTAAATACAGTAAATTGTTTGTTTGTTTTTTTAGATTTCATGGATAAAATTTTGTACGTTCCTCATTGTAATTAATTTCTCATTGTTGGGACAAATAAATGTTTTCTTGTTCTTCTTCTTCAGCAACAACAGAACGTTCCAGCAGTGAGGAGACAATTGCACTCTTTCAAATATCCTTTCAGGTGTTGTACGGAAATGAAAAATTTGACACCTTTCAGACTTTGACGTCCTCGTTTCAGGCATTCTATATAATGCTTAAGTTCACACCTTCCCTTTTCTAATTTTATTGAGGGTTTCACACACACACATACACACCAAATAACAATATAGATCTAGAAGAAAGTCTCCTCGGGTGTCCCCCAGGGCTCAGTCTTAGACCCATTACTCTTCATAATCTATTTTCTTCCTCTCGGCCACAATCGGAGAGCAAACAGACTCGGTTTTCACTGTTCTGCAGTTGACATCTAATTTCATCGGCCTGCTAAACCGTTAGAAGGTTTCCCTCCACTGTCATTGACCAAATGTCTCTCGGAAATGTAAAGGTGGACGTCTCATAACCTTCTGATGCTGAATGACGGTAAGACTGAAGTTTTGCTGCTCGGCTCAAAATCGGTTTTGGAGATGTTCAAGAACTTTTCCCTGACCATCAGCAACTAAAATAATAAAATAAAAAGATACACTATGGTATCACAAAAACTGCACGAAATAACAACTCAACTTTAAAACACACAGCTTTACACTGTAACGTTGCCTTGACTGGGAGTCAAACCCTTAATGTTTTTGTTGCAAGCTCCATTACAGCAGGGGTGTTAGGTACTTATACTGAGTATCAAAATAATAAGCATAATCTACTCCACTGCATTTCTGATTGAGTAACTGTACTTTTCACTCCACTACATGTGTGTGTTCTTAACTCCATATATAGTGGAGTTATATATATATATATATATATATATATATATATATATATATATATATAATTTACTAGTCAGAATTTTATTTTACATCTACTTTTCTTTGCACATTTAAGTGATTGAGACTTTGTTCGTTTGATCTACCTACCATTTTTAAAACATTGGGGTTAAATTCCGTTTATGTATTATAAAACAATAGTTTTTCACATTTCATTTTTTTTTGCCTATATTGAGTAATACTTAAGTTCTTGTAAATACTTTGCTACTTTAACTGTACTTTCAAAGACCGTACTTTGTATTTTATCTGTACTTTTACTCAAGTATGGCTGTCTAGTACGTTTCACACCTCTGCATTACAGTTACATTACTAAAAGACTTTTCAACAAAAGACACAATGATACATTTCTTCTGTCAAAGGAAAAGGCGGCAAATTTCCCAATCGACAGTTGTAGTAGCATCCACACACAAAAAAAAAGACGAGCGACAGACTTCCAGAGAAGAAGAAAAAAACCTCCTCCTCTGAACCTTTTTAACCTTTGTGCGACGCGTTACCTTTATCCGTGAAATTAAATCGATTAATATGAGTGTCACGTGTAGGTATTATTAGCATACGTGCTAATAAGAGGTGATTCATTTGCGCCGCGGCTCATTTCCTTTGCCTGTCATGCTCTTACTTAACTGGAGACAATAGTTCTCTCCAAATTCACACAATTCTAACCCGACTATTCACCGTAGAACGTTCTCTACACCAGTCGCCGCATCACTCACTGATAAATCCAATTTACACGTAGATTTACAGAAAAAATACAGGCCCAACACATCGGGAGTTGAATGAAGCCAAGTTAGGTGAATATTTACAATCATTTTGTATAGACAAATTGTTCCAGTATGATTATGAATACGTGGCTTAGTATTGGCTTTTTTGCTCAGGATGGGCTGCTTGAATATTTCAGCAAATGTGGTACTAATTTTTGGCTCTTCATTCAAAATAGTTTGCCGAATGTGCCATTAAGAATGAATGCAGGTTTTTAGCCGTAGCCACGCCCACAGGACTAAAGTTTTCCCAGTAGGTATTGGTTGAACTGTACAAATTGTAAACTTTGGATAAAAGCGTCTGCTAAATGACTGTAAAGTAAAGTAAAGTTACAACAGGATAACTATTGGCTTTAATGCTCAGGATGGCCTTCACTAATTATTCAGCAAATTATGTACGCCTGTGACAAACTCATTTTTGGCTCTCCATCCCAAATTGCCATTAAGAATGAATGCTGGTTATTGGCCATTTCCACGTCCACGGGGTTAAAATTTACAACAGGATAACTATTGGCTTTTATGCTCAGGATGATTTTTATGCTCTGGTTTTTCAGCCAATTTGGTACACCTGTGAATAACTATTGTTGGCCCCTCCCATTCGAATTTTCTAATTGTTATACAGGGGGCGCTATAGGTGCAATTAAAAAAATTCCTTTACTTTTGGATTTACAGCGTCAGGGCCTACATTTCTTCAAGAGACTTGGATGGTGAGTCTCCGATGAAAAAAGTGCCTTTTGGGCTCCCGTAGGCCCAATGTTTTTTTATTTTCAAGGGGGCGCTGTTGAGTAATCGTTTTTTGGTCAGTCACAAAGCCTATTTTAAGTTACGCACTTTTCTGAGTTTTGGGTCAAATAAAATAATGTCAATGGGGGGCAATTTGGACACTTTTTTGGCTAAAACGAATAAGAGCCTAATTACGCTTTAAGAAGTCGTTTTTTTGTGTGGCTACTTAACATTACACACACTGTCCTTTAATATGTCAGGCACAACTACACCGGACTGGAACAAGCTGCTCACCTTCATTGCTAAGTTTTAAGTGAAAATGATGTCGAAAAGCCAAGTCTGTATTTATGGCTCGACAGATATGCCCGAGTTGACAGGTATACAGTCATTATGATGCTGTCAGAAGTGGCCGCGGGGCAATGGTGGAGCGGCAGGTCCGGGTTCCCAGGCTTCAGAGAGAGAGAGTCTATTAGTTCACCTGTCTCCACCTTAAAGGCCACACGGCACCTCCAGAAATCAGCGGGACAAAACAAGGTGTCGTATTTATGAAGCAGTCAGCACAACGCCGAAGCCGGAGACTGACATTTGGACGCTGGGATTTCACGGATGAGGAACGTGATACGGCCGAGCCTGTGGAGCACCGACACCGACTATTGTCGCAGAAGCAACTGAAACGGTTGCATAAGCGCCTGAGTTTGTTTGGTGATGACCTCACATTTACTCCCGGGGTTGGATTCTCGGCCTCTTTAGCGTCGGATTTCTTTGTTTTGTTTGCTGAAACATCTGGCCAGGACTGTGGTGCGATAGAAATGACCGAATATAAGCAAATATAAGCATCCCCTGGATTTTTCAAGCACAAAATAAAATTTTACTTTAGCTGTTTTTCTGGGTGTTAAAAAAAAAACCTACTTTTTAAAATGGTTTCACATGTGAAAATAAGATGTAATTTAAGTTGTTTGTAGGCTAAACCATTTGATGCACCAGTAATTCTATTTAGATCAGCAGCTAGCTCCATAAACCCAAAGATAAGTTGAATTTAAGGATTCACTGACTGTGTGTTGGCCAACTCTTTTTTTTATTTTCTTTTTTCCTTTTTTGTTAAATCTTTTTGTTTCCTCTTGTTAATTCCTTGAATATTGATTTTTATCTAGCATGGCTCCTCTATTTAAGCCTCTGCTACAGAACTGTACAATTTTGAGTAGAGTAGAGCAGAGCAGAGCAGAGCAGAGCAGAGTAGAGCAGAGTAAAGTAGAGTAGAGTAGAGTAGAGTAGAGTAGAGTAGAGTAGAGTAGAGTAGAGTAGAGTAGAGTAGAGCAGAGCAGAGTAGAGCAGAGCAGAGCAGAGCAGAGTAGAGTAGAGAAGAGCAGAGCAGAGCAGAGCAGAGCAGAGCAGAGCAGAGTAGAGTATCGAATCGATTTGCACTAAAAACAAAAACTTCCAAAATTCAAAGCTCAATCTCCAAACACGGAGCCTTCTGGTGTAGAAAGAACATCTCAAGAATGACTGTGTCTTTGTTCTGGTCTAGTCCTGTGGAAAAAGCTTCTTGAAGTTTTCTTTTTTCAGTCCATTCACAACTTCCTTAAATAACGTTTATAACGTTATAACGTTATATCTTTCTGAAATAACGTTAACGGCGGCACAAATGAAATGACTTGTCAAATTTACAAAGTAGAGCCGAGCAGGATCCTGGTTGTGTTGGTAGAAGAGAAATGGAATGAAGCTCGGACTGGTGGCACTGGCAAGCCAAACTTTGCCCATCGTCTCTGCGGGTTTCGCCGCGGCATCTGGACGAGCCAGAACTCCTGCCAAATTTTAATAGGTTGCTGCTCGTTGCATATTAGCCCCGCCCGCCTGCGACTGGCACCTGTAAACGCTGCCAAGTGATACGCCTGGTTGAAAGTTTAATCACCAAGTGCAAAACAACCGTGGCACAATCGCACGTTAATTAGCGTGGCAAATTAGCGGCGTTCCCTGCTAGCTATCACGTTAGCGCGCATGTAAGTGGCTTTTCATTAGGCGAAGGTGTCGCAGGTTTTAACGTCGCTGGCTTTGTGCGGAGTCGCGGCTTCGTCGAGGCAGTTCCGCTCCAAACCTTCCCACGTAAAACAATTCCCGGGATTTGCGAAAGCCACCTCCGATGCCGCATATTTACATTTCAAATCGAGTCATCTTCCCACGCCTCTTAAACGCGTCACAGCCAAAGCCGCGCGTCTGAGGCGAGAAGATGTGATGCTGATGAGACTGGATGGTTTCTGACTCCAGTGCTCGTGATGAGCAGATGGATACTTGAAATATTCCCAAACACAGACTCGGTGCTCATGTTCATGTCCAGTACGGTCCCTTTTTAATACGTCCACGTGAAGAGCGTGAACTCAATTTAGTTCAATTAAAATTAATGACTTCTGTTGTTTTTAGTCATTTGACTAATTACAACTTTTGCTAACTTGTGTCCTTTTTCTGTTAAACAGCTTGTACATTGTAATTTTCCAGGCAAAACATTTTGGAACATCTGGAGAGCAAACGTTTTATCCAAGTTCAAACTCAAAAGACAATCAAGGAAATCAAAGAAAATCAAGGAATTGTGGTCAATACTTTTTTTTTTTTTAACTCATCGTATTTACGCAAATGTGAGGTTTTTTTATTTTTTATTTTAGTGGCTCAGTGTAGTTTCCGATTGATAGAATAAAAAGTATTTATTTTTTTTTTTTTCATTTTTAAGTAAAACAACATTAAAATACACAAGTTAGGTTTGTTAAAGGAAAAATAGTATTTCAAAGAGAAAATTAAAGTAATTTAGCCAGATTTTTTTTCTTAAAATCCCATTCGCATAAATACGGTATTTAGATTACCACAATTAGTTTTATACACTTATACACAAACCATAGTGAAGTCTTGTCAACTGGCCAATAAGTAAAAAAAAAGACACTGTGCGCGACATTGTTAGTTCCCTCAACTTTGTTCTCAATGAACCATAAATGACTTTCAAGTGGCGGTAACGAAACGGTCAAGTTTACGCTACAATGTAACATTTTTGTACATTTGGTAGAAGCTCAAGTCGATTTGAACACAAAATATCCAGATGTGTAGCAGAATAATGGCAGCTTTGTGTCAACGTTGTGCCGCGTTCCCATGTTCAAGATGTCGACTTCTTTCTGATGCACTGACCGACTGCGCAGATTCAACAGACGTGCGGCCGTTGTGTAAATAAATCGATAAACGGAAATGAACAAAAGAGCCGAAGCCTTTGAGTTTGCACTCGATGTGTGTGACGGTCGTGAGTCGATCAGACCAATAAACCATCAGCGAACGTGTGAGAGTGTAAATGTGTCTTCATCCTCTCCTTCCTGCCCATCTACACGTCTCATGCTACGGCAGAAAATCAAACGTGGAGTCGTTTTTGTGACGCGTATCAATGTGAAAACCCTCGCTTGTGGAACACTCTTCCTGTAGACATACTGGCTCATTTTAAGTCTTAAGACGCATTTTTTTTTTCCAATATTACTTTTGATTTTATCATTTTCTCTTAACTTATGTGTCTGTTTCTATGGTATAAGTCTGTTTGTTTGTTTTTTTTTTACTTGTACGTAAGAAGTCTTTGAGTGTTTAGAAAGGCGCCATTAAATAAAATGTATTTGTTGTTATTATTATTATTATTAAATTCAAATATGTGCCAATTTCAAATATGTGCGTAAATATAAGCCCCGTATTTCAATTTAGGAACAATCACAAATAAACGGAAACACATGTAGAACAGGGGCAAGTAGTAAAAAAAATCCAAGGAAGAGACGCAATCAAAACGCTTGGTCTGCTAAACAGGGGATAATAATCCTTCCTGTTCACACGGTGTCACATTCAATTTTTTACAAAAAGTCACATAAACAGAAATCTTGAAACAGACAATGGTATCAAAATGACACAAGTTAGGTTTGTTAAAAAAAGAAAAAAATAGAAATTTTTTAAGAGAATATTAACACAATTGAACCAGAAACGTCAATAAAAAATAAATGAATAATTGTGTATATATATACACAGTTTTTTTTGTGCCTTAAAAGTCAGGGGGGTGCATATATTCGCGGTAAATAAGGTAAGTATCATTGTTCAGATTGAAACAAATAAAGCTCACTAATAATTTGCCGCCACATTTAGCGACAGATGGTTTATTCACTCAACTTTAACACGTTTGCTGGTCCAAGTTGAAACGTTTCACGGGTTCCACTTTCCTTTTCCGATGAATCGCTCCATCTACTTGAACCCGAAGCACGTTAAATAACATCAGCATTCCTCATCCATTCATCACCACGTCTCTGCGCTCACACAATCACTCCACTCGTCTGTTTCGTTCGCTCTTTATTTTCGGCTCAGCGGCTCGCGTGCGTCTGTAAAGTTCAAGCGTTCTTTTTATAGATGTGTGTCATTCTTTATTTTAAGACGGTCGGACAGGAAGCGTCTCTCCGTTTGACGGACGCCAACGAAGGGGGGATTTCTCTTGATCGCCACGGCCGTAATTCGATTTCTCCAGAAGAGGCTTTTAAATGGAGGACACATACTTCCAGCTCTATGTCATGTCCGTTCTAACAGATGACTTATTGTAGGAGCGTCTTCACACAGACTGTGATGGACTTTATTCTCGCTCTTCGCAGACTCTTGTGATCTTCGCCGGCGTGAAGGCGAATGGACGAACCGGTCCTGCAGGTGACATCATCGCCGGGATCATCACCTCATCCGCGTCATGTGACCAGCGAAATGATTGCTGTGTCGTTTACAACGTTAATACGATTTTGTGATGAACACTGGAGTCTTTATTTCTCCGACAAGTAATTACCGTATTTACGCCAATAAAGATTAAACTAAATACAGTACAATAATTTATATTACTACAAACCCGACCGCTTAGCTTAGCTTAGCTTAGCGCTAACTAACGGGTCCAAAGTTTAATCGCAGAAAGAGTCAAAACAGTTGAAAATGAAGAACACGGGCAAGAAGTAAAAAAACCAAGGAAAAGACACAATCAAAACGCTGGGTCTGATAAACGGGATAATAAGCCTGTCCTTTTGATTCTCTTCACAGAGTCAGAAAAAGATGTGCGGACTGGAGCAAAGGATTTTGGGAAATGAACTTTTGACCACTAGAATCTAGTTTTTGTTAAACGATATCATTGATTTTGAAATGATTCGAGTCACAAGTTTGGTTTGTTAAATATAGAACAAAATTGTATTTTCTAAGAGAATATTAATGTAATTGAACCAGAAATATTAATAAATAAATAAAAAAGGGTTTTTTTGTGCCTGAAAATTCAGGGGTGTGCTTAAATTCGCGTAAATACGATATTATTATTATTATTTTTTTTATTAAGTTGTTGCCTTGGGTGTTTCACGCAGCCGCTGAAGATCGCGCAACTTTTAAAGTAGCGCAACATCTGTAATGTAGCAAACACTGAGCGCTAAAATGACAATGTAGCAAACGAATATATTACAGTCACGCACAACAACATTAACCAACTTTGATTTTTTTTTTTTATTTATTTTTTTTTTAACTGCACAGGAGTTAAGTGATTTATCATTATCATTTATCATCATAAATCACGTATCAGTAAGTGATTTATTGTTCCACGTGAACCCTTGTACGCAAAATCTAAACCTACAAACGCATCACGGCCAATTACAACAAATTTATAGATTCATTTTTCTTGCGTTTGTGTGTTTCTTGCCTTCCACATGTTATACCATATATTAAAATGTTGTAATCATTTATATTGCTCATTTGATGTGTATATTTTACTTATCACATCTTTCTTTTGCACCAAAAGTAGTAGCAATACTAAAATGTAAACTACAAATTTCTGGGACAAATAAAGGTTTTCTTCTTCTTCTTCTTCTTCTTCTTCTTCTTCTTCTTCTTCTTCTTCTAATTGCAACCCCGTGAGACAATAAAAGCGCTCTATTCTGTTCTAAAACTGAATGACATAATAAAAGTCTTTACACATTTAGTTCTTCGTTTCACAAAATCGTAAGATCATAAGATTTGATTTGTAAAGCACAAACACTTTTTTTCTCACAAATCGATAAATGTGACGACTATTGTCAGAAGGGAATTGAAGAGTCCTGTCTCTCTGAAGAGTCTCACTTTCCTGTTTGTCTTGAATTGGGTGATTTAAAAGGCAGATGTTGGAGACTGACAGCTCTTAAATTACTCGCTCTGACACGCGTGACACTTGAGCGGGTCACGGCTGCGTAATCACGGAATTCTTCAGCAGATTCCGAAGAGAGATAATGACGAGAAACGAATGAAAGCGCACTCATGCCGATACGTGCACAATTATACCAATGCTTCATATCTGTGTGTGAGAGATCAGAAAAAAACGCTTTCTACTGGAAATGCAAAAGTGCATAATTCGGTATGTGTTTTAGTTACGTAGCACGGTGTTAAAAGTAGAGTATATTGTAGTATACTGTACTTACTGTACAGGGATTCAATTGCACTTTAACATCAGGTCACAACTCCAGAAAAATACAACTATATATATCTCAAATGAGCAGGAAGTGAAAATAATAGGAGTAGAAAATACACTTTGTAATAATGACAATAATAATAATTATTAAAAAAATAATAATATATTTTATTTATAAAGCACTTTGCATTTACAAGCTAATGTGTTACAGAGTGTTACAGAAAGATAAAAATAAGTAAAAAAAAAAAAAGATTCAGTAAAAGTGTAAATAAGAGATACAAAAAAATACATAAAACGCTCTTAAAATCGATATAACTTTACAGTGTAAAGTGACGCTGCCACTGAGGCTGTTACTGTGCAAACTAGATTAATAATGATTTCATTTTATTTTTTTATTCGTTCTTTTAAGTGATAATGTAAAACATTCCACGTAAATAATGTCTTGCTTGTCTTCTTATCACATTCAACATACGACATAACTAACAACCACACATGGCCATTTCTGTACCAACAAAAACAAACACAATTTGATCATTTTACACAAAATGTCATTTTACATACATTTGTATTATGTTTTGTTTACATTTGTACTTGGATTGAGTGATAATTTTTTTGAGGGACTTTTTTTTTTGAGTTCATGACGTGTTTCCGTTCATGTGTGATTGTTCCTGACTTGAAATACAAAAAACGGGCGTTTATATTTACACACATATTGAAATCGCCGAATGTAAGCACTCCGCAAGTTTTTGAGCGTCGAAAATTAGAAAAAAATAGGGTGCTTATATTCGTGTAAACACCTTCGATTCTAGCAAAAAGTCAAAATTTGATCCACAAAAATATCTAAAACATCGCCAAGATTGTGTGCATGCCAAATAAATTTATAAATTTAGGTCCACGTGTTCTGCGGGTTCTTGGCATTAGACGGACGGTTCTCGGGTCAAACTGCATCGGCGAACAAGGGTCACGTCGTTAAAGAACTGCTCGTTTTTTAGCCAGAAACCTGCGCTGACCCGAGGCCACGCTGTCACATCAATGAGCTGCTGGAAGGAAGAGCAGAACGTCCACAAGCTTCTCCAAGACACGGACAACCACTCAACCAGTAGAAAGAAAGTGGGTGAGTTATTAAGTTTGGCCACTAGGGGCAGTGTCTGATTTGTGCGTTTGACCATCCAGTGACACACAAACCCGTCTTGATCGAAGACACTTCATCGTTGAACTTTGAATCGAACCTACAACCTCCTACAAAGTCTGATTCCCGACTGCTGGACCAGAACTAGCTGGTTAAGAGCGAGCGAGAAGGCAAGAAAGTTGAGATTTGTCAGCGGAACTTGAATTTGGAGATTAAATTTGGAGTGAATTTGACTTGAACTTGATTGATTGAGCAAAAGTCGCAACATGTAGCACAAGCGTCAAGCGATGAATCTGTAAAAAAAAAAAATTCCGTTAATTTTGTTGCCGAAATATTTTCGTCATCGTCTTCGCCAACGACACTTTTCCCTGACGAAAACAGAACGAGAACTAAATGAAAACTCCCGCTCAGGGACGGAAACTTTAAATGTATTGACACTTTTGTCAACGAATAAGAACTAAACGAAAATGCCTTTCGCGACATCCAATCATCCATAAGTTCAAGAAAAATATTTTTTTTTCCAAAAAAGTAAGATATACTTTGTATATACTTTATATGTTCATAGTTAACTATGCTATTCAGATTTCTTAGACATGGCAACTTTAGTCAACATTTAGAATATATACCACCTATATTTTCGTCGACTAAATCTATACTGTAATTTCATCAACTAAAATGTAGTGGTATTTAGTCGAAAACAATTAGACTAAAATTTAAAAAAATTGACTCGCTCTGAGTCACCAGATTGTCAATTCTTACTTTGCCGCACATGCATTGAAAGCCAGTGGTAAGAAGAATAAAAATATAAGAAATAGAAAATAAAAACAAAAGTACATACATGTGATAAATAAATCAAATAAGTACAGTGCAAAAAAAAAAAGAACAGAATATGTGGTTGTGTACATTTTGTGCAAAAGGTGCAACCAAAAAGGTCAGATAAAGTGACACGTGTGACACTTTACTTTAAGTTTTACAAACTTAAAAGAACTTCATACTCTGATAAAAGTCTAATGGTCAACAACAGCGACAAAATAAAAGTGTCAAGCGGAATATTTCCCCGCTGATGTAACGCTGACGATATCGTGTGTCCGTGTTCGCAGAACCGCGAGCGCCGGTGGCGGGCGTGGCGGGTGTCGTGCTTAGGTTAACGAGGAGTATAGTTTACACCTGAGGAGAGAGTAACACCGGATCATGTGACTGGGAATTCCCACCAAACCTAGGGACAGGCACACACACACACACCATCCTGATCTGTTCTCCAAGATGCGCAGGAATATTTCGCCTTGCGATTCGGAATTTTGAATTGTAGGATTGTGTTGTGTGACCGTTGACGATAATTGTGTTGTAAAAGTTGAAAAGACTCAGGTTTGTAAGTTGGATGAGTTGACTAGTTGAGTTTACTCAGTCTACACGCCCATAAATGTCAAGTGCTTGTCGTTTAAAAGTAATGAATGGATGAATGAATTGGACTTTATTCATCCCACTAGGGGAAATTTCCAAGTTTTGCAGCAGCAACTTTGGTACAACAAAAAGACAGTGAACAACTGTGCAAGATAAGGAAGCTACGATAAGTAAATAAAAGGTGCAAAACAACTATAAGTAGTAAGTAAAATGTATTTGCATAAATTGCATAATTACTAATTTCTTCTGATGACTTGGACATTTCTATTTCTTTTAAATTAACCCATAACTATATAACAAAATGGGGAGTTATATTCTTGAGATTCTGGATCAGTATTTTGTTGGGTTTTTTTTTCTTCTTCTGGATTTGTTGTAGTTTATTTTTGTTGGTTGAAAGATTCGGGTAAAACATTTCCTCAATCTTTTTTCTTTTTTTTTTTTGTCACTTTTTATTTTTTAAGAAAACCAGTTCCGAACACAAAAATCGAATAAAAATATTCCCTAGCTAAGGGAAATTAATTCCCTCTAATTAAGCTGATAAAAATGTAAATGGATAAAAGAAGATAGGCGACTATAAGCAATGCTTCAGACTACTCCTGTTTTTTGGTTAATTTATTGTCAAATTGTCCGCGGAATGTAATGTATATTTGTGAGTTTTGACCAAACGATAAATTGAACTGAAAATTTAACTCTGGATCGATGAACCGAAAGACAAAATGGCTACATATTACTATTTGTGTGTGCTTGTGTGTGTGTGTGTGTGTGTGTGTGTGTGTGTGTGTGTGTGTGTGTGTGTGAGTGGTGTATTATGTCTCAATGTTGCAAAGAAAAACATTTTTGATCTTTCTGACTCTTTGTATCTTCTATTTTGTCTGAAGGGTCAAATTGATCCGAACATTATCATTGTAACAAAAACATGTAGCGGACGTTACTAATATGTCAACTGAAACAGTTTTTTTATCTGTAGATTATACTCACTAAGACAAGCATTGGAAGTTTCAAAGTGAAAGAATGCTTTTAAGTATTTTTTTTATTTTTAAACTTTTAACACGGTTCAATAGGAGAGTTAATATGAGGCGACTTGACTAAACGTGTGATGTCTCTATAATTGACGGGTTTCCTGTTTTCAGATAATGATGGATTATCAATCACACGATCCCTTCTGACACACAAACATTTATGAGTATTGCGTTACACTACCTGTAAAGTGTGTGTGTGATGCGGATAGTCGCACCAAAATCGGTGGCAAAATCTCAGTCACAGACCACACTGCAAAAATAAATTCTTGACACGCTAAAAAACCTTACAATTAGATGATAAATCTTGTTTTTTTTCTTACAAGATATATTAACTGTGCTAGGATTGAGAGTGAGAGATGACTTTGATTATTTCAAGAGTATGGAACTTGAATTTTCTTGCTTAGAAAAAAGCGCTAATTTTGATGATATTTGACATTTTTCAAAGTAGATGTTATGTTTCAACACAGAACTTGCTGAACAATAAACGTCAAGTGAAATCTTTTCATATTAGGAACACAATGTTTCTCAATTTTAGCTACTTTTTTCTATTAAAGCCAATGAGAACAAAAACTTGTGTAACAAATCTACAGTGTAACAAGATTTCTTGTCTAGTTTCAAGTTTCAAATGTTTCACTGCAACAAATAAATTCTTGACACGCTAAAAAACAATTAGATGATAAATCTTGTTTTTTTTTTTCTAAATATAAATATATATTAACTATGCTAGGATTGAGAGTGAGAGATGACTTTGATTATTTCAAGAAAATGGGACTTGAATTTTCTTGCTTAGAAAAAAGCGCTAATTTTGACGACATTTTTCACTTAATCGGGACATTTTTCCCAATTTGATGTTATGTTTCAACAAAACTTCCTGAACGTAGAAACGTCAAGTGAAATCTTCTCATATTAGGACCACAATGTTTCACAATTTAAGCTACTTTTTTCTATCTGATAAAATCTACAGTGTAACAAGATTTCTTGTCTCGTTTCAAGTCGTCTTCTTCACCCCATTGGCAGATAAAGGTACTTGATTCGATTTTGTTCCTACAAATTTTGTTTTTTATGTTCTTATTTTTCCACTTCGGTTTTTCTGTAAACGACACCAATCTTTGCCGAGCTTTGCCTCCGATATCTGGCGTCTTTTGGCGGGTGATGCGCGAGACGAGATGGTCAGTGTGACTTCTGCGTCCTGATAGCATCTGCAGCCTCAGGTCTCACGCCGCATTCAAAGCTTCTCTCCTTGAAAGAGACGGGGAAGACAAACCAATGCAAATGTCCTGCTTTTCTCCGTGCGCTGCTTTGTCTGGCTGTTTGCAGCTGTAGCGCTTGTCTTGAGTTGAAAGCCTCTTTTAATCTCCACCTCAGGCCTTTTACTGCTCCTGATGCTTTGTGGGCCGTAAAATGTGCAGGTTCATCAATGACTTGCACGGCGTTATTCGCTGGGGTATTTACGGCGTTTCAGGTGTCTTCGGGTTTACGGCGAGTGACACGCGTTTCCACGATGTATCGATGTCACGATAGCTTCGCAAACTATATACGAGAGTTTGATTCCCATTCAGATTTGCAGTTCGTTTTAAACCCAGATTTATCGTCGATAAAACCAAGAATATCGCAATTGGAAAAAATTAGCTGTAAATTTGACGTTTCGAGTAAAACACAATTTGGTCTTTACGTGATTTGTCGCTGTTTTTTTT
>CM051494.1:15370043-15384218 GCA_028031935.1 Paedocypris micromegethes | reverse complement strand
TTTTTTTTTTGCCAGAATTGATTGCGACACAAACAATTTGCAGGCACATAATGTATCAAGAATATTACTTAAATAATAATAAAATAAAAAATAAAATTGCATAGTTTTATATAGATCTGGAGATATAGATACTATTAACTATATAGATATAGATAGATAGATAGAGAGAGAGAGAGAGAGAGAGAGAGAGAGAGAGAGAGAGAGAGAAAGAGAGACATATACTGTAGATCTATATCTATAGAGAGAGAGATAGATAGAGACATATGGATATATATCTAGTGAGAGAGAGACATATATCTTTAGAGAGAGAGAGATAGAGACATATAGATCAATAACTATGGAGGGAGAGAGTGAGAGAGAGACATATAGATAAAGATATATATATATATATATATATTATATATAATATAGAGAGAGAGAGAGAGAGAAGAGAGAGCACAACACATACAAGCAACCCCACCCCCACACCACCACCACCCACCATATATATATATAGAGAGAGAAGAGACACACACACACACATATATATTATAGAGAGAGAAAGAGACACACACACACACAACACACAATCATCTATTATATATATATAGAGAGAGAGAGAGAGAGAGAGAGAGAGAGAGAGAGAGAGAGAGAGAATGAAAGAATGAAGGAACCTAAGATTGATGTGAAATATTCACCTGATCTTCACCTGGTCTTCAGATCTGCTCGTGGTGAAGAACATTCCAGCATCAAAGGGCCGAAAGCAGGGAAACGCCCGAGTGAAGGGCCATTGTGTTGCTGAGCGACACACACACACACACACACACACACACTCTGACATACCTGATGCATGTTTTTGAATTGTCCAATCCAATCCAGATTATATAACAGTCACACAACCCATTTTACTTTTTACTTTTTGTTTCATCCGTGTAAATTGTGCAGTTATTGTTAAACTTTGAAATACTCGCCACGTTCGTTTTTGTTGTTCTATAGTTGTGACGTTTCAATTAAAAGTCTTGCTGAAAGGACATTTTTGTAAATTTCAAATTGAATATTTAAAACGTTCATATACGTACTTTTGTATCAATTTTGTTGTTCACCAAAACGTCACTGAGCGTTTCTGATGAAAGAATGAAATGAAATGAAAAAAATACTTACGTGTACAGAAATGTATATAATAGTTTTATATAGTTCTGGAGATATACTATTTACTATGTAGATATAAGTACTGTATATAGATATGATATATATATATATATATATATATATATATAGAGTATAGAAAGAGAGAGAGAGAGAGAGAGAGAAATAGATATACGCATATCTATAGAGAGAGAGAGAGAGAGAGAGAGACAACTGTTGATCTAAATCTATAGAGAGAGAGAGACAGAGAGATAGAGAGAGAGAGAGAGAGACAGAGAGAGAGAGAGAGAGAGACATATGGATATATATCTATAGAGAGAGAGCGGGGGGGGGGACATATGGAGATATATCTAGAGAGAGAGAGACATATATCTTTAAAGAGTGAGAGAGAAATAGAAACATAGATCTATATCTACAGAGAGAGTTATAGAGAGAGAGGAAGAGAGAAAAAGAAAGAGAGACAGATAGATGTATTACTAGAGAGAGAGAGAAAGAGAGACATATAGATATATACATATATATATATATATCTGTAGAGAGAGAGAGAGGAACATATATATATACTGTATATATATACATATAGAGAGAGAGACATATAGATATATATCTATAGAGAGAGATAGAGACATATAGACATATATCTATATAGAGAAAGAGGCATGTACGTATATCTAGAGAGAAAGATAGATACATAGCATATATATATATATGATATATCATATATATATATATATATATATATATATATAGAGAGAGAGAGAGAGAGAGAGAGAGAGAGAGAGGGATTATATATACTATATATTATATATAATGTGTGGTAAACTATACTTAAAGTCAGTAATATGATGTTGGTGTGATCTATTGTAGATTATATAATATAAATACCCACAGTATATATAATCCGCTACTGTCCCTGAGTGTTGAGTCTGCAGGGCTGTGCTCAGTAAGAGCCTGATCTCTCGCTGTCGGTGTCGGACCACCATCGCTGACTGATCTTTTGTTTTAGCCTTTTTAATCAAGACGTGGAGCTAACTGTGTGGGACAGAAGCATGTGGACGTCCCGCTCTCCCATGAAGAGCCACAAGCCTCTCTTTGTCCCCGCACAGCATCAGCATTGTGTCCTCACGGACGCTCTCCTGGGGAGGAACACCATAAGATGGAGTCATTAAGGCTGCGGTTCCACCCATGTCCTGCTCCGCTCCAGATCTGCTGATTTATTGTGTCGCTGCCAGTCGGCCTGACAGAAGAAGGTTAGGGCCGAGCCCGAGCACCATCTGTTCCTCGCCATCCCGACTGTGGAGGACGTTCATGTGTCGTTAGAGGCTCAAGCTGCTGAGATGGTCTTCTGCTAGTCTGTGTTGCTCGGGAGTTTTATGGAAGAAGTTGTAGATGAAAATCTTTCACTCTGAAGGAAAGAACTATCTCAGGATGGGGACTGTTTTGGGAAGAACATGCAGGCTCCAAATTTGGGTCTCAAACTTTACTGTAAAGTTGTAATTGTCATTTGACAATGTTGATTTATTCATTCGTTCACTCGTTTATCGTTTGTTTTACTTTTTTTAATAGGAAAAACAGGATGGTCCTCAAAAAAGATCTTGTCTCTGGTCCTTTTTCCAAATTTTACTGTTTTTTTTTTATTTTTATTTTAAGAATACGTGCAAAATCAAGTCTGATTTTGGGTCTCAAACTCTATTCCTCTGAAGAAATTATTTCTCAAACTCTAGTTTATTTATTTATTGTTATTTTTCACTTTTTCAAGGACCCCAAAAGACCCCAAATGTGGGTCTCAAATTCGGTTCCTCTTTTTATATATATAATATATATATATATTTGTATAGATAGATATTAGGGCTGTCAAAGGTAACTAGTTAACGCACGCGATTAATTTTACGTGCTTAATCGAGTTAAATTTTTTTACGCCATTAATCACAGTTGCAGTTTTTTTTTACTTTCGGTTTGGTGAAAACGTGGGTCTCAAACGCGGTTCCTTTTTTGAATGCTGTTCTCAAACTCTGGTTATTACACTTTGTTTTGTTTTCAGGAGAAAAACTCTTTCCATCTCTGAATTTGGGTCTCAAACTCTGTTCATCTTATTATAATTCAGGTCCAAAACCCGGTTAGTCCTTTCAAAGCTTTTAAACTTTTTTGAAAAAACATGCAACCCTAAAGGTGGGTCTTAAACTCGGATCCTCATAGTCATGAGCTCCAGATTTGAGTCTCATGCTCGGGTCCTGTAGAATTTTGGTTCTCAAATTTCAGTTTTAATTAATTAATTTTTTTTTTTTTTTTTTTTGGGTAAAACTCTGTTCCTTTTAGATTTTGGTTCTCAAACTATTTTTATTTTATTTTATTTTTTTTTTTGATAATTGATTGTTTTATTTTTTTAAACTCGGATCCTCTTTTTGAATTGTTTTTTTTCTTTCTTTTTACAAAAAAAACAAATGTGGTCCAGTGTTATGAGGTCTGAATTTGGGTCTCAAACTGTTCATCCTATTATTCAGATGCTCTGGACGTCCTGGAGGTAGATGATGCTTTACGGAGCAAGCAGCTTCACACGAGTCTTGGATTGGTATTTGTCCGACTTTACATGTTCAGAAGTTCCTAATGAGATAAAGCGAGGAGCTGGTGGTCTCGATTATGGTTTCTCCTGAGCTCGTTTGATTCCGTAGAGCAGGATTTAAAAAGGCACAAGCACTTCATCCCGAGGAACCTGGAGATGATGCTGATGCTGATGCTGATGATGGAAGCAGAATAATGTGGAGGCAATTCTGTTCCTGTCAGCAAGGACAGACAAGGTCATGATGAGTCTCAGAGATCCATCACAGCACATTACTTTCCTACAGGTCTGGACCGAATCCATCTCTCCGTTATGAGCTTCTAAAGAAAAGGTTAATGTGCCATCAAAATGTGAACATAAGTTTCTTCTAAAGATGAGCTGAACTCGGAGTGAACCCGCCGTCACGTACAGTAGATACGGGAGAAATTCATTAACTAGAGAAACGTTCCTCAGAGATACGAGCGGCCGAGGTGAGAGAACCATCACCATATCCCACAAACTGCGTTCCACTGGCCTCGGAAAACACATCTTTTAATTTAATTGTGAAATTAATCATTGAAAAGCATTAGTAGTAATAGTTAATGTTAATGACACAATGCAATGCAGTACTAATTGTACGTTTGATATTTAAATTAACCTTAAAATCATGTATTAATAGAGCAATGTTTGAAATCATTGCATTAATTAAATTGTTAATTTTGAATTTAATTAAGTCTAATTAAAACGTGTTAATGGCGGACCCTGAGTTCTAGAACACGGAAGTAAAAAAACTTTTACTTTGAACGGAATTAACTATCCACGACTTAGAGAATGCAACAAAAACATCTTTGAATCAAATTAGGTTTTTAAGATTAATGAAATCTCAAATTATACATTTTCTTAAAGTTTTCTCTTCGGAAGAGTTGAGAAACGGACCACAGCATTAATATATGCATATATTCGCATTATGAGACACATTTATTTACACAATAACCTTATTTAAACATCTACTGTCTCCTTTGAAGACAAATCGCTTCAATTGCTCCTTTTTACAACAAAACAAGATCGTGTAAACAGTTTAGGATTTATTTTGAAGTTTTAAAGAGTTGAAAAATTTCTGTACATTTTTTTTCCCAAGATTTTAGATTGTTGTTAGTGACGCTAGTAATCGACGATTAGTTATGTTACTCACGTACTGTTTACTCTAGTATTCAGAAAAAGAGCTCATCTTCTTAGCACTGCTAATTTTTATACATAATGAGCTTGAACAACTTTCAAAGTTTGATCGACGTGTCACTTTAGTTTTTTTAAGTTAACAACTTTGTGTCATAAATAGATTCTAACTCAAAGCTACAAAATCAAACAAAAGTAGGTATGTTGTCAAAAAGCAACAAAATTGTGAAAATCAACTACACTGAGAAAAGTGTAAAAGCCGAGCTGTAATGTAAAATTCTTGCTTTGATTTAGATTAGTAAGTACATTTCTTAAAGTAAAATTAGATTGCCAATGCCAAAGAAGCTTGCATGTGCTGTACGTAATTTTTCAACTCTTTAAAACTTTAAAATCAATCATAAACTGTTTACATGATCTTGTTTTGTTGTAAAAAGGAGCAATTGAAGCGATTTGTCTTAAAAGGACACAATAGATGTTTCAATTTTGTAAATTATGTAATTAACCATTAACGTGCATTGTTTGGTCCGTTTTTTTAACCAGTACAAAGAGAAAACATTAAGAAAAAGTATCATTTGAGATTTCATTAAACTTAAAAACTTAATTTGATTCAAAGATGTTTTGCATTGGCTAAGTAGTGGATAGTTCATTCCCTTCAAAGTCAAAATGCCAAGTTGATCCAAAGTAAAGTGATTAGGTGTAACAAGTTGACGCAAAGTTTTTACTTTGATCCAATGAGACACTTTTTCAATGTAGTAGTGAACTAGAAATATACATTTATACTAGCTATATAACTAGAATCATGTGACAGTAATTTGTTATTTCAACTCTGTTACATGATGTTTACAAAATACTGTAAAAAAAAACGAGTTAGTTCAACTCCAACAACAGATGTCGAAAAGTTCGTTTGTTCACTTTATTCCCTCCGTCTCATGCTAGGCTAACTAGCCTCGCTAACCAAGCCGCCGGCCATAAAGGAGCATTCAGTAATCAGTTACTGTCGGCTCCTGGTCATGGTGGATGAACACCCCACGAGGTCTGACCGGGACAGACAAGGTCCGGCCTCTATTCAGGCCCGGGACGTCCCGCTGCTGGAGACTGAACCCTGGGGTGAGGGTCCGGCCCCTGGTGGTCCCCTGGCTCCTGCTCGGGATGATGAGGTGAGGGGAACATCTCAAGCCGGAGTGATGGAGTGATGGAGGGATGGAGATGTGGAGATGTTTGAGCTTCAGCTACTGATTGAAGGAAACGACACATTCCTGAGCGTCTGCGGCTTCACACACACACACACACACACGCGCGCGCGCGTTTAGATTTAGAATGGCATTATTAGCTAGACACTTTATTATAATTTGCTTTCTCAAATTCAATAAGGCAGATCTCTCGCTCTTATCCTTCTCAGTCTCTCCTTTTTCTCACTCTTTCAAAGTTTTCCGATGTCTTTTCTCTGCCTCTGTCTCTTTTTTGGTCTTTTGCCCTCTAATTCTGTCATGCTTTTTCTCTCCTTTTTTTCTTTCACTATTTTGCTCTCTCTTTTCTTTCCCCTCTATCGCTCTCTATTATTTTACCTTTTTTGTCTTTTCTCTTTCTCTCTCTCTTTTTTGATCATTTCCCCTCCAACTATCTCTTGCTCTTTCTCTCCTTTGTTCCCTCTCTCTCTCTCTTCTTTCACTATTTTGCTCTCTCCTTTCCTTGCTCTCTTCTTTCCCCTCTAGTGCTCTCTATTCTTTTACCTTTTATTTCTTTCTCTCCCTCTTTTGCCCTCTAACTCTCTTGCTTTTCTCTCCTTTTTTCTTTGACTATTTTGATCTCCCCTTTCCTTGCTCTATTCTATCCCTTCTCACGCTCTATTCTTTTACCTTTTTTGCCTTTTATTTCTCTCCATTTCTCTTTTTTGCTCTTGAATATTTTTATATGATTATTACACCAAATAAGACAAGCGTGACAAGTTTTCAAAGTCAAAAAATTAATTAATTTTTAAAAATGTTCTAAAATTTTGAAAACGGACCCCAAAATAATAGTAGGGTTACAAACGTGGGTGGGGCTTTTCCCCAAACGTGGGCTTTTTTTTTCATTATTACATTTTAAAAAGCGTTCATTCAACCTTTTTTTCCACGTTATTTAAACCTTCAATCATTAATGATGTAAAAAAGCAGACGTTGGACCGCAGCATCACCTCTGGAGGTGAAGAACCAGGATCTGCTCCTCAGCCTCGTTCTGATCTCATTTCTTCCATCTTCTCCCTCCTCTTCTTCTCCCGCGTTTCACTCGAAATTGATTTCTTCTTGTTTGTCTTGGCAGTAATGAGATCAGCGGTAAAATTACATTTCAATGGTATAGCACCTTCAACTCCAGGCAAATGATTTGTCCAAACTTAATAACAAAACACTTACAATGTATTGTCAGTGGTAAACAGAACTTGTAATAAAACGTTGCCTGAGGTAGAGACTTTTAACTTGTAAAACCCTGTTTGCTTTGGCCTGTGCGGCTCCACTCGATATGATGAAAAGAATCTCATTTAGACAAACGAGGAGGCCGGAGAAGCGGAGACGTTCACGTGTTCCAGCGTGATGGCGGGGATGACTTTCTTCCGGAAGGTTCTGGAGGTTAAAGCCGGTTTGTTTTCTTGTCCGGTTTTTCAGACATGCAGATCTGTTCGCTTTCTGCGCTTGTGAATATTTCCCAGAATCCCACAGGGCCTTCGAAACATACTCGCATGCAAAATTCTAGAAAATAAAATGCGTATTTCCAATATATGTATTTTTCTTCTCAGCAGTTTTTCCTTTAATTGTGATTCTGGACTGACATTTTTGCTACATTTAATGTGACATTGTACTTCATTTCGGTCTAAATTGTGACAACATAGTGGAAATGTAGTTATTTTTGCTTTATAGTGGGGTTTTTTATATCAGCATTATATATATCAGTTTAAATCAGGACTGATATATATAAAGTGATGTCCATTAGTTATTGCTCAGACCTTCCAGGATAATCGGATGAATTGTGAAATCAATCTCTGTAGGCTTTAAAAGTTGTTTATGTTTATATACGTGACGTCAACAACAATTGTAATTATTTTAACGTGTCTATGTCTTCACCTTCTGTTTCACTTCCTGTTAGTTCAAACACAAACGTGTGAAGTTACGACACACAGCAGTTAAACCTGTCGTAAATCGCTGTGTGTGTGTGTGTGTGTGTGTGTGTGTGTGTGTCCCCACGAGTGTTTGAATAAAGTCTAACTGTCAGTTTGAGTGTGTAACTGCTCTAGAATAGAATGTGTGGCTCTTATTTATTTAAAAAAACAAATGTAATCACAAATATGTCAAAAAAATAAGCCTTTGTGTAGAATAATATAACTAATACAAGTAAGGTATTGATTTCCAAATATATAAATAATGCAATAACGCACACGCATAATAAACATACACTTGCATTTATTTTACTGGTTTGTATTTGTATTAAAAAAAAAAACATGTGCATCAATTCATCTAATGAGTTAGAATAGAATAGAATAGAATAGAATAGAATAGAATAGAATAGAATAGAATAGAATAGAATAGAATAGAGCCGAACAGAACATAAAAAACAGAATAGAATAGAATACCTTCATAGTCATTGTATCACAAGACATACAATGAAATTAGTATTGTTACTTTGTTTGGTGCAAAAAAAGAAAGATGTGAAAACGGTAAAATATACACACACTGAATAACCAATATAAACTACAATATATTAAAATATGGTCAAAATATAGAAGGCAAGAGGAGGTTTAAAATAAACACAGGATACAAGAAAAAAATGCAATTGACAGTTATATCCCTTGTACAAAAAAAATATTGATTTGACTCGACTTGAGCTTTGATGCTTCCTATTGTTGTGAAAAACAATCAATTGCAAAACTTCATTATCCATGTAAAAATGAAGCCTTTTGAATCATTACTACTGTTTTATTTTGTATATTCACCGAATCGGCTCTTTTTGTAGCTTGTTGGGCGGCCTGTGACCGTGTCAATCAAAGCCGGACCCGAAAGGCCGAGTGTCAGAGCAGAAGAAAGCCAGAGTGGTTTTCTGTTTCAAGTCTCTTCAAGCAAAGCAAACAGGAGGAGAGAATATCGCCGGCCGGGGCGGGGCCTGACATTCTCTGTCTGCTTAATGCGCCTGGGCCGTAATAAAAAGCCACCATGTGCCAATTGAGCTCCTACAATTAACAGATTAGAGTGATAAAGAGGTGCATGACTGTAAGGCAGGGCTGCCCCCCTCAGCCCGGGGCGTCCGGCCAGATAATCTCCATCCATTCTTAACCCCCTCATGCCCTGCAGCTCCTCCACAAATACCTGCTCAATATTCAGGCCGAGAGAGAGTGTGTGTGTGTGTGTGTGTGTGTGCGCGTGAGATACAAAAGGCAAGCGCAGAGCAAATGTGCGACATCTGTTAAAGTGATGGCGGGTAAATATGTTTGACAATTATTGTTTGCTGTGAGAGTGGCAACAGTTTCGCGAGATCCGAGCACGTCGCTGTTTGCACTGAGGCAGATGGGCCCACAGCGATTCATTAGCGTCGTGTCACCAGCTCGACGGAACTTTTTGCGTTGTTGGGAAAAGCTTTGGGATCCGTTTGTGGGAGGAAACGGGAAGCCACCGTGTTCGAATGGGGCGGGGAGGTTCGTTTCCGGGAAGTTGCCGGGAATGTTCAATGTGTGACTTTGTGAACAGAAAAGTTGAGTTTACTTGACATTGTAACGTTTGTAACATTTTTATAACATTTTTGTAACATTTTTGTAACATTTTTGTAACATTTTTGACAATGTAACGTTTGTAAAATTTTTGTAACATTTTTGTAACATTTTTGACAATGTAACGTTTGTAACATTTTTGTAACATTTTTGTAACATTTTTGTAACATTTTTGACAATGTAACATTTGTAACAATTTTGTAACAATTTTGTAACAATTTGTAACAATTCTGTAACAATTTTGTAACATTTTTGACAATGTAACATTTGTAACAACTTTGTAACATTTTTGACAATGTAACATTTTTGACTTGATACAATTGTGACAACAAAGTAAAAACGGTTGTTGTGCTTTTTTTGTTAACTTTTTTTTTATTTAAATAATGAACTTTTCCAACTTCCACAACCGCTATTACTCGAACTTGCTATGTGGCTTCACAAATTCGGGTTTGTCAGATCCACTGGAGTTTAAGTCAAATGTTAGTTAAGTCATCAGCCAATCAGGTTTTTTCCTGGTTGTAGATTCGATTCCCATAATAAGAAACTTTTTTTTTCGCAATGCATGTCACTGCACAAAACCTCCAAAATGCAGAATAACAATTGTTGGTCTGTCAATCCAGTCTATTGTTAAATTAGGAACACACAAAACACAAAGATGATTTAAACAAGATAGTGCTAATGTTGTTAAACCGGGTTTATTTTAAGTAGTAGCAGATCATTTATAACTAAATTAGACGTAAAACAACATTTACGTAATAAACACAATTTCTTAATATTTTTTCCAATTAATGGCATCTAAAAGTCCAAACTCTGCAAAAAAATCCAACTTAGTTGAAATTACATTTACACGTGTGTGTGTGTGTGTGTGTGTGTGTGTGTGTGTCGCTGAATGATGTCACACGCAGGTGACGTTTAGCTAGTGTTGCAATTAACGCTGCGACACAAACAGGTTAAATGAGAACGACGGATTTACTCAGTTAAACGTGTGAAACTATAATTAAACCCGCGGTTGCTATTACTGACGCCTATTAGATGGCGGGTGATACCAATATAAATAGAGGTGGAGACCAAAACAGCCATTCTATTGGTAAGCAAAACACCGAAGCCACGCCCACAGAGGGAAGCAGTTAATTACCAATGTGCTATTCTCAGCTCTCCATCCCTCTCTCCTTGTTCTTCTCTTCTTTTCTCCCCTGCTGTTCTTCAGCCTCGGGCTCCGTCTCCATGCATATACACGTCACGGCTTTTATCAATGAAACTTATGCTACTCACTCTTTCTTTTTGGTGATAGGCCACCGAAAAAGCAGCCGATGTGATGCTGATTTGACTTGTGTTGACAAACCCGGAGACACTGAGACCATCATTAACGCCATCGAGCTGAAAGAACTGTTCTAAACCTTTCTATATGGTCTCAGAAGGACTCATGTGCTGTCAAAACGACAATATAGTGATCACTGAAACCGTATATGAATGACTTTTCGTCCCACTGCGGGGAAATTTGCAGAGATATGTAACATACATATACTGTGTATATAATATCGGTGTTATATATATATAATTATAATCACACACACACACACACACACACACAGCACGGACGAGGTTATTGTAATCGAAACAATAGCTAGTTATCAATGTTAAAAATAATACAATAAGTTATCACATGGATTAATTGCTTTTATGCAAATGTGAACAGTGAATGTATTTTTTAAATGCAGGGTTAATATCTATATCGGTAAAACGTTATAACTATTACATATATAAATTCTATTTTGCTTTTCAACGAATTAAATAATTTATTTATTCTTTATTGTCTCTGTGTATTGTAAATAAAATAATGTGTGGATATGTGTGTGTGTGTATATATAAACGAAATCTATCTAAAAATGAAAAAATTGATTTGGGAAAGAAGCATTTATGTATTTATTTATTTAATAAAATAAAATAACATATGTCAAAATCATGCAGTGCCGTTTAAACAGATTTCGCAATTATGTTGTTGGCTCAAAACAAATGGAATCCTATCTGCTCAAAATGTAATAAACCAAATGTGAGCAAAGTAGAGTATTGTGGGAAAAGAAAAGAGGGGGAAAAGCGAGTGATGGCCAGCTCGTGCGTTTAAGTCGTTTATCAGGGTCGGGCACTGGCGCTGCCTGCAGCTATGAGCCGCCTGGAGGAAGATTCAGCCCTCCTCATCAAACTTCATCAGAACAGCGCAGCTGCGCTCTGATGAAACCGATAGAGCCACATGAAATACTCTTCTTCTTTAATGTGAAATTATCACCTCTCCATTCAGCCTCTTCCGCGAACGAATGTGCCATTTCAGTGAAGCCATTTTTCATTGTTGATTCGCGGAAAACAGACACGGGTCAATACAGTCGCTTTGGTTGAATTAAAAAGACTTAAATTGTACATTTGTGTGGGTAAATTAAACACATCGAGCAAATAAACTTTGTGTGGTGTTTTATTTATTTTTTTCATTCATGAAGAAGAGGTTATCTAGATTTGGTCTGTTTATGTTTATTTAGCACATCAATTGGTGAGCAGTATCTCTGTCCAGTTGGATTCCCGTTTGTGCCTTTAACGAATTTTCACACAGGATAAGTCGGACTGCGTGAAACTGCCTGAAATTCTAGAAAGTGGTTCTCGCCGAATCATTTGTTTGATTATTCCACAACACTTTCGATTCAGTATTTCGCAATCGCGCTAATAAAAAAGATTAGGGCATCAACCCGAACTGGTCGACATTCCACACACACACGGATTATTCGATGCGCCCAGTGTAATTTAATCCGACTTCACAGGGCACCAGTGTTGACCAGGTGGATCTGATGCCACCGAAACAAAAACCCCTGCATGGCACGGAACGAATAAACGGCCGAATAATAGTGCGCGATCTGTGTGCCCGATGAAGCGTGAAGCAGTTAAATGTTCACATCATCGACGAGCTTCTTAGGTTTGATGAAAAGAGACAAGCCTCGAAAGCGGCTGATTGAGACGGCGTGTGCCTGGCTGACGGGAGCCAGAGCGGGACAAAGCCCTGCGAAAGCACGGCCACTCCAGCAATTATTCCTGCACGCTGAATTTGGATTAGCGCGATGGAAAGAAGCATATGTTTGGCCCGCGGCGACACTCCCCCCGGCCGCGGCTTCAGAGAGCGGGAGGAGGCAGAAACCAGAATATCAACTGTTTGAAGGGAGAAGCGAAACAACGCGGGCTTTGAGGCGTTCTATTGGGGCGCGGGAAGACGTGTGATGGAGGGATGAGGTGGATGAGGTCAGGATGTGCAAACTACGGCGGAGACAGAATTGATTGAAAGGCAAACAAACGGCATAAATCCGAGGCTGAGAGAACGGATTCCTAAACGCCAGAAGATGGATGGATGAGTCGGTTTTTCGTTTTGTGGAGAAAAATAATAAATAAATGTGGACAAAAAACATCTATATTTGTTTCGGTTTTTTAAACCCCAAAGCTTTGATTCCGAGCAAACCCGCTTGTGCGTTTCGACATCTTCTGGCTTTTTTCCGAGTTGGGATTTTTTTTCTTTCCCAAATTGGGAATCGAACCCATCACCACAAGTGCGTGCACCAGCCATTTTTCGAACACACACATAAATGCATAATGACGTTTGGCATAATTATGTAATATATTTGTATTGGTTTTTATTTAATTGTATATACTTATTATATTTATACTTAACATTTTTTGGAATTATTTAATTATAAGATTGGCTCTTTGTTTTGCTTTTCTTAATTTCTTCCTATATCTCTTATACCTCAAAAGGTAAAACACATGTCCACATGTGGGTAAAAAAGGGTAATATGGAGGGGGGGGGGTCACTAATGTGTTCTAATTGATCACCTGACGTCTGAAGCAATCATGGCTGATTTGATAAAGGCTGTGACCGCTCATTACGTCACGGGAGGTCAGTGAAGGAGGTGATGGGGCTGAAGCCGCACGATTAACAACACTTATTGGATCAACATTGTCTGAATCAATTTAGCCAATGCTGTGTGTGTGTGTGTGTGTGTGTGTGTGTGTGTGTGTGTGTGTGTGTGTGTGTGTGTGTGTGTGTGTGTTTAAAAGCGCTCGGAGATTCTAATGAGTGTTTAGGGATCGAACTAATACCGTCTATAAGTGCTTAACATTTGCTTTTAATTGAATATATAAAAAAATGTGTTTAGTGGGTTGTTGCTTATAATGGTTTTCTGGAGAAATAACTAATCATAAGAGTACACCGACTATGATGACTGGATTGTGCAAATCTGAATGATGGTGTAGGTGACCGAAAAACAAACCAAAAAAATGAATTCGTTGTCAAACTGATGAATATAAGTTTGTGGACTTGCGGTCTTGAACTTTTCTAGTTTTCTGTGCAGTTTTTATTGATTATTCTTCGGGCGGATATGCAGTGCTTGGTGTAACCTAATTTATGTCCTCAAAAGCCCAAACCTAATCTAAAGGCCATTTGAACAACCGTTAATCAAGAAGACTGAATCAAATCATTTAACTCGTTTTATTTAACATTATTAAACAGCACATATTTGATAAACTTGAGCAGCAGTTTGGTTGAAATCTAATATATAGCTGTGTGTGTGTGTGTGTGTGTGTG
>CM051494.1:15343253-15366090 GCA_028031935.1 Paedocypris micromegethes | reverse complement strand
CCAAGAATTTGGTTTTAATTTCCTGTAACAGTTGGATTTTACTACGGGCCTTCTCGTCACGAGCCCGGGGTCCGGAAGAACGCATGCGCCAATTAGCATCAAAGCTCCCCTCCACTAAACTGTGTTCCATAAAAACGCAGAGGATAATAAACAATAACAGCACTTCATAAAGCCAGTGTCATCCGACTCTATCCGCGCCTCCTCCCCCATCCCTCAATCTCCATTTCTTCAGCCTCATTAACATATAAGAGCAAGTTTCAATGAAGCACGATGAATATTACATTCCGTCTACGGCGGCAATGATTAACGGGAACCAATGAACCGTCACCGGCTTTCACCTTTAAAACCCAAGGCACGTCAAATACCACTGCACAGAATAATCACCTCTAACTTTGCAAGCAAAATGGATTTATTCAGCGGCCATGCCATCTTCGCCGTGCTGCGTAATTAACTCATTTATATTTTATTATAGGCTTTCAACCTGCAGGTCAACCGAATTGAGCTAGAAATAAACGAACAAACAAATAAATGCGCACTAGAGCGCGCGCACGCACGCACACGCTGTTTTCACCTGTGTTCGACAATTAAAATAAATGCCTATACTATTAGACACACACACACACACACACACACACACACACACACACACACACACCATATTCGCCTGTGATTGACAATTAAAACAAGTAATTGCGCTCACACACCAATGATCGACATTTAAACAAATTACAGTGTATTATATTGTACACTGTATATGCCATTTATCAACAGTTAAAACACACTTACACACTAACACATCGGACACTATACACCCTGAAAACTCCCCTTAAGCCACTAAATGCCCAGAGTGAATGTACAGTAGATTTCCCGTCTGAACGCTCTTGTCCCAAACCTTAAACAGCAGTTTGATGAATTAAAAACCTACCTTCCACGAGTGACGTCAGAAGAGTAACGTTAGCGGCCTTGCGCCTCCCTGCCGGTAGATTTAATCCGATTTTATCCAATTTCTCTCTTAAGGACCTTCCGCCATTCTTGGATTTGGCCCTTTAAAGAAAACGAAATTCAACATTCGTTACTGGTCTTGTTAAACTCGCTTTCAAATTAAATCAATAACGAATTAGTTAAGACAGTAACAAAATGTGCACTATTAGTAACGGAATAAAACGTCAATACGCGAACTGAGGTGTTTGGTTGCGACCTTCTAATTTTACATCAACGATTATTGACGTGTGTGATGGAAAATCCTTCTCACCTCCTCAAAACTCCGCCGAGCAGGGAGGCGTTCAGGCACTCCGGCGGGGACAGGCGTCTCTGCACCTCCGCTACCGTCACCTTGTATTTCGACGTCGAACTGAGAAGCGACAGGCGCCCGGGAACCGAACAGAACACCTCGTTTGGGTTTACTACACCCCCGAATAGCCCGTCTTTATTTATCGGTATGGCGGAGACGTTGCTGTTGTTCTTTGACATCGAAATGGGGCCTGAGAGAGGAGGGGAAAGAAGATAGAAAACGATTAGAATAAAAGAGATGAAGTGCCCCAGTCTACCGGAGAAGACTAGATTCGTTTATATGCAACGCTTGTGGAATCAAAGGCAATGTGGTTTTATCACTGAGCGAGGATTCCAAAAGCAATAGCTTTTCGTTCAGCTCATGATCGTATAAACGCTGGAGCCCGGAGTAATGAAGTGGCCCAAAGCAACAGCGACTCCACACACAGCTGGAGAGACGCGCAGCATTCCCGCAAATCCGCCTTTTCCGTCAGATAACTGCACGGTGCTCGGTAAATACGGCCAGAATCACAGGAATTTTTTTTATTATTATTAATACTTTATAACAGAAAGCGACGGATAAGAAAAGAGATACATCTGAAATGAGGGTGTAGTTTATTCGATTTAATTCACGGGTTGCCCGTTACTTGTGTATTTAAAGAATACCATTACAATAAAATCACGTTTGAGTGCATTGTCGATTACGGTAATTATAATAACATCAATAGCACGGTTGATGATGAAATATATATACAGTACATACATAAAAGGGGGTTTTTAAAAACATTTATTGAAAACACGACGAAATGCTCCTAATTTGAATGCACTTTCGACTCGCATATTTTCACTCATTTCAGCGCACGAAATCTGAAAGTGATAAACACGGAGACACACGTACAATCGGTTCAGATGTGCTGGCCTAAATCCTGCAGCGGCGCCCGTTGTTTCTTTATGTGCAAGCCGGAAACAAAAGCATGGGCAGTTTTGGATGGATCACTAGTGACATTAATAGCTCAAGTGAGACTAATAGAAATAGAAGGGCTAAACGAACACGAGATCGCGATTATTGTATGTATTTTAGTCACCGTGGATGCAGACACAATGCAAGCGAATCTCACCAGCCGACTGTAATGGGCTTTAAAACGAAAACTAATTGGAAAATAAAATCTCACTATCGCATTACACAAGAAAAATCATTCCAACACGCGCTCACCCTCCACCAGCTCTCTTTGACCGAATTCAGCTCGGCAAAACACACAATAATTACAGGAATCGAACATGTGAAGGCACGAGGCTCAGTCTTAATCGTCACGTTTAATATATACTGTTTTAGATCCTTAACCGACACACCCAAGCCCTATTATGTTCTCTCAAAAACGTATTGTTTGTGTTCTAAATGCAGCTTATCCGGGTCTATAAATGAACCTTGTTCAGTCGTTCAAGCAAAGGAAAGACAGACATCACCAAGAGCAGCTAGTAGTTGCATGCAAAGAATTTGACAGGAAATAACTATACCTTTCTTTATTACGGTTTGGTCGGGTATGTGAATTCCTTGATCTTCCACATGCTGCAAAACAAAAGCGGAAAAGTTGGAGTTAATAATATATCATGAATGTATAAATTCGTCGATTTGTTGAAAGTGAAGAATTTGAAGTGCATGAAGAAGGGAACACGCCAACAATGGAAATTAAAAGTGGAATGTGTACAAAGTGTGCGCTCGAAAAAAAAGCATAAAAGCATTTATGTTGTATATAAACACAAAGTACTTTTGTGAAGTATTTATATAGCAATATGTAAGATAATAATAGCGTATACATGTGAAAAAATGATGTATAATATAATATTGTATTATATTTATGTGCAACATTTATGTCTTAAAATGTATACAATTATTTTGATATGAAAATTCAATAAAAAAATTTCAACAAAACCCTACATGAATTGAAACCCGGTCTGCTAATTTTCGCAAATTGTTTTTGCCGTGATTATGTGGGTAAAAAGTGATTTTGACGAGCGGTTTAAATCGCTTCAATCACGTCTATTTTTTCTTTCTGTTTTTTACGAAACCCTTCATGTTAAAAGTTTGACACGCACAAACTGCTTCTGGGTCAGCGACTGTTTACAATAATCTCGGCAACCTCGCCCTAAATTCTAGAGAAAGGACGCAAGACAGCAAATAAAGAAAAATCGTTCAATGCAATCTTCGTGAAATGATATCCGTGAATTCGTGAAACTCGTGAATCCGATATTCGTGAAACTATGTATACAAAACGAAAAGGTAATGCACAAATTACCATTTCATATTACCAATTAAATAAAAAGCGTGTAAAATTGCCTTTGGGTGATTATTTGGTATTAGACGATTTCAAAAATTCTACAAACTTTTTAGTAAAATCGGAGGAAATTTGAGGTTTTTTTCCCCCCTCACCTGAACGTCTTCTAAAGAGTGAGGTATTCCATGGATGGGGATCGAATCCGTGAGTCCCGACGTGTCGATGCCGTGACCCGAGGGTAAAAGCACCTCTCTGCGGTACTCTCGGCACAGCTGATGGGGCAGCCCGCGGTGCTGGTGCAGGAGGCTGCTCTCCTGGCTCTGCCTCTGGCCCGGCCAGCCCGGGTGCTGCGGCTGCGGCTGGGCGTGCAGGGAGTTGATGGAGTACGGGTCGTTAACGTGAGAGTACGGATCCTGAGACTGCGAGTAGATGGGCTGGTATGGCGGCGGAAAGTACGGCGGTTGGAAGTCCGAGTTGGGCGTGTGGGACAGCGGAGGAGCGCTGGTGTACGGAGACTGGCCCACACTGCCCAGCTGAGGTATCCGGCCGGTGCCATTGCTTGTCCCGTCGTGCCGGTCCTTTAAAAAAATATTAATAATACGTGTGAATAAAAAAAAAATACATAATAATATATATAGAATTAATAAATAAAATCAAATTATTATTATTTTTTAAATCAAATTATTATTATTTTTTTTTAAATCAAATCTATATTTTATTTTGTTTCATAGTAAAAATAATCGTATACAATGTTTACATTACTATTGTTTTACAACCAGTGTAATTTTTAAGCAGTTGAAACGAAGAGAAATAACTCGAGCTCACATCAAGTATAAGGTCTTTGTAATAGCACTTGATGCTACCGAGAACCGCTTGCATGACGGAATTGACAACAACGGGATAAAAGCAAAAAAAAAAAAAAAATAGAGGAAGAAGAAGAAGCAATCGGAGAGGAGTGTGTGTGGAGCGCGGTCTTCGGAAAATTACCCCCGACAGTCACTCACCATCGCGGAAAAACTGTGCACTAACATCTGCGAAGGTTCCCGAGGCTTTCAAAAGACGAGAAATAAAAAAGCAACAACAACAACGACGAAAGAGTCGAACGAGCGGGCGAAACGAAATCGAGCCGACGGGAATCGAAGCGCAAAGCCAGGCGTTCACATCGGGCGGTAATCCATCAGAATCTGGGTAAACGTCCAGCGTTCTTCATCCGCGCTTCTCGCTAAAAGTTTGCTTAGATCCCCTCGGAGTGAGCGCCGCTCTCGCTCGGGCTCATGTTCGCGCGGATCGGCGGCTTCCACTAAGAGTAGATATTCATGACTATTAATATTACACGAATACTTAATAAGAGAAGAATGGTCGGAAATCGAGCGTGAAGCGAGGAGGACACTCAAGGCGCGCCGCACTGAATGACGTCCATTGACTGAGGAATCGCTATATCTAATCAGAGCCGAGAGGAGGAGGGGGCACGAGCCCAAGCCTGGCGAATCACAGGCAGGGGGGACATTTTAAAAGGTCCGAGGGCGAGCGGGAGTGAAAGAACGCGAGAGTGGCAGGAAGAGCTGGGAATTGTGCCGTGAATCGTACCGAGGGCACCGGGCCGGGCGCTCTCTCTCTCTCGCCCGGTCGTTATTCACCGTGGACCGGGCGCGTGGATCCTCCATCGCGGAGAAATCGGAGCCGAACGTTGCCGCAAGAATTTCGTTCTGCGTGATTTCTGTCGCGATCTATAGACTATAGGATTGTGCCTGGTTTGATCGGTTTTTATTTATTTTACTGGAGCGGATTTTTATACTGGAATAATCCGAAATTTAATAATAACTGGAAAATTAATTTGGAAAAATACACGTTTTATTTACTCGTCTCGTGTTTTCCCAAGCAATCGAACGAAAATCTTGCAAACATCATCATTAATTACAAATAATTCCAAAATGAAGGGAAATATCAATGCCGTGTCAATTAAGTGAATTAAAACCGACCGCGATCGCGACAATTTAAACCGTACTCGACATTTACGCAACTCAATCAAACAAAATGAACGCGTTTGTTTATCACTGACCATGCATTGCAATAATAGATCATATTTTACTTTGTGTAATGGCTATTTGTTTGGATAGATTTAGTCAATATTACGCGTTCACACGCTTTACTGTTTTTATAAGCGCACAGCATTTTTATCGGACACTATTGGGGTTTAAAAAAAAACGTGCACAGCGAAACCACACAAAAATGCCATTCTGCGTAATAGAATAAAACAATGCAAATGTAACAATTGTTATAAACTAAGCCGCTTACCTCGCACTCCTCATATTTGATGTTCTCGGATAATTTCCAAAGCATTTTCATTGGTCAGGGATGCAAAGAAGTGCACAATCGCGCGCAGATCTCCCTCTAAAGGTGGAACGGGGAGCTCGCGCGCTACTGTAATAATCCTCATTAGCATATCAAGAGACCAAAGCCAATGAATAAACACTGATCGAAACTGCACGCGGGATTCCACAGGTACACACGACGCGCTTCGATCACAAGTGCGCAGATCGCACACGCGCAGCTCACGCTCGGCTGATTAAAGGCCTCGCGCGATACAAAGTGACACGGCATCATCTGATCCCCGCCAACTGTTGTTTTAGTCCCCGGCCTGTAAAACACTCGCCACCTTATCATGCAAAAGTGCCCGATTGTGAACGTGTAACGCTGGAATTCGTTCAATGTAACGATTAACACAACAACGCGGCGTGTTTAATGTGAAAGGGGCCCGGAGTCGTGGTGCCGGGACCCGGGCGTTGTCCCGCTCTCGACTCCATTAGCATTTTTGGTGGAGTTTTGGGCTCCAGTTGTCATTAATGAGAGGAAAAAGAGAAAGACGCAGACGACAGAGAGACGCGGAGAAACCGAGAGAGAAAGGAAAACCTGTAGCGGAGAGGGTCCGAAAAACTAGCGGGAAGGTGGAAATCAAAAGTGCGTTTCGGCCCAAAGCTGTTTGAGGTTATCACCGTGGGAAAAAAACAGTAGACGCGCAAATCGTGTGTTAAATAGAAAATGGCGTGAGGGGTTTATCAGGAATATTATGTGAATACAATGTTCTATATAGTGGAAGAAATTGTAAAATGCACAAAATTGTAATTTTGTGACAAACCTGTATGTTTATGCCTGTATACAAGATGGATGGATGGATGGATGGATGGATGGATAGACAGACAGACAGACAGACAGACAGACAGACAGATAGATAGATAGATAGATAGATAGATAGATAGATAGATAGATCTATGTATAAATGTATATATATATATATATATATATATATATATATATATAATATATAAAAATATATAGATGTATATATAAAACAAATACACACCGACATACAAACATGTGTACATATTTTTACGTGTATAAATATTTGAAACATAGATTAATTATATATTATTAAACAAACTAACACGACGGTCTGTGGTGTGTTTTTTATTAAACTTAAAGAACATCAATGGAGTCATACCTGCCAATCTCCCATCCTGAGCATCAGTGACATCTCCGGGATCTTTCTGAACACGCTGTGTCTCCTCACAAACCCCTCGCGGGCACGCGCACGAGTGACGGAACAGACACCTGGGGAAAGGTAAAGGCGGGAATGACGTGCGCGCGACCGTTACGTTAAGCTCAGAAAACTCGTTTAACCGTTCAGCTTCATACATTAATATCGTTAATATTTCGCAGTTGTAAAAAAAAAAAAAGCAGTACATATGCGACACAAATATATTTTATTATAATTTTTTTAAACGAATAAACATTTATGTAAATATTAAGCACGGAAAAAAGTTCAAGGAAAAAAGCAATTCATTGGCCTATTAATAAAACACTAGCTCTTACTGGAAAAAAAACATGTTCGATGAATCTTTCATAATTACAGAAATTCATAATCATTATGCAGATGAGCTGTGTTTGTGCGTTTGACTGTAATTCGGTTTTTAATCGCTTGGCGCCCTCTATCAGAAAAAACAAGAAAATAACTCAAATTCTCCACCGTCTGAAATTAAGTGAGAGGGTAAAATATTAGTTAACCTCGCAAAAATTATTTTCGTGAAATATACACATTTTCAAGACAATTACTAATTGAATTATTATGATCAAGTGAGCATTATTATTTTGTTTAACCTGTCTATGTGAAACTACATCAAATTTTCTTTCATTGCTTTTTTTATTGAAAGTTAACAAATACCGGTGTCATGTAGTTTGTAACGACGTTTTTAAATCCGTTCTATCAATGTTTTCCATTTACATTTTAAAACCCCATACTGTTTATAAATGATACTACAGTAAGTAAAGGAATGCGGCGCGGGTTTTATGGCGTCTGGTGCCATCTTGCGTTGGTAGGTGAAAATGAAAATGTCTCCGCGATGGATTTAAGACATTCATTCAATCAGTCAAACATTTTGTTAAATGGACAAACATGGTCAATTTTTTTAAAAACATAATTGTTTTATTCCTGTTTTAAAATTAATGAATACGATAAATTACATTATTTTTCCTATTAATGATGTTTGCAATTAATTTTTTAATTAACAATTGTTATTTCGTATTATTTTGTACTTATTCACAAGTGTGAATAAGTGGTATTCTATTGCTTAAAATATAAAAAATGAAAGTAAAAGCGTAGACATACGCTCAAAACTACATTACCCAAGTGTATGTGACGTCACAAGCAAAGGACGTTCCGCATTAATTTCAATATGATGAGTTTATTTATTTTTTTTATATTGAACTGACGCGTCAAAATTTAAATGGCGCAAAAATGCAAAGAATCAATATTTCAAATAAAAAGGTCGACATGCTTCGCATTTTAAAATATGTTTTGTTCCAAGATAATCCCGTCAAACTACATTACCCACAATTATCTCAAGCGTATAATTGCGTGCGTCCTTACACGAGGTGACGTAGGCGCTTCACGCGCTCCATAGCAAGGACAACTTTACACAGGGAGTCACGAGGTTGAGTATTAAATTATATTTATTTATATTGTACCGGCGCGTCTATGTAAACTCGCTTGATGCGCATGCGCGTGTGTGTGTTTCGTACGCGCAGATTTGCACGATGACGGTGGACTGGCCCGGGTTCGGCTACGCGGCTCTGGTGGCGTCCGGTGGCGTCATAGGTTACGTGAAAGCAGGTAACGGAACGGTTCCGACGATGTCAAGGCGCGCGCCGATGCTTGGGTTTGTGTTCCGCGCATGCGCACTAACCCGCGATTTTCTTTTTATTCTGCAATTCATCAATCGATTTAACAGATCTGTCATATTTTCGACATTGTGTTTATTAGTAGTAATAATGACAATAATAATAGTATATCACGATAATATAATGAGCCACGTGGTCATTACAGCGCCGCGAGCATTGCTTGACATACAAATTCAAATAAAACTCTCCTTAAAACCAGAAAAGTGCTCTTCTGCATATCGGGAATTAGGTAAATGAAATGCAGTAGACTAATGCATGTTAACTAGCTTTAATTGCCTTTAAAAAGCATGATTTAACATGTGCACGTTTATTGCTCAATTTCCCGTGTTAGCCTGCCTGTTTTTAGTTTGGAATTTCGCTTTTCATAATTGCATTTTTTTATGCGTTAATTGCATTATTTTTGTATGCATACTTTTACTTCACGTATTACAAATTAAAAGTTCCCAACAAAAGTATTGCCGTCCGGTAATCTCTCATCTTATCGCTCAGAACAAACGTGTGGGTGTGGTTTAACGTTGTGGGTGTGGCTGTGTGACAGGAAGCCTGCCGTCTCTGGGGGCGGGGCTGCTGTTTGGCGGGCTGGCGGGTCTCGGAGCTTATCAGACGACACAAGACCCTCAGAACATCTGGTTGTCTTTAGGTGTGTGTGTGTGTGTGTGTGTGTGTGTGTGTGTGTGTGTGTGTGTTATATAAATCATACGCTAATGATCTGATTGGTTTATCTTCCAGTCACTTCCGGAACTCTCGCGGCCGTGATGGGAAAGAGATTCTACACGTCACGCAAACTGATGCCCGCGGGTCTCATCGCCGCCGTGAGGTCGGAAAACACCAGAGTTAGACAAGTACAGATACGTACTGTAGAAGTTACTCCAATACAAGTAAAAAGTCACCACTATAAAACAGACCAGTCCAAGTAGCAAAGTATCGATTTTAAAAGAACTTGAGTATTTTACTCATACTGAATTTAGGCTAATGTTGTATACTCTTTTCATGAGGTTTTATTTTCTAATACAGAAACGAAATTTAACACCTCCGTGTTTCAAAAGTGGTAAAATGTGATTTAAAAAAACATTTTCATTTTTGCGATTCTCAGTGACCTCAAGTCATTGCCTACAATATTCACGTTGCACAAAACAAATGAAGCTACAATACAGTCGTGTCACAGTGGATTTTGCCATGTTAGGCTTGGTAACATTACAATTGTAAAGTTAGGGAAGATCTGTAGAGTTTAACTTGGCATAATCACCTGGTTCGCCCAAGAAATTGATTCGATAAAATCGATAAAAATTGATTATGGTTTGTCACGCACAATTAAAAAGCAACGAGTAACAGTAAGTGTCAATTCAAATATAGTGGAGTAAAAAGTACAGTTACTCAGTCACAAATGCAGTGTAGAGAGTAAAAGTTGCTTATGTTTTTGATACCCAGTACAAGTACGAAGTAGCCAAAAACATACTTAAGTAAAGTAACAGTACGTTTACTCAAGTACTTTACACCTCTGGAAAACACGGCATGAGACGCACGTGTGTGTGTGTGTGTTTATTAACGTGTGTGTTTTCTTGCAGTGTGGTGATGGTGACAAAGCTGGGAGTTGGAATGTTCCAGAAGCCTCAGCAAAGCTGATCTAGCGTCCGTCACCGTCCAGACGTCTGTGTGTTGTGTACGAAAGCGACATAAAGGTGTTAAACAAAAATTAAAGCCGCGTCTGGAAGTTATTTCTTGCAAAAACGTCAAATAAAACAGTCACAACAGCAGCGGTTACAAATAATGCCTATAAAACTTTATTCGTTCCGCGCGGGATATACTACAGGAAGCGGCCGCGCCCTCGTCTACAAGCCGCCGCTTTCATTTCTACATCATCACAGAAGCCCGTCGGCCAATGAAACGCCAGCGTGTGGCAATTCTGTGGGCGTGGCTTATCACCAAGCATCCAACATGCAACACTTTATCAAAATGTAAATAATCCTAAAATAAACCCGTAACGTGGGAGAAATACACGTTTATATTACAATTATAAAATATAATTTGTCTAATTTGAACATAGACATTCAAAGAGCTTAAGATGTGTGTGTGTGTGTGTGTGTGTGTGTGTGTGTGTGTGTGTGTGTGTGTGTGTGCATGATTAAAAATGTTTATTGGTTCTACACTGGAACCGTGATGCATATAATTCCCGTCCAGATTTTTGCTTCTTTTTGGCAGAAAATGTCGTGAGGGAAGCTGGGCGGGGCTGGGTGGGGCGGGGTCAGACGCAGAACCGCCCACATTCACCGATGGCTGGAGTATTTCGCGGTCCAGTCGGTTCGCCCGTGCACCGGTTGGGCCTGCGGAGCCCGTGCCAGCAGGTTTCCCGCCATGTGGTGATGGAACTTGGTTCCCTTCAGCTGGGTCCGTTCCGCTCTCCTTTTCCACGCCTCGTCTGAGGAAACACGGAAAAAATTCAGTAAACGCTTCACAATTACCGTATTTACGCGAATATAAGCGTCCCCTTGATTTCTCAGGCACAAAATAAAAACAATTTGGTTCAATTACGTTAATATTCTCTTAAAAATACAATTTTTTGATTTATTTGACAAACCTAAACCTCATATCATTTTGATATCGTTTTACTTGATTTAATAGATAACAAAAAGTCGATTCTAGTGGTCAGGACTTCATTTCCCAAGATCCTTTGCTCTCCAGTCAGACTCCACCCATACGCTTGTTTCAAGCTCAGGCCTGTTTCAAGCTCTCTGTTTATCTGACGCCGTGTGAAGAGGAAGGATTATTATCCCCTGTTTAGCAGACCCAGCGTTTTGATTGTGTCTGTTCCTTGGGTTTTTTTTTACTTCTTGCCCGTGTTCTTCATTTTCAACTGTTTTGACTCTTTCTGCGATGACACACTGGACTCGTTTGTAGCCGTTAGCGCTAAGCTAAGCTAACCCGTCGTGGTTTGTAGACTCTGTTTGTTGTAATATAAACCATTGTACCGTATTTAGTTTAATCTTACTTCTTCCAGTGTTATTTTGTCTCTGTTAAGTGTCACGGCGTCTCTAATATTTCCGTTTTTGAGCTAATAAAAGCTTATATTGTTTAACATTATACACACGCACTTGAGGGCTTATATTTGCGCGCATATTCGATTACAAGCACCGCGCAAGTTTACAGCGTCGATCATTTGAAAAAAGGGCTGCTTATATTCAAGTAAATACGATATTCTCAGTCGATCAAACCGATCCACAAAACGAATTTCGTACAGAGCGAAACACGTATTCCCCGTTAATCAACTGACAAAATTGAGTTTGAGTCGTTAATAATCCTTCTAGTTTAGTTTAGTTAATCCTTCTACGTTCTTTAAACGCACAAACAAACAAGAAAATCGTCTGAAGAAAAAAGTCTAAACATCTTTTTAACGTGGAGCGAATCATCGATAAATGGCTACTGGAAACGCGCGTGATCGCTAGCTAGCCGTTAAGTGACTTTCAGACAATCGAACAATTTTGTGTTCCACCCGCTCTGATTTTCAAGACAAACCGCGAATTGTTGTTGATAACAGGCGTGCTCGAGCGTTTCATACAATTAAATACAATTATTTCGAATGCGCCTTACAAATTAATTTCTTCATATTCGTTCACGGTACGTAATAAGTGATCCAAGATTCGCGTGTTCAGACTAAATGCCTCAACGTCTGCCACCAATCGGAAATGACCGATTTTGTCGTTTTATCGTAACCGACAAAACATTTCGAAATCTCTTTAGTTTGGCATATCGTGATCAGAGTATTGAAGTATTTCTGAAGCGATGTCAGAGGTCAAGGTCGGGGGTCAAAGGTCAATGATCTCAGGTTTTACCTTCCGAGGTCTTATTGACAGAAACAGCAGAAGAAAGTTTGGCTTTCGGAGGCTTAGATTTGCCGGATTTAGAGTCGGCGGGAGCAGACAGATCAACTGAGAAGAGAGAAGAGAGAGGAGAGAGGAGAGAAGAAGAGGAAACAAGAGTTACACAGAACAAGCCGGAAAACATTCAGTGCGCTGTGGAAACCATTCCGTCTGGGACAATAAAAACGCAGTTTGGGATCCAGACACTAGGGGGCATTAATAATAATAATAAAAAAAGGTCCATATTCGTACGTACATAGATTTTACATCTACTACAATTTTATGGAATCAGATTAGTGCTAAAAAATTCTAAGAAACTAACGAAAATGCTTGACATCTACATTTCTTTTCTTTTTTTTTTTCGCTTGTAATCTTCACAGTTTTGTTTTAAACTTTTTTTCCGCTTCAGATTGTATCGTTTTATATAGTTTTAGGTGTGTGTCTCGTCCTCCTCTCAGCGCCACCTTGTGTCAGGGAGCAATTCTGCGTGACACTCGGCTAATCTAAAGCCAAAAGAACGCGCACACACAAAAAAAATCATCCGATCGTCTCGTCGTGACAAGACTTTTCCAGATAGTTTCTAGGGTTAATCTGGATTAATGTGTCAGAGTCCTTATGAGCTATTCCTATACACATATTAATAAATTAATACATTTCACCGGGCAATTGGTGTGTGTGTGAATGTTGTTGTGTTTCTGTAAGGCGACCTTGATTGTTGTGAAAGTTGCGCCAATAAATTAAAAAATGTAAGGAATTATTATTATTATTATTACATATGTTAATTTTTTCATTTTAATACATTAATTATCAATAAATGACTACTATTAATATTAACCATGTCTTTCACCAATTCCCCTAATCATCAAAGCTGCTTGAAATATCCAAAAATTCCAGCTAAAAATAGTGCGCGCACAAAAAAATTCATCCGATTGTCGACTTTTCCAGATTGTTTCTAGAGTTAATCTGGAATAATGTGTTCTTTTGAGCTATACACTAAATATTGGAAATATCCTAAATATTGGAAATGTCCAAAAATTCAAGCTCGAAAATAGTGCACACACACACAAAAATCATCCAATCGTCTCTAGACGTGACAAGACTTTTCCAGGTTAATCTGTATTATGAGAGCGTTGAGTTCTTACGTGCGTGCTGCTGAGCGAGTGGAGCCAGCTGAATCCTCTGTCCCACCGATCCCACTTCCCTCTTCTGGAACGGAGGCACGTGTCCGCCTGAGAGATTGTACGTGGTCGTGACGAATTTGCCTGCGAAAGAACAAACGGAGCAAATGTAAAGCAATATATTTAACCCTTTACTGCGTTCGGTATCAATTTTGATACGCTTTGTTTATTGTCAGATTACCGGGCCTTAAAATAAAATGATTTTTCAAAAAACTTGATCAATTCAAACATACACTTGTAATACAGCATTTGATCACCAGGTGGCAGCAATTATCTGCTCCGTTGCTTTTCCACAGCAGTGACCACTAGGGGAGCCGGTCCAGATTTTGAAAAATTGATTTTTTCCGATTTTTATAAAAAAAACTTTATAAAAAAAACTGTGGCGTGGTAAATTTTTGTGATTGAAATTTTAACCCCTTCCTTTATAACACAATGTATCTTCTGGTGATACGTTTAAAATAACATTTAAAATTATAATTAAATTATTTTTACATTTTTAATATTTTTTTTTCCATTTTTTAAATATGTTTTTTTTCCGATTCAACGTAATATTTCTGATAAAAATGTTTAAAGTTTAGCGTCTGGTAGGCAGCAGTAAAGGGTTAAGAGGTTTAGCTGACCTGGGCTGAATGTGGGCGGAGCTCCTTCCACCGGTGCCAGGGGATTGTGGATCTGAGCCGGGACGTTCCACGGGTCTTTGGCTGCCACTTTGTTGCTCGCAGACGGAGTGTTTTTGCTGATTAATCCTGACAATGAAAAACATTTATGATGATGTGAAAGTCGCAAAGTTGCTTTTACGCATCCACAAAAACTTTATATGTAGAGTTCACTTTGCACCAATGACTTACACTGACGAGTGCTGATCACTTCTGATCACTTTTTGCCAACGAGTGCGGTTCACTTTACACTGACGAGAGTGTTTTTGTTTAAATCCATCGGTGCTCTTCACTTTACACTGGTGAGAGCTTTTCACTTTAAACCGACAAGATTTTCATTTTACACCGACGAGCTTTTCACTTTACACCGATGAGATTTTCACTTTACACTGATGAGCTTTTCACTTTACACAGGCGAGATTTTCACTTTACACTGACGAGATTTTCACTTTACACAGGCGAGATTTTCACTTTACACTGATGAGATTTTCACTTTACACTGATGAGCTTTTCACTTTACACAGGCGAGATATTCACTTTACACAGGCGAGATTTTCACTTTACACAGGCGAGATTTTCACTTTACACTGACGAGATTTTCACTTTACACTGATGAGATTTTCACTTTACACTGACGAGATTTTCACTTTACACAGGCGAGATATTCACTTTACACTGATGAGATTTTCACTTTACACCGACGAGCTTTTCACTTTACACAGGCGAGCTTTTCACTTTACACTGATGAGATTTTCACTTTACACCGATGAGATTTTCACTTTACACCGACGAGCTTTTCACTTTACACAGGCGAGATATTCACTTTACACTGATGAGATTTTCACTTTACACCGATGAGATTTTCACTTTACACCGACGAGCTTTTCACTTTACACAGGCGATATATTCACTTTACACAGGCGAGATTTTCACTTTACACTGATGAGATTTTCACTTTACACTGATGAGATTTTCACTTTACACCGACGAGCTTTTCACTTTACACTGGCGAGATTTTCACTTTACACTGATGAGATTTTCACTTTACACTGACGAGATTTTCACCTTACACTGACGAGCTTTTCACTTTACACTATCGAGATTTTCAATTTACCCTGATGAGATTTTCACTTTACACTGACGAGATTGTCACTTTACACCGACGAGATTTTTAATTTACACTGGCGAGTAGCTTTTCACTTTACACCGACATACTTGGTTTTTCATTTTAAACCTGACGGGTGCAGTTCACTCTACAGAGCGAGTTGTTTTTCACTTCACTGACCAGCACAAGATCCTGTTATCTTTCCACCTGGATCACGAGGGCATGAAGACGAGAGGTTCCTCACCTGGCAGGTATCTGGACTGGCGGATGTAGTGCTGTTTAGCTGGAGAGCCGCTCTGCTCGCTGCCGTCCACCTGGTTCAGCAGGCTGGAGTTCGGTAACTTGGTTAAAGTCGTAAAGGTGTAGAGGGGTTTCTTGTCTCTGAGTCTAAAATATAAAAAAATTAACAAGTTAACGAGAGAATTTCCGTATTTTTCGCCATATAAGACGCACCCAGTTTTAAAGGAGGAAAATCTAGAAAAATAAGATTCTGAACCAAATACTGCAGTAAAATATTTTATATCAACTGTATAAAAGTTAACAGCAGTTTAAGAACAAATGTATGCCAAACATGTGACATGAACAGTCAGTAAAGTCAGTAAACAGTGACAGTAGGGCTGGGCGCTATAGCGGTATTAACGTGAATAGCGGTATTGAGATGTGCCACGATATGGATTTTGCAATACCGTGGATACCGTGATAATTCATGAATTAGATTTTTATATAAGTATATAAACACCTTAATACAGTATTACACATTAGTTTCGTTAAAGGTTGTAACTTACGACTACCAATGACGGCACAGACACTACTAATCGAACACAGTTTGTACTTAACGCGCATACGCCTGCCGCTCCGTTTTCTGCGCTGTGCCTTTAAGAGAAGAGCGGCTGTTTTAGTTTTAAAGACGCGCGCGAGAAAATCTGCTTGTTTTATTTTGATCAAAGTCTGTTTTCGTTTGGAAATCATGGTTTCATTGTTTCACAAGATTCTGCGCGAGAAAGAAAGCGAAACAACGTATGTACTATCGCGGTATTGAATACTAAGATGGCGGTGAGCGCGCTCCGTGCATCTCTGCATTCGCCGTATAAGACGCACCAACTTTTCACCCTCAGTTTCGGGGAAGAAAAAGTGCGTCTTATACGGCGAAAAATACAATAATCGTATGATCATGAGAGTCACAAGGTGGCGCTAAACAGCACAAGCTGCTGGAGCGATGGTTTAATTTTAACCATCACAACATCTGTATGACCTCTTCACGACCCCGGGCACGTACTGTGGCGTGGGCGTGGTCTTCTCGGGGGCTTTGGTGGGTTTTTTCGAGAGAGACGCCGCCGTGTCGGAGCAGTCGGAGTCGTCCCAGCTGTCAGAGAGTTTGGTGTTGGTCTGTCCCCATGTTCTCCTACCGTTCTTCAACCCGCAGAAAACGTTCTCTCCACCGGGAACCTCGTGTGGAAAAAAAATGTCAGATGATTGGACCGTAATTATCAGATAAACTTAAGTTCTCAGAATAATTATTACGGTTTTTCCGAATTGTACTATTAGCTCCTATCTTATTTTTGGGGATGGATTTATGGTTACAAGACATGCAATATATAGTATTATATATAAAATACAATGTATATAATATATAAGTCATATACAAGTAACTCCACAAACATGCTAAAGCAACTTTTATTGGTATAAAAGAATAGCACAAAATTACATAAATACGCCGTGCATACTGTATGCATATAAATTAGAGTGCACAGTTAATCGTTAAAAGATATCAATCTCCAACGAGTTTGTGTGTGTGTGTGTGTGTGTGTGTGTGTGTGTGCATATATCAGTGAGGAAATTCGCCGTACGCAATCATTTAAATATTATAAAAAGGAAAGATGATCTTGCATTACTTCTGTCGTATTTACAGGCTCCGCTGTAATTTAATGGTAGGGGAAATGCTTCAGTTATTTATTTGCGATTTAATAATAATAATAATAATAATAATAATACAACCTTAATTTGTATCTATGAACAGAAAATGATAGAGACAGACAGACTGATACTTTTATGGGTGGAGCCACATTTCTATAATGAACTCCGAATAGAGTTATATAATAAGAGTTATATAATAAACTCTCACTAGATTGTGGGGAAATAAAACGAAAAAGAAATGTGGAAACGTAATGATGTAGTAATGATGGTCTGGTACCTTCTGCGTGTGATCGGCCTGATGCTGGTCCTGAGGAAGAGGAATCTGCTGAAGCGTGCGCTGGAGCGGAGGCTGGGATGGCATCAGCTCGCACCTGAGATCGGAAGCTTGACTCGTCGTCTTCTTCTGGGTCTTGAGCACGTCGGGGGTGATGGGGTGGGGCCCGAGGACCTGTCCCACCTGGAAATAGGGGTGTCTGAGGGCCTAGGAGTGGAGAGAAGAACATGTTTAACCCTTTAATCCAGTTGAAAGCAATGGATTAGAAGATTATAATCGGATTGAATTAGATTACAACTAAATACATTACCGTATTTATGCAAATATAAGCACCCCTCTGTTTTTTCAGGCACAAAATTTTAAAATTCCACTAATAGGCGAACATGAGCGGACTTTCCAGAAACCTAAGATTCTGGCTAAATACTTTTCTTAACTATACGTCTTTTACCAAGAAGTTGGAAAAATAATTGGCCGACAGATGAAAGACAGACAGACAGATTCCCAGAAAGAAAGACAAGCAATTATAATAAGAATTGACAGACAGACAGACAGATGAAAGAATAGAGATTCACAGACAGAGAAAGACAGATCGGGTGAGTTAGGAATGAAAGACAAATATGGAGAGAGAGAGAGAGAGAGAGAGAGAGAGAGAGAGAGAGAGAGAGAGAGAGGAGAAAAAAAACAAAAACAGAAAGAAAAAGACAAAGAGAGAGAGACAGATAGGAATTAAAGACAAATATGGAGAGAGAGAAAGAGAGAGAGGAGGAAAAAAAACAAAAACAGAAAGAAAAAGACAAAGAGAGAGAGAGAGAGAGATGGAAAGAATGGAAATGGAAAGAAAGACAAGAAATTATAATAAGAATTGACAGACAAATGAAAAGACAGAGATTCACAAATAGAGAAAGACAGATCGAGTGAGTGAGAATGAAAGACAAATAGAGAGAAAGACAGATGGAAAGATTGACAGACTGATGCAGAGACAGAAAGGTAGACAGACAATAAACAAGACAAATTGAGAAAGACAGACAGACAGAAATAAATAAACGGAGAGAGAAAGACAGACAGACAGATGAACGTATAGAGAAACACAAGCAGCGCTAGAAAAAGAACTGGCAGACAGATTCTCAGAAAGAAAGACAAGCAATTATAACAGGAATTGACAGACAGAGAGATGAAAAGATATAACTTGACCGACAGAGAAAGACAGGTTGAGTGAGACAAATATGGAGAGAGAGAGAGAAAATGGAGAGACAAATAGAGCGACAGACAGAATAAAAGACTAAATACTTCTAACAGTACGTCTTTTAATAAACCTAGGTTGTGACTATAACTTGAATAGAATGTTAAATATTATTTCTAAATGCAGTAGTGGATCTCTCCAGCAGGGGGTGCTATGATTCCACTTGCTATGTCCATATATGGACGTATTCCGGTTTTCACAGACGGGAATTTCAGTTTCTGTGTTATTTAGCCACTGCTAAGTGTTGCAGCGTGGACAAGGTGCCTTTTTTTTCTGTTATTCAGGTACATTTAAATTTGGTTACTTCTTGGAAAATGTCTCTTAAAAGCCAATAAAAGCAAAATGAATGGCGGCCTTATTTAATGACGTATTTAGCCATTATTTAAATAAAAACTTTTTTATTAATATTATTTTTATTATTATTTACTTTTTTTTTTATTTTTATTTTTTATTTTGAGCTTCTAAAATTGGGGGATATATATTTGGGCAAATGCAGTAATTCAGTAAAGCATCTTTTGACTAATGGACGAGTGATATTGAAAAGCAGGAGACGTCGTGACCTTTGCGGCTGAAGGTCTCTTCTTGGGGTCCCACTGCAGCAGGTCCTTCATGAGGTCCAGGGCGTCGCCGGTGGCGTTGGGGATGAGGGTTCTCAGGGGCGTCGGGACACACTGAGGGAAGCGGAAGTTCATGGAGGCGGCGAGATGGAATCCCTCCGGCCAGTCCGACTGAAAGGACAACAGAAGGTGGACCTCAGCGTCTCTCCACGTCGTTCTTTTCTTCTTTTTATTGCTTTTTTTATTTATTTTTTTTTTATTTTTTATATCTTTTTATTTTGTTACAGTACTGTATTTTGTTTTGTGGTTATGTTGACGTCAGTTTTTAATATTTAGCATTTTTATATTTATTATATTTATATATAAATATGATTTACATTATATTATTATATTTTTATATTATATTTATTATTATACATTTGCAACATTGTCCTGTGTTTGACTGTATTTTTATGGTATTTATGATGCCATCGGTTGATATTTTGTTACTGAATTGGTTAAATCGTTTTTTTTATAATAGTCTTACAGCAAAGAAATCACAATGAACAATATATAATCTACTCCACTAGATCAGATTTTATCATTATCACAATTCAAAGCGGATTGGCACTCAATGTGATTTCCCGTATTTGCACCTTAATTTTGTTGCACCATTATGCAATGACAATAAAGATTATCTTTTAAAGACTATCTTTGTGTTTAATGTCTGCGCTTAATGTATATTTTTATACTATTGACAACAAAAAATGTTTTGTGAAATGACTTGCCTGGCAATTTATGGCATCATTTTGTATGATCAATATTATGTGGATTATCACTGCATGCAATTGAAGAAAATAGAAAGAGTGAAATGCCTCAACGGTTTTGAACATTTTAGTTAAATAAAATACAGGTTAAACATTGCTCTGCTTATATTTTATCAACGATATTTTTTATTTAAAAACAAAAATAGAAATATCGTCTAGTCTCATGAACCTAGTGTCTCATCTTGTGGGAAAAGTGTCTCGTCTCAGCACTAACAGTAACTAACTGCGATCTCACCTCCTTCACTGACGCAGTAGTTACTTTCCCTGGTAATTAGTTACTTTTATAATGATGTAACTCAATTACCAACTCAGTTACCTTTTGTTAAAAGTAACTAGTAACTAATTACTTTTTTAAAGGAACGTTCCCAATCCTGCTATGTAATTTGTGAGAAGTAACTAACTAACTGCTATTTTTAAAGGAACAGCGTGTGCGATCTCACCTTCTTCACCGTGCCGAGCACCTGGCAGATCTTGAAGATCTCGTCGACTTCACTGTTGCCGGGAAACAGCGGGCGCAGGGTGTAGAGCTCCGCCATGATGCAGCCCACGGCCCAGACGTCGATGGGCGAGCCGTAGACGGGCGAGCGCAGCAGAACCTCAGGGGCGCGGTACCTGCAGGCGCGAGGAGCGGCGCTGTCACAAGCTCTCACTCTCGTTACTTCGTTAGAAGTACAGTTAAAAAGTACTTCTGTGAAAGTAAAAGTAAAACGCCCAATATTCTACTAAAGCAATAGTAGCTACTAATACTGATAAAACTACTTTTAAGTATAAAAGTAAAAGTAATGCGAGGAAAAAATTGCGTTATAGAACTATATTGTTCTATTAAATTGTTGTAAATACATTGAAAATGTATGCATTTTATTACAAAGCTTCTGTGTAATCTGCGCCGCCTCAAGACACTAAATCACACAGGCTTCTCGGAGGTTGATAAATCTGTAAAAACTTGTAACAAAACAGATTCTTTTCAAATATATGTTATGAAATAATGACCTAAATATGAACTTTTATGTTCGAAAGCCTAGCTTCAACATTACATTATCTCCTTTAAATCTAGTATAAGATAAATCATATCTCTCAAAGTCTCACAAAGATACTAACCGAAATGTTTTTCCACTGTTCACGTGAGTTTTGAGATCTCAGAACAGTTAAACTGTGAAAAGTGCCTCACAAACGCTCAGAACTTGAGCTTGAGCTTCACACACGGTCACTGCTCCTCACACTTGTCCCGACTGGGACGATATGTTGAACATTCATTTGCCGTTTTACCCGCATTCTCGCCGACAAAGCGCGATGCGCAGGCGTGACGGACCGCGCGCAAACCAATAGGGTTTCGGAATGATACGTGTTTATACGTCTCAACCAACCACAATCATTTACTGGTGTGATTTGTCCGGATGTTTTTTTTATATCGATTCAACGCGGAAATAAAACTAAGCGGTAACGTGGCTGGTTTTGAAGAAGTAACGAATAGAAAGTACCGATATTTGCTTAAAAAAAATAAGAAGTAGTAAGTAGAAGTAGAAAGTAAGCGGAAATATAAACACTCTAGAAGAGTAAAAGTAAGCCAAATTTCAACTTTAGTTAGGTTATTTAGGTTATTTCTACTTTAGTAAGTATTACTTCATCTCAACGTGACCTTCTTCCTCACGTACCAGCGCGTGGAGACGTAGTCGGTGTAGGGCGGCCGTGAGCGGATCTCTCGTGCCAGGCCGAAGTCTGCGATCTTCACCAGCTCCGGGCCCATACACAGCAGGTTCTCCGGCTTCATGTCCCGGTGGAAGAAGCCTGAGGAGATTACACACACGCCGCTGTGTTACACACACACACACTCACTCACTTCACTCACTCACTCACTCACTTCACCAGGCACCAGGTTAGAAGGGGAAGGAAACAAAAGACTCAGAGTGTGTGTGTGTGTGTGTGTGTGTGTGTGTGTGTGTGTGTGTGTGTGTGTGTGTGTTTGAGACAGAGAGATAGATATATAGAGTGTGTGTGTCAGACAAGGTAGTAGGTTTAATTACCAGGGAAAGCAAGTTGGTTCAATGCATTATAATAAATGTCCGATTAGTGGATGGAAAAATGCACAGACGGACAGACATGACAGATATAGAGATAAACAGAGAGAAGGACAGAGAGATGAAAAAAAGTGGAAAAAGTCACATGCAGAGAGAGAGGAACACAAGCAGTGTTAGAAAAATAACTGACAGACAGATTCCCAGAGTGAAAGACAAACAGTTTGACAGACAGACGGATAGAAAGATGAAAAGATAGAGTCACAGACAAAGACAGGCAGTTAGGGTGAGTGAGTGAGAGAGAGAGACAGAGAGAGATAGAGAGAATAGAAATACATTGAAAACAGACGGAAAAGGACAAATGGAGAGACAGAGTTGAAAAGATGGACAGATTCACAGACAGAGACAGACAGACAGGGTGAATTAGATTGGGGAGAGAAATTCATGGAGAGAGAGAGAGAGAG
>CM051494.1:15316672-15335558 GCA_028031935.1 Paedocypris micromegethes | reverse complement strand
CCCCCCCCCCCCGATTAAAATAGTTTTTTTCTATTTGGCTTTTTCGTTTATGTTTAACGTAGTTTTTTATTTTCGTTTATATTTTTGATTACATTTTAATTCGTATTCCATTTCAATCGTTTAATTTATTTCTCATTTCCCAAACACATTTCACTACCTGTGGCGGGCGAGGAATAAAATCTGAGTTCGGGCAGTGGCTCAGGTTCCGATCCAGGATCAGTTTGGATCGATCGGCCTGTGTGATGTGGATCACGGGTCTGCGGATGGAGGCTCCAGCAGGTGGAAGCCGCTGATGGAGAGATAAACACGTCCCGCTCTTGTTTCTACTTTTACATCTTTTGAAGATCAAAATCACTTGCAGCCAGTTCTCACACCCAATTAAACCCAGAAGTCTGCAGGACTTTCATCTCACTATTTATACGTTCAACAGGCCCGTATAATACCGCGCGCAATAATGCACAAGCATCCCGGACAGTTTCTGATGTGCTCCATCACTCCATCGCGTTTGTATATGGGGACACAAGTCGTGTTTGATTTGCAGAAGCCTAATGTGATATGTAAACGGACTGTTCTTGATTCTAAATACAGCCTGGGTGATTCTCCAAGGGCAGAGCGGGGTTCGGTCAGGTCCGGTGCGGGTGAAACGTTCCGGTTGTTCTAAATAAAAGTTCCTACCCAGAAGAAAATACTTCCTCGCGCTGTGCGCATGCGTGTTGAACTATTGCTTTATTTACTAAAATGTACATCTATCTATCTATCTATCTATCTATCTATCTATCTATCTATCTATCTATCTATCTATCTATCTATCTATCTATCTATCTATCTATCTATCATCTTTGCCCATTCATCCATCCATCCTTCCATCCTTCCATCCATCCATCCATCCATCCATCCATCCATCCATCCATCCATCCATCCATCCATCCATCCATCCATCTATCTATCTATCTATCTATCTATCTATCTATCTATCTATCTATCTATCTATCTATCTATCTATCTATCTATCTACAGACTCTCAGGCTAAAGTCACTGAGCAGGAAATCTCTTTATTGTCACGCAAATTGTAAGTTTTGTGAACACTTGTTGAAAATGTTAAAGCTTCATTAAACTTTATTCTTTATATACGTTGACTCAAGTCTTTTTGAAATTGGTGACTTGTTACTTGTAACGGAGTAATTTTTACAGTAAGTATCTGTACTTTTACTCAAGTATGTCTGTCCGGTACTCTTCACACCCCTGACGTTGCTACGGAAACGATACAACCATACGAGGACGGTTCTGGCACTTTGCTACATTTTCTCCACAGACTGAACCGACTCTGACCTGCTCGACACCTGTTGCAAAGAAAAAAAAAGCACACCCAAAATAAACGTCCCAAAGTGGTTTGAGTTTGCAACAGATGAGGAGGCGAGAGGCGAGAGGCGAGCCGTGACCCGGGTGACTTTCAGTTGGTGGCGGCTCCAGTGTTTTGGTTTGGATGGCAATGAAAGTGTCTTTAATGTTGTAGGTCTTTCTCTGCCGGTGTTGGGTAAACACACACATGAACAGTGTGACATTTTGGAACATGGCCTGATCCGCTTGATGTTTGCTTGACGAATGAAGGGTTTCGCCGCGGCACTTTCGTTGCCATGCATCATGAAGGGCCCGGGTTCGAATCTGGGCCGTAACTGAAACAAACCGATAAAAAAAGGCACATCGTCAACAAACGGTTACTCTTGGACTTGAAAGAAAAAGAGACTTTGGATTGTAGATCTGACATTGATGAACATAGTCGGCTGCATCGGCTCTAAACGTCCTTTTACTAGTTTTACTAGTCTTTTACTAATAAATTAATAGTTTAGTTTGTTTAGTTGGTTCATCTTCCACAACAATATATTTTTAACTGGAATCTTTAGCTTGAATTTATTTTACTTTACTTTGAGGATAATTTCTGGACAGAATCTGGAGATTTTAACCAAATCCTTTACTTTAATATACATTATTTTATTTCACTTTACGGACCATTTTGGAGATTCTAGAGACTTGAAACCCGCGCTAGTACTTTATTTTACTTTGCAGGTCATTTCTGTGCAGAATCTTGAGATTTGAACTTTGCTTTGACTTCAAGACAGAATCTAGAATCCAAAAAATGTTTTTTACTTGATTTGACTTTATTTACATGCCATTTCTAGGTAAAATCTTGAGTTTTGGAACTGAATCTTTATTTTACTTAACTTTACGGGCCATTTCTGGGCAGAATCTAGATATTTAACAATTTGTGTTTTACTTTACTTTACTTTACAGAATCTAGATATTTTAAAAATGTTTAAAAACTTTTACTTTACTTTATTTGACTTTACTTCACTTTACAGGCCATTTCTGGGCAGAATCTAGATATTTAAAAAGGCGTCTTTCACTTTATTTTACTTTACTTCACTTTACAGGCCATTTCTGGGCAGAATCTAGATATTTAAAAAATGAGTCTTTTACTTTACTTTATTTTACTTAACTTTACGGGCCATTTTAGGATAAAATCTAGATATTTAAAAAGGTATCTTTCACTTTACTTCACTTCACTGTACAAGCCATTTCTGGGCAGAATCTGGATAATTAAAAAGCAGTATTTTACTTTACTTTACTTTGCTTCACTTTACAGGCCATTTCTGGGCAGAATTTAGATATTTAAAAAGACGTCTTTCACTTTATTTGACTGAACTTCACTTTGCAGGGCATTTATGGGCAGAAACTAGATATTTAAAAAGGCGTCTTTCACTTTATTTGTCTTTACTTCACTTTACCTGTGCAGGGTTTGAAACCGGATCTGGGCCGTAGCGGAAGCCGAGCGGACAGGCCTGCGTGACGGAGTGAATGTGTGTCAGTGTGTCACTCTCTCTGATGGCGATGAAGATGATGATGATGATGATGATGATGAAGATGATGATGAATGGTGACCTACAGTGTGTTCTGCCGCCCGGAGGCTGTTGGGACTTGGGGGGTAATGAGGGGGAACCAGGAACAACAAGCAGGAACGGCCCGACGTCAACATACAGGATCAAGTATGTAGTGCAAACTCCACTGTGTAACCCGATGCGTACTATAAACACGCACACACTTCTGATCTACGCACAGAGTAACACTCCGCGCGCACACCTGGTCATCAGGTGTGCTGAGAGGTCAAAGGTCGGCGGGGAAATGATTTATGGCCGAGTGAAAAATATTGACACGTGGGAATGTCGGAAGGGAAAAGGTTGGTTGGCTTTTAGAGACAAATTTTTGACGTTGTGATTTTAAAAGGGTGAAGCTGTGGAAAGCATCGGCCTTCAGAAATACATGAGTTTCGTATTGACGCGTTAAATGTAAAAATGTGCTAATTACTCAACGTTCAAAATACAGTTCCACAATAATACACGGCAATAAAACTAAACAGGATGCGTGATACCCACAATCAGGCACAACAGTAGAAGCAGCGATAATTACACATTTAAAATTACGTAAAAAAACAAGTTTGGTAACATTTAAAACAAATTATATTTAAGTGGTTTCTCAGGGCTTACTTTTTAAGTAGAGCATACTTGACAAAATAGAGTAAAAAAAATCTTGAAATGTTCAGCCTGACATTATTAATTGAACAATTTTTAGTGGATCGTACTGCTTAATTTGAGAAACTAAAACCCAATTTTTTTCCACATTTGTATTTATGGTTTGAATACGGAAAACTCAATAGGAAGAAGAACAACATTTTCATACATTTCTTCACAAAGTCACAAAGTACAAAGTCTCTATTTAGAAACCACAGCCTCATGTTCAGAGATTTAAATCCACCTCAAACATTGTGAAGAGCAGTAGACACATTGATGGAGAGACGGTTATTTAAATTATTTAAATATATATTGTCATCTTTTAAGATAAATCGCTTCAATTTATCCTTGTTATAATGTAACAGCTAATGTAAAAATGTTTAAAAAGTTTAAAAAGAGTTAAAGAACTGCAAGCACCACACGCAAGCTTCTCATTGGCTCATCTGAGCTGCTGATTCTCTTTCCTGTTAATAAAGCTCTTTCCTTTTAATGTTCACTCTTCATCTGCTGTTCATCAAAATGGCATTTGATCACTTCACATGTGGAGATTCAAATCACTGACTCAATTACGTAAAACCACAAACCAATTGAGCCAATTCTCTTAAAATAAATGTGAATTCCCGTTTTCTCAATCTTTTAGCCAAAATGGTTTCTTAAATTGACCCCAAAAAATGCACTGGTTTCTTTAAAAAAAGTGGTGAAATTAAATTTTTAATTTGTTTTTACCAAAATGTTCTCAATATTTTAAGAGAAACACAGAACATTTTTTTTCCTGGACAAATGCACATTCTTTTAGCAATCACATCATTTTTTAAATGAACATTTCAAACCTCATGATTCATTTTTTACAGTGTGGTTGTCCCATTTCATTGCTCACGGTTATGAACTCCGTCTCCCAGAATCCTTGGCACTCTTTAGTCACATGACAATGAGTCACATTAGCGGGATTTGTTAAGCGTTAGAGCTCATCCTCGATGATTCTGATGAAATGGAAATTTTTTTCACATTTTAATGATAATAATGTTAACCAAAAATGCTTTTTTTTTTAAGTAAGTTTTTTAATTCGTATTCCATTTCAATCGTTTAATTTATTTCTCATTTCTCAAACACATTTCACTACCTGTGGCGGGCGAGGAATAAATACTGAGTTCGGGCAGTGGCTCAGGTTCCGATTTTTTTAAGTTTTTTATTTTATTTATATGGTGCTTTTCTTAGTTCGACCAACGCAAAGTCGCTAGGCGAAATAGGGAAAAATGGTCTTTAAAGAAGAAAAATGTCCATTTATCTGTGTTCAAAGATTTGGGGGAAAATAATTCAAACACTTGGGAAAATACAATAAAAATAACAATAAAACAGCTAAATTACAATAATTATAACAATAACACAATAGTGATCATAATAGTAAACAAAAGTATAATAATTATATGAATTATGCTTTTTATTTATGAGCACCAATGTACAATCCATAAACAACGAGACAAAAAATAGCAAGACAGACACAGTAAAGATGGATAAAGATATCCATCGCTGGAAAAAAAACAAAAAAAAAAAGGCAGCACAGTGAAGATGTAAAAGTGTATGTGACAATAAACGTGATGTGATTTGATAAAGCTCGTCAGTTTGTTCTCAGTTCAAACCCGTTTGGCATTTACACTGAGATTGATTTATTATGCTTTTTATTTATGAGCAATGTACAATCCATAAACAACGAGACAAAAAATAACAAGACAAACACAGTAAAGATGGATAAAGATATCCGCCGCCATCTTTGGCGAAGCGTGCCATCGCAGGAATAAAACAAAAAACAAAAAAAAAAGGCAGCACAGTGAAGAAACGTTTCACTATGTAAAAGTGTATGTGACAATAAACGTGATGTGATTTGATAAAACCCGTCTCAGTTCAAACCCGTTTGGCATTTCCACAGACACGTCAACGTAAAGATGGACGAAAAAACCCCGCCACGCAGACAAACTCATGGTCCTGATTGTCATGGACATAAAGCGGGAAGATGAAGGCGCAGCTGCTCTTATCAGTTGTTTGACTAATGGCCCGTATGGTTGTGGGATGTAGGAGTCCGAGCACATGGGCTTCTATCTCTCCGCTCGAGTGACACGGGGACGCTATTACATAAGCAGCTGATTGATCGACTTCTCTTTCATCCCCACAGAGGTGCGAAGAGCTAATCGCCGCATCTCTGGACGCAAAAAAAACATTTCTTTTTCCGCTATATCGGTGTCGTGTGATCAGGTTTCACAACTCCTGGGCTTTTCTCCCGACTTGATGCTCCGAGAAGGGAAAACAAGGAGGCCATCTTGTCCCGCCGAACCTCAGATGTGGCTTCAAGCTAATGGCTGTTTTGGTTAGTGATGATGAAAAACACAAGGCCTGGAGTAGGAGAGAGGGAGCGAGAAGGCCTGATGGAATCCGAGGAGCTGGCTGATGCTTATCCGCAGTATCCTGACTATAAGATGCCTATCGAGGGCCTGGATTAGCCAGCAGATTCATGCCTCTTTAAGAAGACGGTACATTTTTGGCCGAGATAAGGATTCTCACGGAAAGGTGTCCTCTTCATCCTTATCACGGCGGGCGAGCCAGATGAGGAGAAACCCGTTTTTGTGCTCAGGTGGCCACGTCTAGGAAAGAAAGTTATTTCGGAGTTCCGGCAGATTGTCAGCGGTTTGTGTGTTTAGAAAGAAATGTAGGATTTTGTCTGAAAAATCCTGAAATGTTGGAGAATGTAGCAGTTTTTCCACTCAAAACTCTCCACAAGCGAGTGAAGAAACAGTAACTCCAACTGTAACTTTTTTTAAAGCCCATTAACACAAACCTAAAAGACACAAAGTGCTGTACAAGAAAATATATTTATTTAATTTATATTTATAGGATAAAATATTTATTTATAATGGTTTCAATGTGATCGTTGATTTCTGATGATTTCCGGCGGTAAAACATCCAATTTTGCCGTACGACAGTGTTTGTGCGACAGTTACAACATTTCAAAACTAATTATCCTAACAAAAATTGTAACAAACTATTGTAACAAATCAGAAACTGTAGTTGTGCCAGCAAAAGTGCTATTGAATGTCTAAATAATTATTTTGACATTATTGCGGGTTCGCAAGCTCTAATTACTAATTATTTCACAAAAAAAAACAGAATAATGTACCCACCAAATAATGACAACCAAATAATAACCATTCTGTTAAATAACTGGCCCAGTGGTATATACTGTATAGATAGCAGTGTTGGGTAAGTTACTTTGAAAAAGTAACTAATTACTAATTACTTTACAATTTGGTAATCAAATTACGTTTCTAATTACTGTGTCTGAGAAGTAACTCGGTTACTGAATAAGTAACTAAATACTTCTTAACATTGCCGTTTCAGGGCTTCAGTAGATTCTCGAGCTATTGACATCGGCCGGACGTGTTTTATCTCACAAATTACTGTACTCTTCTGATCTGTGAAAACTAAACTTTTACCATAAGAAAATAGTAAAATTAAATAATGATCATCTGCGATCATAACTATTTTACAATGGTATGTGAGTACATTGTAAGTAACTGTAATTAAGTGACCTAAAAATGAACAGTAATCTAAAATGTAAAGAGGTTTTAATACTTGATATGACTCAAAACATTTCATTTTATACCTACCGTAGTCATCAGTATAATGTAAAATGCTTGTTTTTATTTAGATTAAAAGAAAGTCTTGTTTGTGTAAAGTAAATACATTTCTTAAAGTAAAGTAAAAAGTTGAAAGTGGGGGGGGGGGTAAAGCCGGAGATGGTGACGAGAAGAGGAGACCTTGTTTCTTGGAATGGCCAATGAGCCAATGAGAAGCTTGCGTGTGCTGCCACCAATTTTAAAATAAATCATAAACCCGTTTACATGATCCTGCTTCGTTGTAAGAAGGGGCAATTTAACTTCCGAATAGAAAACATTAAGAAAAGGTATAATTTGAGGTTTCATTAAACCTAAAAACTTAATTTGATTTTGAGATTTTTTTTTGCACTGGCTAAGTAGTGGATAGTTAATTCCTTTCAAAGTAAAAATGTTGAGTTGATCCAAAGTAAAGTGATTAGGTGTAAAATATTACCTTTGATCCAATGAGACACTTTCAGAACAGAATTTTAACACGACCCCTGGTGGCCAGACTGACCAACTCACTCACTTTCTTTCAGTCTTTCTCAACATTTAAAGGCTTTGTTCCATTCCACACAGGCTCTTCCTCGGAAGTCGAGACCTTCGGGGACCTTCGAGTGAAGCTTTCAGACCACGTGACGGGTCACCTCTACATCCCCATGAGCCTTCAAGCACGCCGCCTACATCTCTAACCAGTGATTGACCACAAACACACGCATCCTGCGGAGATATGCACGTATGGGCCCAACACAAACCCTTGATGTCCTCCTGCCTGGGTCATGAGGGCCGTTGCCCGCATAATCACACAATGAAGGGTAGAACGCCAGCGTCAATATTGCCCGATGCAGAGCTGCGCTTGATTACAGTCGAGAATCAAAGTCCACCGTGTTTTCTGCTGTGTTTATCGCCGCTAACAGCGTGGAAACGGCCATCTTAACCCAACACCACTCCTTATGAACTCTATAAATTGCAAGTAGTTTAAAATGTATAAAAGATTCTGATTACTGAAGAAAAAAAAAAAACACAAAAAAACGAAGAAAGGAGACTCATTTGATGTGAAAATAATAGACGGAAAGTGTTCTATCTATTCTAAACGGAAATTATTAAAAGTGTATTATTCATCTGAGTGAAAAGTCACGGAATAATGCTTTCCCTGTAGAGCGCTGGTGGGAAAAAAAATGGCTTTGTTGAATATTTGTTGAATTGTAAATTTTGTTGAAATGCAAGAATTAGAATGAAATGTAAGTTGCTTTGGATTAAAGTGTCTGCTAAATGACTGTAAAGTAATACAACTTTCACCGATATAGAATCAGATTCATGACAAAAATATAGATACATTTCTAAGAAAGCCAATTTCCTACCCCAGCCAATCAGAGAAACAAAAAAATCTATATATTGTGATTACGCGAATATAAGCACCCCCTGATTTTTCAGACACAAAATTAAATTTCTGTTTTTAATTTTATTAAAATGTTATTTTTTATTAACGTTTCTTGTTCAATTACGTTAATATTCTCTTTAAAGTGCTTTTTTTTATTTAACAAATCTAACTTGTGACTCGTATCATTTTGATATTGTTTTACTTAAATAATAGATAACAAAAAGTCGATTCTAGTGGTCAGGACTTCATTTCCCAAGATCCTTTGCTCTCCAGTCAGACTCCGCCCATGCTCAGAGCAATAGTTTCAAGCTCAGGCCTGTTTCAAGCTCTCTGTTTATCTGACGCCGTGTGAAGAGGAAGGATTATTATCCCCTGTTTAGCAGACCCAGCGTTTTGATTGTGTCTGTTTCTTTTTTTACTTCTTGCTCGTGTTCTTCATTTTCAACAGTTTTGACTCTTTCTGCCACGTTGGACCCTTGTAGCTGTTAGCACTAAGCTAAGCGGTTGTGGTTTGTAGTCTCTGTTTGTTGTAATATAAATGATTGTACTGTATGTAGTTTAATCTTACTTCTTCCAATGTTATTTAGTCTCTGTTAAGTGTGGTGATTGTTCCTGGCTTGAAATGCGGAAAAAATGGGGGCTTATATTGACGGACATATTTGAAATTGGCGATTATAAGCACCGCCCAAGTTTTTGAGCGTTGAAAATAAAAAAAGGGGTGCTTTTATTCATGTAATTACGGTATGCCATTATAAATAAGGTCATGCCACAGTCAAATAATCTGAAGAAATGGTCCTATAATTCTTTTCAAGTTAATAATTAAATTTTCAATTCAATTTCAATAGTTCAATACAAAGACATTTCGTTTTAACGTAGCAACATAGCACAAGCTACATCGTAACTTTCTAACATTGTTCTCGAGCAAATTCTTAAGGTCATAGTCATAGTATCTCGACACCAACGAACAAATGAATAAAATGCAACAATCTTTTTGTTGTTGTTTTTACAACATTTGAGACAGTTGTAACTTTACAAAAGCACTGAAATACTTACTCACAAACTGATTTTGTGCCTAAAATCTACGCGTGTATAATAAAATGCCGTCTATATATGCATGTCTTTGAACTCCCGCGGCCTTTTCGGGCCGGTGAAATCTCTTTGACTTTCCCGACACAGGCGAAAGACTTCTCCAGTTTACGCTACCGATGTGTAATCTGCACGTAGACGCTTTCTGACACGCTGCCGAAAAACTCCTGTTCATGCTGGTGGCTTTGATAAAGTATCACATCATCTAAACAAGTCAGTGTGTTTAATGGCCAGGCCGACACAACGAGAACATTTGATTCTGAGTTTATGAATTTAACAGTCATATAATTCTTCTCAGATTACATGCAACTGTTTGTGATAACTGTTTGGCATATTTTTTGAATTAGTGTAGTGTTAGGGAGAAAATACATGTTCCGAAAACCATTCGCCAATCAGAATCAGAATCAACTTTATTGGCCAAGTTGCAAGTGACAACAAGGAATTGAGTTTGACCTGACTCCGCCTTTTTCCCTCTACTTTGCAGATGTTAACATACATTTATAAATAAAAGGAAAAAGAAAAAAAAATGTAAATAAAATAATTTGTGAATAAACATAACATTTTTTATGAGTAATACTGAGCAAACACAGAATCAGACCTTGTGTTTTCTGAGATTGTAAAAATTATTTCTCATGATTTTATATTTATTAATAATTATTTATTATAAAACAATGTCAGCGATAAAACAAGAACAGAAAGGCTTATATATTTATATACTGCCCACTGCTCCAAGTTTGTGTGTCTTTTTACTTTTAACACATTTGAGTTTGACACAGACTGACTTTTATTTATCTGTCATTTTGAAACATTGAGGTTCTATATTTCATATTACGTTTCATTTCTATATTAGGAAATTAAACCTCATAAATAAAGTGTCTTGTTTTTCACATCTCTTACGCCTAAATTCAGCTCTTTTCAAATTGTGTACTTTATGTATTTTACTCAAGTCTTTGTGGAGTAGGTGACTTGTAACTAAGGGAGTCATTTTCACAGTAAGGCATTCGTACTTTTACTCAAGTGTGGTTTTCAGGCGCTCTTTACACCGTTGCAGATTTTAAATTTTGTTATGTGACCATCATCAGGATTTGGCCAAAGATCCATAAATAATGAGCTGCACCAAGTGGAGTGAAGTAAAAGTAGCGAGTAAACTCCTGTGGTTCGAGAAGAGTCACCATTAAAATAGACCCACATAACATGCACGGTAAAAATGAAAAACATTTATTGTGATTTTTTTTATACATGTATTAATATTTTTTACATTTGTTGATACGTTTCAACACTAAAACTAACATCTCACTACGAAAACACATCTCTTGGTGCTTTTCGAGCCTAAATTCAGTTCTTTTCAAATTGGATACGTTAGAACTTTTACTCAAGTCTTATTGGAGTTGGTGAGTAATTTCCACAGTAAGGCAGCCGTACTTTTACTCAAGTCTTCTTGGAGTTGGCAACTTGTAAGGGAGTAATTGCCACAGGAAGGCAGCCGTACTTTTACTCAAGTCTTCTTGGAGTTGGTGAGTAATTTCCACAGTAAGGCATCCGTTCTTTTACTCAAGTGTGGTTTTAAATGAAATCTAGATCTCCAGTGAGGCTAATTCCTCTGGGCAGATGTTCCCGAGCGCTGTGGTCTCCAGGCGTTGGGTTTCAGGGATGTTTTGGTGGTATTTTCAGGTCGGCCTGCCGTGTCTCTGGAGCGCCGCCAGCTTCTTCTGTTCTTGGAGATGCTGATGACAAACGTCGTATCTCAGACAGCGCGAGTAACCAGGAATGATTAATCTGAGGCACCGGAGCGTGTCAGCCTGAGCTAGCCCCGCCCCCTTCCTGTCACCTTTACTGGAATGATGCTCTTCATCCCTCGCTTCACCTCCCAGATCAACTGTGTTCTTAGTTTATCATAAAATACAATACCATACTGTTGTTGTTGTTGTTGTTGTTGTTGTAGGAGGTAGGAAGCTTGACCTTTACCTGACCCCTAAGGAGAAAGTGACAATGTTGTGAAAGCGAAGCACAACAATGTAATTAAGTAATAAAAATTGCATTATTATTTTAATAAGTTTAATACGATACTGTTGTTGTTGTTATTGTAGTAGGTAGGAAACTTGACCTTTGCTTGACCCCTAATGAGAAAGTGACAATGTTGCGAAAAGCACAACAATATAATTAAATAAAAATGCATTATTATTATTTTAATAAGTTTATAGATTTAAACACCCGTGGATTTATAAAAAAGGTTGATTGTTGATTTTGCGTTTTGTTGCAATTGCTGTGAATGTTTGTAAACACTTAATATGAAATACAGTAATATAATAAATATTATTTTTCGACATACAAATCGTGTCATTGTTGTATACAGTATTGTTTCTCCAAACGTTACGATCATTTGTCTCATAGTTTTAGTAAATAAACATTAGATTTTTAATACTTAAAAGTGCAGTTAAAGGATACTATTTTAAAATATTTTTTGCATGATTTATTATAATTTATAAAAAACTTTCCAATGAAAATGGAATGTTTTTTTACAACTTAAGATACAAGAATGATCAAATCTGGTGGAAAAAAAATTATAAGCAAAATTAAAGCATTGCTAAATTAAACTAATCTTTTTCTTTACTGAAAGTGTGTGTGTGTGTGTGTGTGTGTGTGTGTGTGTGTGTGTGTGTGTGTGTGTGTGTGTGTGTGGAATACCAATGCAAAAAAAAAGCGAGAGACGGAAAAATCACACTCGCCATCTTTTGAATTATGGTGGAATACTTATCAGACGTCTTTATCAGAAACGTTTGAATTTCCCATATACGGCACTGATGTCTCAATAATAATGTGTAATACACGGTCCTTTCTGGTTGAGATATGACGATTAAAAGCAGAATGTTTGTTTCTTTGGGGCAGAGTAAAAATGCATGAAGACTTCACAGTGACTGATCTTCATCGATCATCCACACAGATGACGAGACGATATATAGTCAGCGCTATCATTAAGAATATGTCATTTATGATCTGATCACACACACACACACACACACACACACACACACACACACACACATCTTTACAGTATCTCATTACAGGCGGCTTTATTCTAACGAATTACCTAAAGGTTTTTTTTTACACCATTATTTTAAAGCAGCATATATTATATAGCATAATTTTATTCTTTTTTTAATGCATTTATTCACGCTAATTTGCTTATAGTCTATATTCAGGTAGTCTGAATTCTGAATATGACTGAATTCTGAATTTATGAATTCAACAGTCATTAAATTCTTCTCAGATTACATGCAACTATCTGTGATACCTTTATGGCACATGTTTTGCATTAGCGTAGTGTTAAGGAGAAATTACATGTTCCAAAAACCATTCACCAACTTGAGACACTAATTTAAATAAACTAAATTTGTGAATAAACACCGGGTTTTATTTTAACATTTTTTTGAGTAATATTGAGCAAAAACAGAATCAGACCTTGTGATTTGCTTTTTGAGATTGTAAAAATTATTTCTCATGATTTTATATTTATTATTAATTATTTAATGTAAAACAATGTGCTATTCCAATGTTAATAAAATCAACACCGTGCGCCCGTTTGTAGTGAGCTTTACCGTTGTTTTCCTGATGCAATACATTCCAATAATGAACACCGGTGTTGTTTTCCGGTCACTTTCACAAATCTGACCCAGAAGTAGATTAAAACTCAAAAAAGTATTGCGATATATCGCAATAGTTTTTGCGAGATCTCGCAATAATTTTTGCGAGATCTCGCAAAAAAAATTTTTTTCCATGTCCCTTCCGGGGCTCCGTACAAAACGTCCTTTGCTTTTAACAACTTTATCGCGCTCACGTCACAAGTGAATCAAATGAACTGGGAACGAGTGATCCGATTGAACGAATCACGAACGTACAGAGCATGCGCGCGGCTCGGCGCTCACGTCACAAGCTGCTCGATCGCTCACGAATCGTTCACGGAGAAGAACCGTTCATTCCGAGTCATATGAAAGATTCGTTCGTTTTGACCCATCACTAAAGTGTGCGGCTCCAGGTCTTCATCATCCGCGTCTCCGAGCGTCTCTCAGCACCTCGGGAGGATTAGAGCAGCACTAGCTTCTCCTGTACCTACATGTCCGGAAGATTATCAGGTAAAGATGAAGCCGCGTGGTTCCCCGTTAAACTCTACAGCTCTGCTTCATAAAGTGCGCGATCCCTTTAATCAGAGGTGTAAAGAGTACCTGACAAATATACTTAAGTAAAAGTACAGATACGTACTGTATAAGCTACTCCAGTACAAGTAAAAAGTCACCACTTTAAAAAAGATTTGAGTCAAAGTCGTAGCAAAGTATCGAATTTTAGAAGAACTTAAGTATTTTACTCATACTAAATTTAGGCAAAAAATTTTTTTACAAAGAATTGTGAAAAATGTCTCTTCATTAAGTTTTCTTTTCTAATACAGAAACTAATCCATGTTTCAAAAATGGTAAAACTAATTAAATAAAGAACAAAAGTTGCTTATATTTTTGATACTCAGTACAAGTACGAAGTAGCCGAAAACATACTTAAGTAAAGTAACAAAGTACATTTACTCAAGTAACAAAGTACATTTACTCAATTACCTTACACCTCTCTGCCTTTTATCACGGCGGAGCTTCTGAGTAGCAACTATCAAAGCAGAGTGTTCCTCAACCACGCTTCCCGTCCCGGAGAGAGTGAGGCACGGGTCGCTGCTCCACAAACATCTCGTCTTCACACTCTCCGTGAACCAGGAAGCCGAACATCTCACGAGGAGCCAGGAGACACACACCTGCGCCGCTCTCCTCTTACCGTCTGGAGCCTGCTTCATCTCTCACCAGGTCACGCAGAAGAAGCCATGACACCAAGCTAAGAAAGGATGGTGAAGTGCTGGGAGAGTACAGAGTACACACACACACACACACACACACACACACACACACACACACACAGTCAGACACACTATGATAGACACACGCACTCACACACACACACACACACACACACACACACACACACACACACACACACACACACACACACACACACACACACACACACACACACACAGTCAGATAGACACATACTCACACAACCACGCACACACACACACACAGTCAGACACATTCTGATAGACACACACACACACAGAGTCAAACACACTATGGTGGACACTGGACACACACACACAGTCAGACACATTCTGATAGACACACACACACACACACACATTTACGTTTACATTTACTTGAGTAAGCAAACACTACGTTTAATTTACACTCGTAAACACTGCAGTTCTTGTACTTTTACTTGAGTAAAGAAGCACTATGCTTATATTGCACTCGTAAACACTGCAGTTCTTGTACTTTTACTTGAGTAAAGAAGCACTACGTTTATTTTACACTCGTAGTCAAGTCAAGTCAAGTCAACTTTATTTATAGAAGCACTTTTAAAAACAGTAGACTGACCAAAGTGCTTTACAATAAAACATAATCACATAATCCACAAATCCAATCATAATACAATTAACAAATAAATATATATATTACTAAAAAGCACAAAAAGATTAAAAGGACTAAAACGTGTGATTAAAATTAACCAAAAATATAAACCAAAATGTTTATGCTGGGTCATATGCCATGGAAAAGAGATGGGTTTTTAGCAATGATTTGAAGCTTGTCAGGGTAGGTGCCTGCCTGACCCGCAGAGGCAAAGCGTTCCACAGCCTCGGACCCGCAACCGCAAAAGCCCCGTCACCTCTGAGCTTTCGCTGTGTCTTCGGTACACAGAGAAGCAGCTGGTCAGCTGACCGGAGTGACCGAGACACTGCAGTTCTTGTACATTTACTTGAGTAAACAAGCACTACATTTATTTTACACACTATCACACTGCAGTTCTTGTACATTTACTTGAGTAAACAAACATTACAGAGGGTGCCTCAACCACGCTTCCCGTCCGGAGAGAGTGAGGCACGGGTCGCTTGCTCCACAACATCTGCGTCTTCACCTCTCCGTGAACCAGGAAGCCGAACCATCTCACGAGGAGCCAGGAGCACAACACACCTGCCGCCGTTCTCCTCTTACCCGTCTGGAGCCTGCTTCATCTCTCACAGGTCACGCAGAAGAAGCCATGCACCAAGCTAGAAAGGATGGTGAAGTGCTGGGAGAGTACAGAGTACACACACACAACCACACACACACACACACACACACACACAGTCACGACACACATGATAGACACAACGCATCACCACACACGACACACACACACAAACACACACACAACACACACACAGTCAGGCACACACTATGATAGACACACGCACTCAACACACACACACACACACACACACACACAGTCAGACACACATGATGATAGACACACGCACATCACACACCACAACCACACACACACCGACATCAGACACACTATGATAGCACACGCCACTCACACAACACTACACGCCACACACACAACACACACACACACACACACACACACACACACACACACACACACCACAGTCAGCACACTATGATAAAAAAGATCACAACCACACCAAAACAAGACACACATGTAGACACACGCACTCACCACACCACACAACACACACACACACACAGTCAGCACACACTATGATAACACACACGATCACAACAACACACACACACACAACACACACACACCACACACAGTCAGACAACACTATGATACACACACGCACCACGCTCACACACAACACACACACACACACACACACAACAACACAGTCAAGACACTATGATAGACACACGCACTCAAACACACACACACACACACACCACACACACACAGTCGGAGACACACTATGATAGAAAAGCACTCACACACCACAACACACACACCAACACAGTGCACACACCTATGATAGACCACAACACAACAACCACACACACACACTAGATCACACACACACACACACACCACACACACACACACACACAGTCAGTAGACACATACTCACACAACACGACACCACACACACACAGTCAGACACATTGTTGATAGACACCACACACACACAGAGTCAAAACACACTATGGTGGACACTGGACACACACCACACAGTCAGACACATTCTGATAGACACACACACACACAACACATTTACGTTACATTTACTTGAGTAAGCAAACCACTACGTTTAATTACACTCGTAAACACTGCAGTTCTTGTACTTTACTTGAGTAAAGAAGCACTATGCTATATTGCACTCGTAAACACTGCAGTTTCTTGTACTTTGACTTGAGTAAAGAAGCACTACGTTTATTTTACATCGGGTAGTAGTCAAGTCAAGTCAACTTATTTATAGAAGCACTTTAAAAACAGTAGACTGACCAAAGTCTTTACAATAAAACATAAACCACATAATCCCACAAATCCAATCATAATACAATTAACAAATAAATATAATATTACTAAAAAGCACAAAAAGATTAAAAGGACTAAAAACGTGTGATTAAATTAACCAAAAATAAAACAAAAGGTTTATGCTGGGTCATATGCCATGGAAAAGAGATGGGTTTTTAGCAATGATTGAAGCTTGTCAGGGTAGTGCCTGCCTGACCCGCAGAGGCAAAGCGTTCCACAGCCTCGACCGCAACCCAAGCAAAAGCCCCGTCACCTCTGAGCTTTCGCTGTGTCTTCGGTACACAGAGAAGCAGCTGGTCAGCTGACCGGAGTGACCGAGACACTGCAGTTCTGGTACATTTACTTGAGTAAACAAGGCACTTACATTTATTTACACACTATCACACTGCAGTTCTTGTACATTACTTGAGTAAACAAACATTACATTTATTTACGCACTAAAACACTGAAGTTCTTGTGCTTTACTTGAGTAAATAAACATACATTGTTTTACACATGTAAACTCTTTACTTCTACTTGTTCTTGAGTACTCTACTTTTACTGAGTAACAAGCACTACATTTATTTTACACACTATCACACTGCAGTTCTTGTGCTTTTACTTGAGTAAACAAAATTACATTTATTTTACGCACTAAAACACTGAAGTTCTTGTGCTTTTACTTGAGTAAATAAACATTACATTTGTTTTAACACATGTAAACTCTTTACTTCTACTTGTTCTTGAGTACTTCTACTTTTACTTGAGTAAACAAGCACTACATTTATTTTACACACTATCACACTGCAGTTCTTGTGCTTTACTTGAGTAAACAAGCACTACATTTATTTTACGCACTAAAACACTGAAGTTCTTGTGCTTTTACTGAGTAAATAACATTACATTTGTTTTACAATGTAAACTCTTTACTTCTATTGTTCTTGAGTACTTCTACTTTACTTGAGTAAACACAGCACTACATTTATTTTACACACTATCACACTGCAGTTCTTGTGCTTTACTTGAGTAAAAAAGCATTACATTTATTTTACGCACTAAAAACACTGTAGTTCTTGTGCTTTTTACTGAGTAAACAAACATTACATTTGTTTTACACATGTAAACTCTTTCTTTCTACTGTTCTTAAGTACTTTACTTGAGTAAAACAAGCATACATTTATTGGACACACTATCACCTGCAGTTCTTGTGCTTTACTGAGTAAACAAACATTACATTATTTACGCACTAAAACACTGAAGTTCTTGTGCTTTTACTTGAGTAAATAAAAACATCATTTGTGACACATGTAACTCTTTACTTCTACTGGTTTCTGAGTTACTATAATACTTGTACTTGAGTACACAAGCACTACATTATTTTACACACTATCCAAACGGCAGTTATTGTGCGTTTAGCTTGAGTAACCCAAACATTACCTTATTTACGCACTAAAACACTGAGTTCTTGTGCTTACTTGACAAATAAAACATTACATTTGTTTTACACATGTAAAACTTGTAATTCACTTGTTCTTGAGAGTACTTTACTTTTACTTGAGTAAACAAGCACTAATTTATTTTACACACTACACACTGCAGTTCTTGTGCTTTTACTGAGTAAACAAGCACTAAATTATTTTAAGCACTAAAACACGAAGTTTCTGTGTTTACTTGAGTAAATAACATACATTTGTTTAACATGTAACTCTTACTTCTACTTGTTCTTGAGGTACTTCTGACATTTTATGAGTAAACAAGCACTACATTTATTTTACACACTATCACCGCAGTTCTTGTGCTTTACTTGAGTAACAAAGACACTATTG
>CM051494.1:15261356-15311296 GCA_028031935.1 Paedocypris micromegethes | reverse complement strand
TTCTGCATATGTGTGTGTTCCATTCCACTTTTTTTCCTATATACAGTATATATCTACACGTGTGTGTGTGTGTGTGTGTGAGTGTGTGTTCGTGTACGTAAAAGTAATAAGTAATATTTTTCAAATTACTGATACTTGTACAGTATTGTACAGTTAAAGCTTTAGTGCAAATCTGTTGTTTTTCTTTTACAGTATATATACACGTGTGTGTGTGTGTGTGTGTGTGTGTGTGTGTGTGTGTGTGTATGTGTATGTTTTTTTTCACATATATATCTATGTAGATATTTATATATATGGAAAAAAAATATACTTGTTTTCTGCATGTGAATTGAATTGAATTGAATTGAAAAATCCTTTATTAGTCCCACAGCGGGGAAATTTCACATGTGTGTGTGTTCCATTCCAGTTCTATTATTTCTTTTTTTTTTCCCTAATCTTTTTTTTTTTCTCTCCTCATTCTGACAACAGAGGAAGCGTTTTCGGTTCACTGGCAGTGTGGTATGTAGGCTTGAACAAAGTTTACTTTTCTCGATGTGAGAGGCAGTTTAAGTTGTCAAAACCAGTTTAATATTCGTCACTTGGTCCTGACGGACGGGATTAAAGGTGCTCGCAGTAACTTCTTTCTGTTTTGTCTCAAGTTGTGCGATAATTATGGATTACGCTGAAACTCCCGATAGCATCTGATGGCTGTTCGCCGCATCTCGCACACAAACCTCTGATGTTCAGATACACACAGACATTCTCTCACGTCTTCCTCCTGTTTGTCTCACTTCTGTGTTTTGAGTTGTGTTATTCTGTTCATTTTTCCCCCCATTTTAATATTTTAATTATAAATAAAGCGTCTTAAATCAACTACATGGAATAAAGACAAAAAACAACAAAAATGTACATTTTTCATTTTTTCCATTTATGGATATTAGTCATAAAAAGGCAAAAAATGAAACCAAAAAGCTACATGGAATAAAAAAAAAATGGAAGCAGCAGCTCTTTTTCTGCTTCTGGATGCTTCCTGAATCTATTCTCTGATTGGTCCGGAGGCACGCCAAAAGTCTTGTGGTGTAAAGTAAATACATTTCTTAAAGTTAAGCAAAAATGTGAGAAGGTGATGAGAAGAGAAGACCTTGTTTCTTGGATTGTTCAATGGGCCAATGAGAAGCTTGCATGTGCTGTACGCAAAAGAACCCAAGACACATGGGTTTCTGTTCAGATTTATGATATAATATTAGTTGCTCTTATAGACATTGTTTTTATTATTTAAATTTGACCGCTTAGTACACAAGACCCAATCAAGAAAGGATGTGTATATATGCATATATTAAGGTGGTGGTCTGTTTTTCAATCTTTCCGAAGAGAAAATATTAAGAAAAAGTTTTATTCGAGATTTCATTAAACTTAAAAAGTTAATTTGACTCGAAGATGTTTTTATGCACTGGCTAAGTAGTGGATAGTTCATTCCCTTCAAAGTAAAAATGTTAATTTGATCCAAAGTCAAGTGATTAGTTGTAACAAGTTGACGCCAAATTTTTTACTTTGATCCAACGAGACACTTATTTCCTACATTTATAAAAACGATTCTTTCAGCACAGATTTATCGATAATAAAGGTGGATATACAACTGATTTGATTTTAGTTAAGGTGCCACGATTATAGATATTTTGAACGTAGATTTAAAGTGGAATCGGAATGATTTTTTTGTCTAGATTTAAAATAGAAATTCTGAAATTTGAGTTTCTGTAAATAGACACGGAATTGTACACCTTGTCTTGGTTTTGAATTCCAAAGTTCTTATAGTCTAGATTTAAAACTTAATTTTTTTTCATTCTTTTCATGTTCTTGAATTATTAGGCCACGTTTGTGCGTCTGCTATATTATTTTTATTTTTACACATGGTTTGCTCATTATTGTTTGTGTTTTTGCGGCACTTATGGTACTTAGGGCGTCTGGTAAACACAGAATGTGAAACATTGGTGTGTATCGGTGGTGTAGACGTCGTGAGTGTTTACACACTCTGTTACACTTCAGCCTGTATTTACACAGACTCTGATGCTCCTCTGCCGCTGTTGTGTGTGAAAGCTGCGACGCTTTAAGCCTTGTTTTTAAAAAAACAAATGTTTCTTATTGTTTCTTTACGGTGAAAATACAAATTCAACTTACCATTTGTCCGATCAACGTCTTTAGGCTTTTGGGGTTTTTTTTACAGCTGAAAAAGTGGAGCCAACTACTAAAGGTTTTACAGTATTTGTTTTCTTATTATTTAAAAATTGAACACTTATTTGTTTCTGGTTCATTTATTTATTTTTTATTCTGGCATAAATACAGTTTACACTTTTTTCTTACTTTAGAATTAAAACAAATTACGCCTGTTTTTACTCTTCAATCTCAATCAATCTTACAATAATTAATACACAATTTTTGTTTATTCATGTGTAATTTATTACATTTTTTCTTAGATTTTGCGTAAAAGATTTTGTAAAATGTCGTGAGTGTCTCGCTTTGTCTCAGGAGCCACGGGATGTCAACACACACACACACACACACACACACACACACACACACACCCATACACATACACACATGCACAAAAATGTTTCGCTCATTGTTCTCAATTGGAAGCTATAAAGTTTCTGCTTGAGTTATTGATATTGTGAGATTGTTTTGCACGCGGGAATTCCTTTTTCGTATTTCTTCTTCCACTAGTGTAAAGTTGTTTGTCGCCCCCTTGTGTCAGGGAGTGGATTAGCACGTCACTCTGCTCATCACATCCCTTTATACAGCAAAAAAAAGAATTAATAATTTCATCTCCCTGCGTGTGTGCAAAAACGTTTGAGTTCACTGAACTTCTCAAGTTAAATGTATGTTTTGGTGTAAACAAGCTTCGGTGGGATCTGCCGTCTCGGAATGCTAATGCTTTATCACGTATCACTATCTCACCGTGACACTTCATTATCAGGCGTCTTGTCAGATTTAAGCTTGGCTTGTTCATCCACTTGACATTTTTTGTCAAATAAGGCCATTAATTTGGGTTTGGATGAACACACACCCCAGAACAATCTTATATTGCGATCTAAACATTGCGATTTTTTTCTATTTTTTACATGAGTATATTTTTATTTTTTTTTTTTTAATTTTAAAATGTAGCAGTATTTTTCATACATACTGTGTTCTATGGATTTTGTGTCTCTATTTCATGGCATTCTTTGCGGGAAGCATTTTAAGAATTGTACTGTTAGGAAGCTGTACAAATGACAAAAAAAGCTTTGAACTTGAAAAGTGTTTGCAGTGTAGTAAGTGTAATCTTATTTAGGTTTACTCTTCACTCTTACTGTAATGTTTTACGGTAAAAATACAATTTCAACTTACCATCAATCAACGTTTTTAGGCTGATGGGGTTTTTTTTTACAGCTGAAAAAGTGGAGCCAACTAATAAAGGTTTTACAGTATTTGTTTTCTTTTTAATGTAAAAATTGAACACTTATTTGTTTCTGGTTATTTTTTTAGTTTTGTTTAGATTCTTTACTTTGATAAGTGCAGTTGGCTACAGAAACTCACCTCTCGACTCAACTACTCAAGTACAATGAACTTACAGGAATTGTGGGAAATGGTTTTTTTGTGTGAGTTTAGCTATTCTATTAGCTGTTAGCTCATAGCAGTTATTTACACTGTTATTTTAACCCTCTCACTGCTGAACGGCGGCTCCGAGTCGACATTCCGATTGTTAGCATTCCAGATACGGTTCATGGCTAAGAGCGAAACAGCAGTATCCATCAGTGAGACAGTTTGTGATCAGATATACGCGGCGAGCAATGTGACGCAGCCTGTTTGTGTGCCGGGATCCGAGCAGAAGGCAAATATTCTCCCCTGAAGATCAGCGTCTGGTTTCTGTCCCACACTAGGGCTTATTTTCTGAGTGCCGAAACACTGATGAATACACTTGAACAAGCCGATAAGCTCCACCCACCTGATGCATATTCATTTTAGAGTTTTGTTCTCTTTAAGACTTACAGGTTGTTTCTTTAAAACAATTAACGCTTTCCTTAACAACAGGAAAAAGGTGTGTATATACACAGTGTGTATATATATATATATATAGTATACACTGTATATTATATAGTATATAATATATGCTATATATTATAATATTATGCTAATATACGTATATAATATGAAATTATATGCTTATGTAATTTATATATGTACGTGTAGTATACAGTGTAAAGTTTACAGTATAAAATATATTCTATATATTGTAATATGCTATAATATATGCTAATATACTTTTATAATATATGTAATTATACACTTATGTTATATATATTATATAAAGATAAATGCATATTATACACCTCTACTTCAAAATAAATATAAATAGAAAGTATACAGTTTAATATATAATATGCCAATGTACGTATATAATATGTGATTCCTAAAGAAAAATATATATGCTGTAGATATATATATATATATATAAGCAAAAAAGACACAATTTTTGCACATTTACACAACAGTTGCACATTTACACAGCGATGTTTTTAACCTCATTTGCCGCTTTTTCCTCTTCTGCCCATTTGTAAAAAGGTCCCAGATTGACAGAACTGGAGGAGAAATGAAGGACCAGACCTTCCATCCTTCCATCCTCATGAATGCACCAGTCTGGTTTTAGGAGTTTTAAAGCCCTTGATCTGCCGGGTCAAGAAGTTTGCCAGCACATAACCCTCAGAAGAGAAGAAAAGCCTGTGAGTAAGAGCAGGACTCTTGATGCTGGACTGCAGGTGGAGAACAGCAGGTCTAATGGCTGATGTGAGGAACAATGGAGGCCGTAAGTGCTCATTAGTCAGACAGCACACACCACCTGCGCTCACCACCTCTTCCTCCTCCTCTTCCTCTTCCTCCTCTCCTTCTTCTCCTCTTCCTCCTCTTCTTCTTCTTCTCCTCCTCCTCCTTCTTCGTCTTCTGTTTCGTCTTCTTCTTTTTCTTCCTCTTCTTCTTCTTCCTCCTCTTTTTCTTCTTCTTCTTCTTCTCCTTCGTCTTCTTTTTCTTCCTCTTCTTCTTCCTCTTCTTCTTCTTCTTCCTCTTCTTCTTCTTCTTATTCTTCTTCTTTTTCTCCTCCTCCTCCTCCTCCTTCTTCTTCTTCTTCTTCTTCTTCTTCTTCTTCTTCTTCTCCTCCTCCTTCTTCTTCTTCTCCTCCTCCTTCTTCTCCTCCTCCTTCTTCTTCTCCTCCTTCTTCTTCTTCTTCTTCTTATCCTCCTCCTCCTTCTTCTTCTTTTTCTCCTCCTCCTTCTTCTCCTCCTCCTTCTTCTTCTTCTCCTCCTCCTTCTTCTTCTCCTCCTCCTCCTTCTCCTTCTTCTTCTTTTTCTCCTCCTCCTTCTTCTCCTTCTTCTTACTCTTCTCCTCCACCTTCTTCTTCTCCTTCTTCTTCTTCTCCTCCTCCTTCTTCTTCTTCTCCTTGGACCTTCTGATGGTCTTCTGGAGGCCGTGGCAGCACTTGCGGATGGACTTTGAAGTGCGGCTTGATTCCAGAGATTGTCATGGAGCTTCTCTATCTGCCTCTGCTGGTTTGTAAACATCTCTGCTTGAAGTCAGCAGCGGCTCATGAGGGCCACGCCGGGAATATAGGGGCCAGGACGCTTCAAAAACATATACCGTGTGTGTGTGTGTGTGTGTGTGTGTGTGTGTGTGTACATATTTGGATTTAAATAATGGACTAAGTTATTTAAAAACAGAATCTAAATAATCATAAATATTGTAGACCTTTAAAGTAGCAATATGTGTATAAATGTATAGGTATCTACACACACTAACATTATGTTTTGATCTATGCCATCAAAGATATTTTCTTGACGTTTGTAAATATGTTTACAAAATGTATGACTTTCTCCACACTAGTTTATTTGCCGCACCTTGTTTTGTTAAATAAATAAGCATAATAAATTAAATAACGAAATATTTTGAATATCCAGAGAAGACGAATCTCTCTCAACATACGTTATCGCTGTTAATGCATATACGTATTTTTATTACATACATATTTATCACGTAAGTAAAAATATACGTATTTTTCATATCTGTTCTTTAGCATCTTTTTATATTATTTGAGCATGAAACACACTAATGTACACACACTTTTAAAGTACGCACACACACATGTTTTTGAGTTTGTTCTTATAGTACATAGTACAAAGCGTAAACGAAGCGTAGTTGATTAGAACAATCAAAATGTTCAGTTAAATATAATTTATGGTAATATATAATATAGAATTTGATATAATTTGAAGATTGTTGTTATAATAATTAACGCCAAAATGGTTAACACACAATGAATAATATTTACCTGGAGAAAAACCATCAATCAATTTAACGAGGCAAAATCATCCCGTTATTCATGTATTTACGGATATTAAGCACACAAGCTTATTTGACTGTAAAGCAGCTCGGAATGAACAAAGATTTTTGTCATTCACAGATTTGAAGCATTAAACCAAGAGATTCACAAAACCTTCTCCTAGATTTACTCTCATAAAACTGGCCGTCACGTAGAAGACAGACAGCATCTAAACCAGATGAAAGCATCTAAATTACAATGATTCTAATGAAGTTAGATATGTTTAATCTTCTCAAAAGTGTTTATTCAGACAGACCTTTTCGTCATTTGTTGTGTGGTCTTCAGATTCGGTAAAAACTGAAAAATGAATTTAAAAAAGCGATAAAAAGCATACATTTGCAATAAAAAAAAAAAGGAAATTAGAGTTTTTTAATTTTAAGTAAATTTGATTCAAAGAACGTTTCACCTTTCCAAATCTGGCCCACGTTTGCACACTCCTGATCTAAACACACACACACACACACACACACACACACACACACACACGCTCCTGCCTGTCTGCGTAAAGTGGCTGTGAAGAGAGAAGCTGTCAGCGGCGGAATTAGCGCTCCATCTCCGCGGCTTTTCCTCACTGGATGAGCTTCACGAGCTCTTCTGTTCCTCTGGTTTCTCCTGCCAGGTTCATTGTCACGATCTTTAATAGTTTTAGCCGTGATGGAGGTCTCGGCCTCCCACTGCATCTGTCTCCATCTGATGACAAATCACCAATTAATTGTCTGGGATTAAATCCCCGATCCTCCGTGAAAGCCCAATATTCCCCGAGAAGTGTCTCCTCAGCCCGATGCCTTAAAAGCTCCGGCTTACAAATCCCATGATTACAGGCTTTCGTGGAGTGTTTTGCGTTTGCCAGACAGACACGGAGGGATTTTTCTGATGTGGCCGACGTGTCAAAGCAGAAGAACGCCACAGGCTTCCTGTTATTATGCAGACCAACATCACGTATTGCAACAAAAAAATTAAAAAAATAAATACATTTGTGAAAGTGTACATTTGTGAACAAATAATATGTGTATATTTTATAAATACAGTACGTATATTTTTATATACAGTACGTATATAAGAAAAATAAATAAATATATATATGCCTATGTATACTGTACATGTAGACGATATATATATATATATACACATGTAAATATGTAAATTAAAAAATAAATAATAATATGTATACATTTCAGAAATTTCCCCTATAGTCAGATGAATAGTCTCATTCATTCATACACACACACACACACATATATATATATAAACTATATATAAATTTGTTTATATATATACACGTATATATATATATATATATATATACACACGCACATAAATACAGTATATAAGCAACTATGACATTGTCTCGTCTCAAAGGAAAAACACTTTTAATGAGCATCATATTATTTTCACTGAAAATTGACATTTAATACATTATTCTGAGATTTATGGAACAACAGTCGTTGCTATAAAACACAAAAGAGAACAAGCGAAACCGGATAAAGGCGACGGAATCCTGTATTTACAACCACAGACAGTCCATATAAATAACCGAGCGTTTCTTTGTTCAGAATCGGACGTCACGTGACCGATCAAACCGGCTTGTGATTTGCCACATCATCAGTCTTTGCCGGCGCCACCAGCTATTTTACAAGCTTAAGGTCAATCAAAAGTGAAATGAAGTCCACTGGAATCCGTCAAAAGTGGAGCGAACAAAAAGCTTCGCGGAACGTCATTCAGAGGGTCCGTAATAAATAGAGACGTCCACATCCTCAGGTCCAGACTGCTCAACTTACTCCAGTCAACACGCTCGGGAACTCCTCCGGCTGTTAATACTCACTGCCAGACACTCGGGCCTCCTGATATATATTTTCTATTATTTTTTTTTTTTTCCGGTGTTCTGAAAATTCTTCCTACAGCTCAGAAGTTCCTACACTGATGTCACTGCTCAGCTGTTCCTAGCTAGTGCACTGCACTAGCGCGTCAAAACTGAATACTAATATAAATAACTACAAAATATAGTAACACGTTACGATTATCTTGCGTACTGTTATAAGTGTTCGTGTTCATTTAGTGCATTTATGTTTATTCATCGGTCCAACGCTACAATATCAAAAGTACATACAACAAAAGTACAGGTAGAAATGTGTGTACGATCAGGTAGGAGAAAAAACGATAGATATAACAAATTTTTTAACGCTCGGAACAGCTGAGCAGTGACATGGTGTTTAACGCGCGCTCAGCTCGATGATTAGGAACAGCTGAGCAGTGACTTCGTTTTAACGCGCAGCTCAGCGCGATGATTAGGAACAGCTGAGCACTGAAATCGTTTAAATGCGCATGCGCAGTGTACAGTGTAGGAACAGCTGAGCAGTGACGTCAGTGTAGGAACTTCTGAGATGTAGGAAGAATTTTCAGAACACCGGGCCTCCTAATACTCACTGCCGTCGTACCTGAAGGGGTGTGTCATGCGCTCGGGGTAACCGGAGCTGTAGCTGCTGTAGCGATAACCCTCAAAGTTCTCCGCCCGCTCCATCTTAGCCGGGACGTCCTGATAAGACAGGGCGGATTTAATCACCCCGGAGTCGTCGGGAATCTTCGAGTCCGAGTAGGAGGTGGGCGTGGCCTCGTCCAGGCCCTTCATGTCGTAGAGGTTGTCGCCGTACTTCACCACCGCGGGTTTGGGGCAGGGCTGGTAGGAGACCTTGGTGGTGGTGGTGATGATGGTCTGCAGGGCGGCGGGCGAGGCCGGGGCGGGGCCCGGGTAGCGGCACGGGTAGTCGGGGTTGTAGTAGTGGTGGTTGGCGTTGGCGGGCATCTGGCTGAAGTCTCCTCTCTCGCCGTAGCCGCTCTTGTTGAGGATCTGCTTCCATCCGTGATGCTTCGCCGTGGCCTCGGTGGCGTGGGAGACGCCGCTGTACACTGGGAAAAAATGTGACGTGCTATTTACGTGAAAAACGTTTGGTGACATTTTGTTTAAGCTGTTTCTCAGAGCTTACTTTTTAAGTAGAACTTACTTGATCAAATCATCGTGAAAAATTCAGCCTGATATTATTCATCTATGTATATCAATCCCACAAGATCCTTTTTATATTTCTTGAATATTTTTATATTATATTTTTACTTTTATTTTGTTTATTTTTCCTTTACATCTCTTTATTACATTATACAATGACAATAAAAGTCTCTTACTTTTAATTTAACAATTCTTGCGGATCGGAAAAGTGGATTGGGCTTTTCAATTTGAGAAAATAAAACCCAGTTTTCTCAATTTGTTTGACTATTGATGGTTTGAATGCTAAACACTTGATTGGCAGAAGAAAAACACTTTCATATATTTCCTCACTCATTAGATAATATTCTCTATTAAGACCTTCAACAGCAATCCAGCCTCAACCTCATTATGAAGAGCAGTAGACACATTGGTGGCGAGATGGTTAGTTACATTGTTTAAATATATATTGTCATCTTTTTAAGATAAATCGCTTCAATTTATCATTGTTATAACGTAACAGTTAATGTAAAAATGCTTGTGCTTTATTTTAAAATTTAAAAAGAACTAGCAAGCAACACATGCAAGCTTCTCATTGGCTCTTCCAAGGAACAAGCTCATCTGATGATTTGGAGCTGAATTAAAATTGCAAACCAATTGAACCAATTCTCTTAAAATAAATGTGAATTCCTATTTTCTCAATCTCGTTGATGAAAAATGCATCTCTTAAATTGACCCCGAAAATGGTTTGCTTAAAAAAGAGGTGAAATTTACCATTTAATTGTTTTTGCCAAAATGTTCTCAATGTTTTAGGAGAAACACAGAACAATGTTGATTTTTTTCAAGGACGCATGCACATTCTTTTTAGCAATCGCATCATTTTTTAATGATAATTCCAAGCCTCATGATTGTTTTTTTTACAGACTTACCGGTGTCGGGCTCGCTCTGAGGACTGGCCGGGTCTTTATATAAGGAGGTGGAGTAGGGGCTGGTGCCCAGGTATCCCGGGACAGCGAAGTCGTACCCGCAAGGCGGACGCGTCACGTACAGGCGGTGGTTGGGCTGCTTCTGCAGGGCACTGGAGGCGTCCACCATCCCGCTGCTGGCGTGAGGGTCGTAGGGGAACTTGTAGGGCTCGGTGTTCTGGAAGGACGGGTAGTGCTGGGCCTGGAGGGGGAAGTTGGACTCGGCGATGATGCTGAAGCGCTCCGGGCCCTCCATCGCCAGCGGGTGGATGTTCGGGAAGGTCACGTCGTGGTAGCGTCCAGGCTGGTGGAGAGAATGAAGGATGGAGTTTGTGTGAAGACAGGGTGTATTTTGCATCATTTGTGTGTTTTGTGTGAATTAGGAATTGCTCTATTTGTTGGATAAGGGCAAAATTGCGTTTGATGGGAACCAATTTAAATGGCACTTGTTTGTAAAATATTTTGCATAGTTTGTGTATTTTGGATGATTGCTCTATTTGTTGGATGAGGTCAAAATTCATTTTGATTGGACACCAATTTAAATGGTACTTGTAAAATGTGCTGTTTTTGTATACAATTTTTATCCCAAATATGATTTAGTTTTTACTCTAATCAGAACAGATACCAAACAGGACAACAGTAACATGAAATCTAATAGCCAAATCTAATTCTGAAATATGGTTTTAAAATAATGCTTAAAAGGGTTTAAAAAATAGTTTTATGCTAGAAATTAAATAATAACAATACCATTATTGTATAATGAATATTCTTATTTAATATTAATAAAACATAAATAACAACAACAACAACAATAATAATGGATAGATAGATAGATAACCTTGCACAATGGTGCAACGAAATTTAAGGTGCAGATACAAGAGACATAAATAACATAATAGTCAGTGCATAACACAATAGTCAGATGATAACAACAATCATAATAATACAAACAATAGTAATTATTATTGTTCTTATTGTTGTTGTTGCTGTTATTTGATGATTAGTGCTCATTTTGAATTAATTACTAAAATAAAATCTTAGTTTTGTACAGTACGAAGAGGGCAAATCCGTTACCTCGGGCTCCGCTAGTCTTCTTTTCTGCAGAAATGGAGGAGAAGACATCCTCCTCTTCACCGCGCTTCTTCTCGCCTCCGTTTCGGATTTGCTCTCTGGTCTGGGGTGGTCGTGAACACCCTTAGCCTTAATGAAGAGAAAGCAATTGACTTTTAAAAGCCCCAACAATAATGCTCAGAAGCTCTGTGCCTCTGCTTTGTTTGTGATTTTTTAAATGTATTTAAATTCACTTGATACCTGGAAGAAAATTGCCTTCCCATCAACTCTCCAGAAATTGGTAACGGGATATCCGCTGTGACCTCGGCAAGGAATCAGTTCCAGGGCTGAGTTACAGTTCGGACAGAGCTTTTCTGTAAACGATTTTTGAAAATGATTGTTTTCCACTTTGCTTTTTGTAAACACTTTGTATAAAACACATCTAAACATTTACTGTGCGTACTGCATTTGTTAGGCGTTAGATCTATACCAAGGCTCATGTTCTTGGAACAGTTTGCTTTTGGTAAAGTTACATATACGCTTCATAAGATTTTAATTTTTGAAGTAGCATCAATTTTTCGTTTTAATTTATTTTTATACCGACGACTGATAAACAGAAATGGTCCGAATATGTCAACCAAATTGTATATTATAGCATTTATATATTATGAGTCACAATTAATTATATTAGCTGCACAAATGTTTATCATTTTTTTTTTAATTGTTTGAGTTTTATTTTGTCAAATAATATTACATTTGTCTTAAATAAATGCATTAAAAATCTCAGAAACGAGCCGATGGTCTTATAACGAAACGAATAGGGGCTTCCTGTCACTATTCTGACGCTTATTTTGACAAGATTCAAATCCAAATAATTAGTACAATTCTAACAAAAAAAAGTGCGTGGGAAACAATGAGAACGTTTGTTAAACCTGCTTTATCAGGTTCAGATCTTGTTTAAAATGGCCTGTCAAACCGGAGCACACGAAACTGATTTTGTTTCTCGTGTCTCTTCACTCGTTTGTTTATTTTGTCATCACACTGTAAATCTCACATTTATTTTTTTTGTTTGTTTGTCGTCTGCTTTAATTGCAATAAAACTGAAACTCAACCTTACGATGCGTTTGTGCGTTTTATGGATACCGTTCAAGTTCAGACGGCTATTTATCACTCATTGTTGATGTCAAAGAATGATTTGCGGGTTTTTTTTTTTTTTTTTTTTTAGCTTTGCCCAAACTCACTTTGCTGTTTTTGCCGGGCTTTGTCGCAGATGGCGGGTCTCAGCTGGAGTTTGGATCCGTCCGGAAGAGAACAGCCCCGCGAACACACCACGACCCCGAGGCAGGACTTCTTCAGGATTTGACAGTTGTGGTTGTTGGTGTTCCTCATGGCCCATCCGCTCAGGTGTCTCTGCGCGTTCTTGTCCTCGCTGCTGTAGATGTAACGCACATATCCGTCCGTCCACTCCTGAAACGCGTCGCACTGCTTCGTGTCCTGGAGGGAAAAAAATATACAGATCATACTGAAAAAAGCATTTTAAAATCTCAAACTGAAATCACGCTTTTTTTCCCTCATCCACATGATTTAAAAATAATTTTAAAAGAGCGCAAGAACGACAATTTCACATTTTAGCCTCGGTAATAACGAAATAATAACGAAATGTCATTCTAGAAGCGCATATATGCTTTTAAAATGACACATTCTAGGCGAATAAATTATTTAAAAGATGAATCGGTGGAATAAAGCACCGTCTCGTTACCTGTGGAAGCTTTGGATCGTTTATATCCCAAGTCAGCTTCATTCCCAGTGAACAGACGCAATCTGAACTGTCAAACGGATCCGATGATTTGGACATGACGTCTGCGACTCCGAAACCCACGAGTGACGCTATTCCCGCCGCGGCTTTAATTGCACTCTAATTAATTTAATTGAATCAGATCGACGCGGCGCCCGTGCATTTTCCCAGTCGCTGGAGCCGGATCTCTCCACAAGTCTGACGCGCGCGACTCTGTCCAGGTGAGTTTCGCACAGGTAAGCTAATGATCTCAGGTAGACTCTAGTTGCGTCTACGTAAAAACGCCCCGCCCCTCGCGCAACCTCCATGCGCACGCGCACGCGCTCCAAACACTTCTCCCGGCGCAAACGTCGCACGGACCAAACGAGCTCACGCGCGGAAGGGAAATTGCTTGTGTTTTTCGAACGCCGTTTTCCTTACGCGTCCGAGATTTTAATCGTGGCGTTTGCAGTTTAAGGGGAAAAGAAGCCGACGGTGTGGGATTTCACGCGCACGTCAGCTGATTTGGCGCGCGCGGTTTTGGGACAGAGCGCGGCCGGACGGTCTCAGAACAGGACTGGTCCAGTCGGAGGGGAAACGTGATCTACTGCTGGTCATTAGTTGTTGTGTGTAAATAACACGCCGCACTGCTGACACAACACGGGGGAGACGTTAACACAACGGACCGCGGCTTTCGGGATCCGTCGACAATCACAAATGGCTTTATCGGAATCCGTTGGCACGTGCGCCCGCGCGCGCGGGAATGAGAACGAACGGGCGATTAATTACGAAGTCGTTTGTCCCGTTAGGCGCCGAGAACTTGAATTGATTTAGTTCATTTCTGGGAAATCATTTTCGTTAGATTAATTCGACCGGGTTCAAATCTCGATCAAGTCTAGTCCAATTTTTGGGACTTTTGCTGCTTCGGTCGTCGTTGGATATTAATTAGCTAACTAAAGTGCCATTTATAAATCTTGTACAGGAGGAACTCTGGAATGATCAATTAGAAAGTACAAGACCGTCTAATTTAAATGTCCGGAGCGGAAACGTTATCCAAATTAATATACATTTTCTACAAAAGATATATTATTATTATCAAGATCATGAGCTTGGTCCATAATGGAATTTTTTTGCTTGTTCAGTCTCCTGTTGATGTGCTGAGTGAGGGATGGTGTCACTTCCGGACTAGTAGCATCATTGAGCCGAGACATAGATGAGCTTCTCTCTTAAGTTTCACATTCACAAATAAGAGGTTTTTTTTATATAATTAATTTTTCTTTGAGGTTAAATACCATAAATCCTGGATGAAATCGCTAATTCAATTTGCATTAGAATAGATCTATTCTAGAATTTCCCCATTTTTGTGATAAACTGTATTTATTATTATCTGTATCTATGAATGTTATTATTATTATTATTATTATTATTATTACGTTTGTCTATAAATTGTACTATACAATTAATATTTATCATTATTGTTATAATCATTATCTCTTGTTTCCATATTTCTGTTTCCATATTTCTTGTTCCAGTCCCGTAATATGGCTAAGTGTGATTGTAAATAACGCCATATTAATGAAATAATTAAAATGGCAAAACGATTATTTGTGGCTCTGAACAATATTGCATTAAGAGCAGAAAGAGTCAAGACTTCACAAAAGCATGACAACACTCATTTCTTTTATGAAAGATGCATAAGAAAAAAAGGTGAGTAAAAAAGTAAAAAGTACGTTCAGAAAAATTAATTAATCTATACTGTTTTGTTTAGACATGCTAATAATGTCAATTTGCTTATTTCATTTGTTTTTATATTTACTTCACTGTGCGTATGTGCACTTCACTTGGATGGGTTAAAAGCAGAGCACCACTTTACTTTTACTTTAATTTATAATTCCTTATGTTTATTTTCTTATTTTGCTTATTGTTGTTGTTGTTGTTGTTATTATTATTATTATTATCATCGGTTAACTAAACGAGAGAACAAGAAAACGATTCTGATGTTTCTTTTGAGCTTTTTCCTTTATTATTTACAATGTGGGGAGGGTTAATTTGTATAATGGGACACTTGACCTTTCACCTTTGGTCACCAGCTGGTCATATACTGTATTGTAATTCAGTGAAACGCATTTCTATGGAGTAATTTACTCACATTCCTGCTTCGCGGCTCCTCCTGGCGGTGACAAGTGGAAGCAGCAGGACTGATGTTCTTTTCTGTGCTTTGTAAACAAAAAGAACTTAAACTTGAAGTTGCTATACAAAAGCACGTGCTACATTTTTGCTGCTGTTCCTTTGACCGTTACAAATAAATAAAGTGATTCAAGATACATTTTAGAAGTCGCTTGTTTAAAAATTCATTAAAAGTATAATTAATATTAAAACAATTAATCAATGAGACGAGCGTAAACAAAACCTTGCCAAAAATAAAATAAAAATAAAAAATGATGCTGCTTTAAAATCAATTTGCCACAACGACATCAATAATAATAATAATTGACTGAACCTGAAATTGGTTTTAACAACGGCTATTATCCATAGCTTATGAAGTTAGAACATGACGTTTGAAATACAGAACACGAACACGAGTTAATGCGTGCGCACGCGCACGCACACACACACGCACACGCACGCACACACACGCACACGCACACACACACGTGCAACGGGGGAGGGGGAGTTTCTTGTGGCTATTGGAATACGGACGGAATCCCGGAAGTGACGACTTAATTAATCTTAATAAACCGTTGGCCGTGTTTGATGAGTGCGTGGCGTGTGCGACACGGTGTTCGTCATGAGCGTGAGTTTCTATTTTTTAACGTCACATTTTAAGACACTAGGTGCTTTAAATGTTATGGTTTTCCAAATGCTTTTTGGTAAATTTTGTGAAGTACAATTCGTGTGATAATGCCAATGGGGCGGTGGGGGGGATTATTATTAATTGTTAAGATTTTATTAATTAAAATTTTATTAATTAATAATCATTATTAAGATTTTGTTATTAATTATAAATTAGTTGTAGTTGTAGTAGTAGTAGTAGTAGTAGTAGTAGTAGTAGTAGTAGTAGTAAAAACACGATTCTTAACGGAGAATTGACACTGACATCAATTGCAATCTAAGAAAATTTTTAGTTTAGTTATATAACTCCAATTTAATAAGAACATTATTGATCACTTGATTACTTAAATTCTGCTTCACAGCACATATGTAAAAGCTTTTAGAAGATTTTAGAAATATGTGTTTGAGAAGTCATTATCCATGTTTTACCAGCAGATGACGCTGTTGGATACTGTCCTCACGTCAATAAACTGAATAAAATGTTCGATTTTGTAAGAAAATAGAGAATATTCAAAATATACTTGGTTTTCTTTGTGTTCTGAAGAGATTATTGATTTAATTGTAATTTTATTTTATACCTTTTTGAAAGTCAATTTTGTTGAAGCAAAGTGCTTTACAGAAATAAACAGTACAAACATGTGTACCGTAGGTTTAATTTCATCGGCTGTTGAAAAATAAAAATAGAAAATTCACAATGCATAATGAAACTACAAATGTAGCCTCTGAATGTTCCTTCAGGACGCTTGCAATCTGCGCAGCACCGTGATGAGTCTCATGGAAGGGAAAGGAAGCGCGTCCTCGCTCGAGCGCCTCGACGACGCCATGATGAAGGCGAGTGATGGACCGTTCGAATCACACCAGCTATGCGCATGCGCGTTGTACAATTGCGTCATGTTCTGGCCTCCTTTGGAAGTGAAAACGGGGAGTTGTATCTATCTTAAATTTTACATATTTACAGTGTTAGTTAGACAATCAAACTAAAATAATATGAAGAGTAAAGTTCAATGAAGTTTAAACATTTTCAACGAATGTTCATAAAATGTACAACTTGCATGACAGTAAAGATAATTCCTGCTCAGTGACTTTAGCCTGAGTGTCTGTATAGTTTTCATATTTAGGACTTTTATCTAGAAATAGTGTATAAATGATCTAGAAACGTGTATTAAAGCGAATGAACGCAAGTAGTTGGTCCAAGTCTTTTTCACAAAGCAATTGATTTGTGTTAAATTTGATTCTCAGGAATTCGTCGGATGGCTACATTTTGTTCAAAACCTTGAAGTTGATTTCTTTCGCTTGTGTGGCAAAGGAAATGAAATGTATTTTTTTTTTCCTAATATTTTTGGAAACTCTTGAGAATATAATTTCTTTTATTCGCAAATGGGTATATATAATTTGTATTAATGAATTCCCAAGAATCTTATTTGTACAATTTTCACAACAAAAATCAATCCACGATGTAGGAATTTCTCCGCGCGTGTAGGACAAAATTTTAAAACCCCTCGTTGTTTTATTCTAACGGTCCTCTGTGATTCTAGGAGCTGCACAACCGCGACTACAAGAACGTCCGGCTGATGCTGCGAGCGGTAAACCATCTGCTCAAGCAAGACCCGCACGCGGTCCAGACGCTTCTGAGCCACGGCTTGCTCGTAAAGATGCGTGTTTATTTAATTTTTTTTTATTTTAACGACTTCAGTGGGGTTTTTTGTGTGACGTTAGCGGTGTGTCTGCGCGCGTCTTTACATGTTTAACTGGCTTGAGATAATGCTGGAGGAGCTCCAGGAGCACAGGAACCCACCCAAGGCCTCGCTGAAGATCGTGGAGGTTTTCTACGAGGTCTCCACGGTAGCAGGATCACGCGCATGCGCACTCCTCACGCGCGGCTAGTGACGTTTACACCTTTGTTCTGATCCACCGACAGGATCTGTGTCGATTCCCTTTTGCAGGTGATCAAACGTTCTCTGTTTGTGTGAAGTGTAATGTGTAAAGAGTACCGGACAGCCATACTTGAGTAAAAGTACAGATACTGTAAAAATTACTCCATAATTACAAGTAGCAAGTCACCAATTTCAAAGAGACTTGAGTCAAAGTGGCAAAGTGTACAATTATAGTATTAAGTACTTAAGTATTAAATTACTTAAGTAACTTAAGTATTAAGAAGTATGTTATACATGCTCAATATAGGCCAGAGTAAAATAAACTATTGTTTTCTAATACAGAAACAGAATTTAACCTCAATGTTTTAAAAAAGTCAGTATCAATCACATACATTTGCAAAGAAAAAAAAGTAGATATAAAATAAAATTCTGATTAGTAAAGTATATATTATATACATTATATAAAATTATATAAAGTTATATATTATATAATAACATTTATAAAACACATTCTTCCTCTTCTGACTATTCAAGGTCTAGTTTGAGTTGCTTCTCAAGTGATTAGAACAGTTTTTCTGCATTACAATTATACAAAGAGAAAACACAAGTGAGGTAACAAAGTACATTTACTCAAGTACCTTACACTCCTGCTCGTGTGGGATGAATAACGGCGGAATTGTGTGCGCCAGACAGCCTCAAGATTCTGGACGTGTTCCTGCTGCGGTTCGGCGCCGTGGTCTTGGATAAGAAGGTTCCGTTCTTTCTGCGCATTGAGGTAAAGAGACTGTTATAAGACCGGTGTTCTGAAAATTCTTCCTACATCTCAGAATGTCCTACACTGCGAGCTGCGCATTAAAATTACATCACTGCTCCGCTGTTCTCTGCTCAGATTTTTCTACTTTCCGCGCTACATGAGCGTTAAAAAATTTGTTATATCAATCGTTTCTTCTCCTACTTGATCGTACACACATTCCTACCTGTACTTTTGTTGTATGTACTTTTGATATTGTAGCGTTGAAAACAATGAATAAACATAAATGCACTAAATTAACACAGGCACTTATAACAGTGCACAAGATAATCGTAACATGTTACTATATATTATAAATATTTATTAGTATATAGTTAGAATATAATTTATTAGAATGTAATAGTATTCTAGCTAGGAACAGCTGAGCATGTAAGTGTAGGACATTCTGAGCTGTAGGAAGAATTTTCGAACACCGGACCACCTGCTCAGATTTACCGCCCGCAGGGCATCCGGACCGTTAATTCTCTGTTGGACAACTGTTCCAAAGACGTGAGGAAGACGCTGTGCCAGTCCGAGCAGCACGCCAGTCTGATGTAAGTCACCCAGAGGTGTAAAGTACTTGAGTAAACTTTAGGAATTTTTGTAAATATACAATGTATAATACAGGTGATTTTAAATTGAATAAAAACTACGACGAACGAGTAAAGAAATGGAAAATAAATCTTTAGACATGTATTGAAACACTGAGCGTAATATTTGTACTTATATTAGTACTTGTACTTTATTGATTGCGTGAATTTATCGGGACTGCTTGAATTTAAAAGTTGCCTATATTTTTGATTATCTGCACGGGTTACTAAGTAGCCAAAAACACTAATAGGTAAAAAAAATTACAATATTTACAAAAACTCAAAGTTTACTCAAGTACTTTGCATCAGTCATCCTACATACAATATTTCATGCACGAGCATCAGTTTATACATCTTGTTCTGCTCATGCGTGTAACGAATGATGCTCTAGGCTTTTTGACAACTGAAATTGGCAACCAAAGAACAAACTATAAATTCTGTTTACTTTTAGTTTTACTAAATGTTTTAGTTTGACTTCACTGTACTTTTTTTTTCACGTGGGCTCGGAAACAAATGGCCAGCATTTTGGATTAAAGGTGTATTCTGACACCTACAGTACTGTAAAATATTATGTCAGAACAATTTTCAAAGCTTTGAATTACAGTGTAAGGCTTGTAAACCAAGACAAATACTTCAGTAAAAATAATAGTTAAAGTTAAAATAATAACAGCAATAATGTAAGTAAAACCTCTACTGTGTTTTGTAGGGAGAGCTTGGCAAACTCACTGATCGACATTGGCGGTAAGTCTTGAGTTTTACAGACATTTTGCACTTTTTAACCAGTCGGTTAAAATTTTAACCAATGTTTCGGGTTCCAGATCTGATCCGAATCACTGAGCCCAGTCTGACTACTGATTCGATTCCAAATCGATACCTTTACATACACAACATAGATGTCGCTATACAAAAGTACCGTATATATTCTATTAGTGGCCTGTCTGATATTTTCTATTAGTCGCCCTTCTCAATAAAAGCATGGGGTGAACGTATTGAAAACAATTAAACACCTGTCTCCAATAGTAGCCTATATATAAGTTTATATCATATAATTTACATTACATTTTATAACTATATTTATATAATATAATTTTCAATAAAATATTTTTTGGATTAGAGCTGTCTCCGTTAGATGCAGGTCTCTATAATATTTTTTGAAAAAAAATTGACCGTCTACTATTGGAGGTCAGGTTCGGCCGATTTGTTACCGAATTATATTTTTTGGGGGGTGGTGGGCGCGATATCTTGAAGTTTTGTCCTTCATTTGCATGCTAAAATGTCACGCTAATGGTAAGACAACATTTCCAAACTTGACATTATTTATTAAACAATGATTTTTGTAGGAGCATAAATGTAAACGTAAATATAAATTGAAGCAAAATGAAAAGTCTTTAAATATAAACTTTTCGTTTTGCTTAAATGTAAAATATAAAATAAATCGAATATATATATTACTGATCTAATTTTTATTATAATCTAATATAAATATAACAAAGTACTCAAGTAAAAAACCCAAGTAACAAAATTAAACTCCTTTCAGTTAAAAAGTGACAGAATGTCATGCAAGAAACACGCATGTTCTCCTGAGAGGCATAAATATGGCCAATTTCACTAAATACCACAAGTAAAACTAACCAATGGCCAACAAAGTATAATCATCCTCACCGATTGGTCCAATCAGGAGGCTGCGTTCGCTCGCTAGTTTTCACAGCGAGCCGATTGGTCTGATTAAAGTCTGATTCATGAATTCAACATCTGCTTAAATCTGAGCAGTGATTGGAAAAAGGGGATTTAAATACGACTTGTGCAGATTATGAGATGCAGGTGGCCATCTCTGAAGCGCTCTGCAGGATGACGCCCAAGAAGCTGAGAAGCGTCTTCGCTGGGAAATGGTTCAGCTTCAGAAGTTTCGCCTCGGCCTTCAGCGCGATCCGAGACAAGGACTTTGAGACGGTACGCAGAGCTTCACTTCCTCCTCCTTGTCGTCTTCTGTGTCCCTTTACCATTCTAGTTCCTGTGGCGTGAAGGACTGCAGGATATTCCTCAATGAGCTCAACGACTACTACGGCACCTCCAGAAGGTATCGGACAAAACTGAAACGTTTCACTGTGTGTGTGTTTGTGTGACGCAAAATGAACGAAAAAATTGACTTTGACGAATGTCACTGTTGGGTCCAAGACACTTACCGGTCTTTGTCGAAAATAGTATTAAGATATAAAACACACAACACGATGGATTAAAGTTAATTTCAAAATTGCCGAGGAGCAGAGGTGTAAAGATTACCAGGCAGCCATACTTGAGTAAAAGTACAGATACTTACTGTAAAAATCACTCCATTACAAGTTACAAGTCATCAATTTCAAGAAGACTGGAGTCAAAGTAGCAAAGTATCCAATCAAAAATGTAGTGGAGTAGAGAGTAAAAGTTGCTTTTATTTGCGATACTCTGTACATGTACAAAGTAGCAAAAAACATACTTAAGTAAAGTAATTAAGTCCATTTACTCAAGTACTTTACACCTCTGCGGAGAAAAGAACGTAGACGTAACAACGGTTACGCTCAAACCAGGAAATGTATAGGAATCATGTATACATCACCATGTATAGTCATTTAGAGCATGAAGAAAAATGTCAGAATGCCGTATCAGGACATGGCATAGTTGGGAGCAAAGAGACAGTTACGGGAAGTTTGCGAGACGTTTGCTTACTTCATGGTTTAAGTACTGGACAAATTTTAAAGCTTTTCTTTAACAGTCACTGTAAAGAAATCAGGAAGAGAATTAAATGTTGAATTAAAAATACTCTCAGTTTTTGCTGAAACACAAGGAATCATGGGAAATGGAGTTTAGACTGTCAGTCAGTTATGCTTCCACAAACTCAATTGTTTAAATCGAAATATAATCATGACATGAGAGTGTCATTGGTATTATACATTGGTATTATACAATAGTATATGTGAATATGCCAATCTGCTCATTCTTAAACGCACACACTCTTGTTCAAATGTTGTCCTGCTTTAATTGGGTAACTTCTTCCGCTGTTTCCAGAGTTTTCTCGTTCCCGTGCATTAGTATGTTTCTGGACTCGACTGAAGTAAGAAACACAGACGCTTCTGAATCCTGAAGATGGACGCTTGCCTGATCTGTTTGTGTGTGTGTGTGTGTGTGTGTGTGTGTGTGTGTGTGTGTGTGTGTGTGTTTTTAATTTGTCTTTAACATTGACAGTATTAAGTACACAATGTCAACTTTGACAGTATTACACGCTAAAATAAAATATATATGTTAAATGATTAAATATTTTAAATGTCAAATTTCACTAGATAGCTTAAAATTTTACAACACCCCATAAAGACACACACTGAAAGTAAAATCTGACGCAACGTAAAATGCGTTTATATGAGATAATTGGGTAAATATTTATATTAATATATATTTTATAAATATATATTTAACATAAGTGTGCTCTCTCTCTCCCCTTTTTTTTTCTCCTAACACCTCTGTAAATTATATATGCATATACAGTGTATTCTATTTCTAATATTCGATATATTATATTCAAATATGTGTAAATAATAATAATAATACATATTGTTCGCTTTTTTAAATATAGTCATTGTTCATATATTCATTAGTGAAATCAATATACGAAACAGTTTTTAACAATAAATGCATGTATGTTAAATACATATATAAGAATTACCCATTTTATGAACATACGCATTTTGAAAATGGACAATATATTTAAAAACGATGTTTCACGAATACATTTCTTCTCAGTATGTGGAACGCTTTATTTATAATCCTTTAATGTTGACGATGATACAGAGAATGTTCTCTCATACCTTTTTTATATTTTGCTCATTTTCTCCATTTTCTCCTTTTTCTAAATTGTGCAACCGACAGCTTTACGGATTCAAATCGAAAGGTTATTGTGTGTGTGTGTGTGTGTGTTCATTCTATTTCTTTACCAGACTACCCTGTGGGAGATTATTCACCTGTCTAGAGACGACGTTAAAAGCTATGATCTACGAGGTGAAAAAGAATTAGTTTCAGAATTAGTTTTTTTTGTTTGTTTTGTTTTTGTTTTGGTTTCTCACGTGTGTGTGTGTGTGTGTTTTAGAGAGCGATGATAATAAGATCTTGAGGGTTGAGATGGCCGCTCCGCTCTGCTGGGGACAAATCGCAGGGACGACGATTCAAATCACCTTCGACTCCAAACACGCTGTTGAAGTCGCTCTGCTGCCGGTGTTTGCCGAGAACGTTCCGTCTTCACAGGTGTGTTTACTGCCTTCTGATTGGTTGGCGCTCTAGATCCAGTAACGAGTACCAGGCAACCATACTTGAGTAAAAGTACGGATACGTGCTGTATAAGTTACTCCATTACGAGTAAAAAGTCACCAGTATGAAAACGATTTGAGTCGAAGTAGCACAGTGTCGCATTTTAAAAGAACTCAAGTATTTTACTCATACTGAGTTTATGCCAAAAAAAAAATACAACAAAGAAATGTAAAAAAAAACTCTATTCATGAGGTTTTATTTTCCAATACAGAAACGACATGTTTCAAAAGTGGTAAAACGAATTCAATAAAGAACAAAAAGTCAGTCTCAATCAAACTCAAATGTGCGAAAGAAAAAAATTTAAATAAATCCTGGTAAACATTCACACGTCTAATTCACGTTCATGTGGTTTCTAATTCACAATCAGCTTCCAGTATCTTCAGCAGTCTACAGATGGCAAAACTGCCTCGTTCACCCAAGAAATTAGATTATTATTTATTATTAAATGAATATTAAATTAGATTATGGTCAGTCGCGCGCAATTAAGATGTAACGAGTATTGATAAGTGTCAATTCAAATGTAGTGGAGTGAAAAGTACAGTTACTCAGTCAGAAATGTAGTGGAGTAGAGAGTAAAAGTTGCAAGTACGAAGTAGCCAAAAACATACTGAAAGTACCAAAATACATTTACTCAACACAAAGCTCTTGGAAACAGAGTCGAGTGAACCGAGTCTCTGACGTAAGATGGCCATATATGAGATAAAGTGATGTCATATCTTGTGTAATAACTTGTATAAAAATGCACTCTGGTGGGTGGAGTTTGTTCTTTCGGGGCACAGATCTGTTCAGGCCTGAACCATCTAATTGAACATCTTAATTGCTAATAAAAGAGCTTGGCGTTGAATCCAACCCTGACTCGAGAAGTCTTTTAGAATCGGTTTATAGTTTTTTCAACACTTTTCAATTTTTGGCGTCACGAACAGGATTCCGGCCCTTTTTCAAGCCGAACTTGGAAACTAAAATAAACTTCATTTTGGGGGAAAGTTTTCCTCTTAATGTAGTCATGGTTCATTTTGATTTAGGCAGAGCTTGAAATATGAATTTAAAAGTGATTGAATTTTATCTTTGAGTGTTTTTTGAGTCCTTTAAGTGTAGGAACCCTGACTCTTGTTTAGCCACCGTCAAAAACCCAATTATGGCTAATTAAAAAATTAAACATGCAGAAATTCAGTTAAACGAGCCGCTGTTTCACAGATAGAAACTCCTGTTTCCACAAATGAACTAAAATGTACAAGACACAGGTACAGAAGTGATGTGGATGCGTCAAACCAATACGATCTGGCAAATCCTAATATAACGGTGGGGGCGGAGCTAGTTTGACTTATCTGCCTGGCAACAAATGAGGCTGAAAAGTGATTGGTTAAATGCTTGAATACAAAATCTATCGTGAAAAGTTAATGAAGGAAGAGGACGGATCATTTTGGAAGTGTTTCATTAGTTTCCGTAGACGAAATCTATCGTAATTGGTTTGGGTTTCAGATATTTTGAGGACTTCAGAAAAGGATCTGAAGGCCCAACACACACACACACACACACACACACTCACTCTCTTGAACACACAGACACACATTTTAATCACACAATTAGTAACTCCGTCTGTTTTATGATCATGTTAAGGACGTCATTCTAAATGATTTGTCATTAATAATAACGTCCTTGCGTGATAGTAAATCAGTGTTTTTATGTCTGCTACGAGTAACAATGTCTTTTAATTCACAGGACAGTCAATCGGATCAGAACGCGACACTGGCAGAAGGTTGGTTTGCCGCTCCACGTCACTGCAGGTCAGATGTGATGACACGTGTCTTGTACAGATTCCACGCTGGAACATCTGGAGCTCCTGCAGATGTTTGCCAGGCATGTTTATTCCGTGATCTATGGGTTGGTTTTAGGATCATGTGCTAATCTGAATGACACTTCAGTTCTCCTGCTGAAGAAAAGCTCGTTCCTCCTGAAGTCTTCCTCCAGGATTCGCCTTCCCAACGTGGTGGACGAGGTCGAAAGTGCGTGTTTTTCGCTTTTCCATGTGGGGAAGTCCAGAATCTTCAGTTCAGTTGGTGTTTTTGTGCATTTGTTGAGCGCAGAAGGACAGGATCTTCGGTGACGGATGTCTTCTGCTTTCAAGACGAGCCTTCGGATTCCGAGGTGTGTGATGCACAGTACATTTGTCCTTTACTTATTAGCTTTAATACGTCTTGTGTGAATGTTTTGTGATTGGAATCGAGGAAGTTTAACAAGACCGGCCCATGGCTCAAAGCAAGATTGTATTTTTAGATTTGTTTTTGGATAAATGTGCGTTTTTACGAAGACCACGAAGGACATGGAAAAACATTTTTTTGTGAGATCGTACAAAAAAATTCGCAGTTTTTGCATATGTTTGCACATTTTTTTGCATTGTTGTTGTTAAATTTTTATAGCCAATTATTTTGACCGTCCTTATCACTTGAGAAGCAACTCAAACTAGACCTTGAATACTCAGAAAAGGAAGAATGTGTTTTACACATGTTAATATATAATATATAACTTTATGTAATACATGTATAATTTACTAATCAGAATTTTATTTTATATCTTACTTGAAAATGTAAGTGATTGAGACTATTTTTAGATTTGTTTTAGGATAAATGTGTGTTTTTACGAAGCCCACGAAGGACATGGAAATTGTTTTTTTGCGAGATCTTTCAAAATAAAATTTGCAGTTTTTGCGCATATTTGCATATATTTTTGCATTGTAATTGTTTAATTTTTATAACAAATTATTTTCACCGTTACTTTCAATTACCAGTTGTTTATTGGCCTTTGGAGTCACTTGTAAAGATGCTAGTGTGACGTTTCACTTGTTGCGTGAATCAAATCTTTTCGCGTGTGCGAGCGTTGGGAATGTTTTTGCGGAATATTCGTCAATTGCCAATTTCACGTGAATTGAGTTTCACAAGAACGCATTTTTATTTTTGTTACATGAATCTTATCTTTAAATCTTATTTAAACGCTTGTTTAAACTTGTCAGTGTTCTAAAATTCTGTCCTACACGGGAGAATTTCCTACACGTGCGATATACAATTACGTCATGTGTCTTTGCAACCTCGCGAAGTAAAAACTGCAGTTTTTTTTTTCAGGAATTGTATCTAGAAAATCACGTGTATAAAAGCTGACGAGCGCTAGTAGTTTAATGTGAAGTCAGGAAACCTTAATTGTTATAAAATGAATAAATATTTATTTAATCGTTAAAGGATATTAAAAGAATAATTACCGTATTTGCCGTCATACACAAGTGTCATTTTTAACGCGCATAGCATGATGTAGCAAATTCTCCCGTGTAGGACAAAATTTTAGAACACCAGCGCTGACTTGGAAGCACTAGCCAAATATTGAAATAACTAATTTAGTTTTTACAAGGACTCAAACAAGAAAGTAAATAATCTGTGGTATTATTGTGTTATGTGAGGTGTGTATAACTTGGTGTGAGAGAGACTCTTATGAGGAAGAGTCAGGGAAGTTTGCTTACAGGAAGACAAAGATCGTAAGGTTCATGAGAGCGCTGTGGAATTATCAGGTTAGTGCCATTTAGACATTTAACAGTATATTACAAACACCGGACAGTAGTGATGCAATTTCACTTTTGTACCTTTTTTGTATTTGTAGAGTATTTTTGCTCTGTATACTGATTACTTTTATTGTCATTTAATGAATGAGTTTATTTATCCCACTAAGGGGGAATTTCTTAGTAATATATTATTTCAATAGTAAGTTTTGACTTCACTATATTTCTGTCCTATGATGATGGACAGAACTTTTCTATTGAAAGATGTGAGTGGAAAAGGGTCTCGGAAGGTGCCAAAAAAATTAAACGACTTATTATTATTATTATTATTATTATTATTATTATTATAGATTTAAAATTTTTAATTAAAATTTTTCTTTGTCACATACATACTATACGTGGTACAACATATGATCATATGTGGAATATTATATATATGTGAAATGTGTTTCTGATCATTCCAGCATTTCAACATAGGGCTGGAGGAGATACAACAAAATGTGCAAAGACGGATACAATAAAAGGATAAAGAATAGAAATGTGATGAAAAACAATAGATATAAAGATAAAATATGAAATGTTAATAAAAAATGCAAAATTTCCTAGATAAAAATACAATCGAATAACGTAGAAAGAGTAAAATTACAAAAAGTGAGTAAAATACAAAAAAGCGACTCCAGAAAGGGTTAAAGTGTTTAAATTTTAAACACTTAAAATAATAAAAAGTTTCGCTTCATCAGAGGTTTGTAGACGACGCTTCACGTAAATAAAACTTTTCCTCCAGAAGCAAACATCTGCCTTCAGCAGGATGGAGACCTTCCTTTGATTCATGGGTTGGTTTTGCAACATTGAATCATTGTAAGAGTAAAATCTTTTAAACTGAAGGATCTGATGTTACACGTGTTATGACAATGTAACAAGAATCAGTCTCTGTTCTGCCCCGCAATTATCACATTTCTCCGACTCATTTTTCAAACTTCTGACTGTTCGTTTTACTAAACTGTTTCATAAAATACCATAATGCCTTTTTTTGGTCACTGTATTAGACTAAAGGAGACGATTCTGTATCAACCACCAGATTCTGAGCTTTAGTTGTGGCTTTTTTGTCCAGGTGAAACGTGCCAAAGCAGTGATGTTTGGTCAGTCGTCCTTATCTAATGGGTAAGTGGTTTTATTTATTTATTTATTTATTTTTTCAAACACTGTAGAGTTTATCATTGTTTCAATTTGAGTACACTCAACTTTTCCAGATGTAATTGTATTAATTACAAGACACACACACACACACACACACACACACGTTGGATATAGATAGGTGTATATCCATCTATCCATCACGATAGATGGATATACACCTATTAATATATGTGTGTGTAATATATTATTTATGATATAAAATACATTATTAATAGTACAATTTATATAGTATAAACTATATTTTTATGTATATAAATGTATTTTATAGAAATATATTTATATATAATATTTTTTTTTATATAAATGTATATATAAAGGCTTTTTTTAAACTGAAAAATAATTTCTGGCAAGAACATTTTTGTCGTTCTTGAAGATTTTTAGAATAACATTTTTCTGATTCCCCCATTTATCTCAGAAGACCGAGTGAAGAATGGAGAATGTGATTCTCTCACAGACGTGGCTGGAAGGGATTTTTCACTTTGTTTTATTGACACCTTCATTCTTGTGTGATTTAAATTAAATACGTTTAAAAAAAATTTAATATATAAAAAAAAATGTAAAATAAATTACAAATTAAAAAAAAAAAAAAATGGAAAATAAATAAAAAATATTAAAAAATACAAATGGCCAAAAAAAAAAGAATTTGACTTTGGAACAAAATTAGCCAGATCAAACACCCATTTAAGCATTAACATTAAAATCCATAATTTCAAATCTACCAAATCCCAATTTTATTCACTCAAACTTTCTTTTTCCACAAGATCCACAAAGTCTCTTCCCGACTCCATCAGCAAAGCTCCGGTGAAGGTGAGTCGGCGTTGGTTTCTTTCTGGGATGCAGATGAACCTGGTGTCTCCTGAACTGAAGCAGAAGAAGATGCGACTGGTTTGTTCCGATGAAGAACTCCAGAAGCGGGAGAAGCCTCGTGCCGACTACACCAGGAAGAAGACGCGGGTCAAGGGTCGACTCAAAGGTCAGGCTCGGGTCAAAGGTCGGATGGATGTGCTGATGATGCTCCGTGATGGTTCCAGTTCTTCCGTTGTCCTCGGCCAGTAGCGGGGAGGAAAGTGCGCTGAAGGTGAAGTTCTGGATGACTTTCCACGTTCAGTCTGTGTTTAGTTGGTGGTGTGGATTTTTAAAACAATACATCTATATATGTATCATTTTTTTGTTATTTATTTATTAATTATTTATCTTTTATTTGTTTATCTGTTTTTTTATTCATCAATTTTTTTCATTTTTTTTTATCCTTTTTTAAATAATTAATATATTTTTTATTTATTTTATTTGCTTTAATTTTTATTTTATTATTTTGTTATTGTTTTTTATTGTATTATTATTATGTTTAAATTGTACTCATTTTTTATTTTATTTATTTATTTTAATTAATTAATAAATTTATTTACATTTTACATTAGATTTACTTATTATATATATATAATTTTTCTAAGCATTCAACGCCCAAACAAAAAGGCCAAGAAGGGATGATAATTCCAGGAAGGAAACTCGACTCCAAACCCGATTGGCCGGTTGGTGATGACGTGTCACAGACGCGCTTCATGGCTGATTCGGGTCAGTCATCCAACCATCGGTTCAATCCCGAGCCTCTTCTTCCCTTTCTGGGTCTCGGGGAGCTGGAGGACACGTTCAGGGTTCATGATGTCGGTTTTTTGTGCTTTCAGGATTTCCAGATGTTTCGGGTTCACCATTGGAGTCATGTGACCACGCCGAAGAGGTTTCACTTCATGTATGATGTAAACAATCAGTGATGGTGGAATATTATTGTAAAAAAATATCTATGTGTGTTTACTTTACACTTTATCTTTGACATGATCTAAAAGTTTGTTTACACTTAATACTTTTTTTTTAAACTTTGGAGAATTTTTTTTAATCACTTATTTATGGATCAGGACAATTTCTTGATAAAAAATGATTCTTAAAATGAACCAAGATTTTTTCACGTATAAATTGATCACATATGTACAAATAGAGGCCAATGACCAATACATTTATAAATTTCATAAATTTGGGACGGAGACTTTTTTTTTTTTTTTAAATCATTTTTGATTTACGGCAATAAACTGTATTTAATCACTTGGATATTTAAAAAATATAAAAAAAAATATTTATACTAATTTGACCGTACTAGTCAGGTCAAACTTTCTGTAAATGTACGGGGGATTTTAACAGCAAAATACAGATTTATGCGTACAGTACGTGTTATTTATTTTAGGATTTGATCACTGTAATATAGTTCCAATAATTGACTTAATTGTACAGTTATATAGAGTCGTAAGCCAATTTATTAATAAACCTAAGAAAATAGAAATGTAACTGACCAAAAAAAAACTGTCATAAGTTAATGAAAACGGTACTGTACTGTAATATCACAAAAAAAGCTTATCATTTACCATTTATTATAGTGCTGTAAAAACGCATTTACCACGTGTTTTCAGGGGCGTGTGAGTGAGAGGGCGGGACTAGGTCGACCACGCCCACTCCACTTCCTGTCTGGCTCTCCACAGCAGCACGCGGCAGGTAAACGAAAACGTTTTTTCTACTCATCCCAGTCAAATTAGGACGTCTGTGTCTCTAACCACACACTCTCTCTCTTTTTTTATTTCACTCTCACACTCTTCTCTCGCCTACTTTTTCTCTCTCTCTTCCTCTCTTTCTCTCCCTTGCACACACTCTTTCTCTTTTCCTCTTTCTTGCCGTTTTCTTTCCCTACCCGCTTTTTCTTTCTTTTCTATATTGCTCTCTTTCTTTCACGCTTTCTGTCTCGCTCTCTCTCTCGCTCTCTCTCAGGCGAAGCTTCTCATGGAGCTGATGAAGAGGAGTCCGAGGAGGAAATGGGTTCCGGTGTCAAAGCTGCTTTTACTGTTTTTAAAACGCAGTTGAGATCCTACTTTTCTGTGAGTTTGTGGTCTCTCTCTCTCTCTCTCTCTCTCTCTCTCTCTCCCCCCCCTTTCACTTTCTTTCACACACACACACTCTCTCTCTCTCTCCTTTTCATTTTCTCACACTCTCACTCGTTCACCGAAACACACACACACTTTCTCTCTCCTCTTTTCATTCTCTCACTCACTCTCACTCGTTCACACACACACACACACTCTCTCTCTCTCTCTCTCTCTCTGTGATGCTGCGTGTCTGTTTGGGATCCAGAGCAGGTACCAGAAGATGGAGCGGCGCTCGCTCTCGTCTCTCACAGACTGTCAGAGGAGCGTGAGCGTTCTCCTGGGGCGGGTGCACCAGCAGCGGTAGGCGTGGCCCTGAGCTGGGGGCGGGGCTGACTGGCTCTGTGTGCAGGCTGGTGCATCTGGAGCGCTTCCAGGAGACGGTGGTGCAGCAGGTGGAGCTTCTGGAGCAGGACTGCCGCTCCCTCAGAGACATCGAGCAGGACATCGTGGTCTGGACCTCAAGACTCTCTCACACAAGCCTCTTCCACACGTGCAGAAATACCGGTGTTCTAAAATTCTGTCCTACACGGGAGAACTTCCTACATGGTGCTTTGTGCACGCGCGATATACATTTACCGTATTCTCTGGACTATAAGCCGCACCTGTATATAAGCCGCATCCGCTCTATGAACCATTTTGAATTGTAAATGTACATGTGTGTAACTAAATAGATCCGTTCCTAACCTGCATTTTAACACGGCAGCAACTTTGCTGATTAAAACGGGACAGAAAAAAAGAGGAAATAAATGGTTTTTAGAGTATTTATCTTCATTATTAAAAAATCTGCAGAATAGCCGCACCTTTGTATAAGCCGCATGGTTCAAAACCTACGAAAAAAGTAGCGGCTTATAGTCCAGGAAATACGGTATGTTATGTTCTGGCCACATCGGGAAGTAAAAACGGATAGTTCTATCTATCTTAGAATGTAACAGTGATAATTAGACAATCATAGTAAAATAAAATGAAGACTATAAAGAAAAAAGTTTGGTGACGTTGAAACGTTTTCAACGAATGTTCACAAAATGTACCATTGGCACGACAGTAAAGATAATTCCTGCTCAGTGACTTTAGCCTGAGAGTTTAGTTTTAATTTTCAGGATTTTTTTCTAGAATAACACGCGTATAAACGCTGATGAACGCAGGTAGTTCGACGTGTTCGCGTAATGTAAAGTCAGGAAACCTAGCGTTCTAAATTGTCATAAAATAAATACAATAACATATATACATATATATGTGTAAAAGTAACCGCTGAAAGGATATTAAAAGAATAACTATCGTCATTGCACAAGTGTATGTGTTTTCAGCGCGCTGTAGGAAATCCTCACGTGTAGGATAGAATTTTAGAACAGCGGCGTGCACTTATGTGTGAACAGACAAATGCCGGAAAATCCATTCCGGGATTGTGCTGGCATTTATTCATTTCATCAGTTATTCATGTTTACAAAGGCACACGAAAATACCGGGATTTGGAACCACTGTGTGAATAGTTCTTCACCGGTAAAATGCCGGCGCTTGTGTGAACGGTAATTACCGGTAAAGTCGTTCTGGTATTTTTTTTCTGCATTTTTCCGGCATTGCTGTGTGAAAGGGGCTAGAGTGTTTAATGTGGTTAAAGTCCGTCAGCTTCTGGGCTAATCTGCTCTGTTCTGTTCTGTTCTTGCGTCATCTTTCAGAGTTTCTGGCAGTCCGAGTCCAACGCCGTTCAGGCTTTCTGCACCAAGCAGAAGGAAAGGTGGAACACTTTCATTTGACTTTTTTTTGTAATTTGAATTTAATGTTTATTTTTGCTCATTTTTTATGGATTAATAACATTAATTTATCGTTTTGTTTTTCGTTTTGTATGGTTTATCAGTTTAAAACTTTTTTTTTTTTTTTTAAGTGTTATTTTACAATTTGTTTCTGTAAACTAAGCCAACGTTATGGGATTGAAACTCACAACTCTGATTCAGTTCAAACTTCAACCACAGTTCGAGTTGAGAAACTTGTAAACCTCAAACTTAATTGTGGAGAAAAAAAAAAAAGAGTATTCTTGAAAGAGTGTTCTATTTTTATGCCCATTTCATGAATTATTGGCAACTAAAGTCATTAAAATTATTTTAAAGCCATTTATTTGCTAAATTACATAATTAAAAACAAATGTTATTTGTGTGAAAAATGCTGTCAAAAGAGAAGTTTGAACTCTCTCTCTTTTTTTGTCTCTCTCTCTTTCACTCCCTCACTCTCAATCACTCACCAACTTTCTCACTCTTTCCTCACGCTCTAAATTGCTCTCACTCTCTCTCAATCGCTGACTTTCTTTCTCTCTCTCAATCACTCACCAACTCTTTCTCTCTCTCAATTACTCACTGACTCTTTCTCTCTCGGTCTCTTAATTTTCAATTCTTAAATGAATCTTTTCCAATGTATTTCACCGGAGTAGTGTTTGTGCAGTTTTGAGGGGATAAAGAAAGCGAGGCCTTGTGACATTCGACGTGACTTTATTCATCTGCTACGCTGTGTCACACACAACAACTCGAATCGAATCGACTTCAGTGCTCAAGCCCAATTCGTTAAAAATGATTCTAGATTGAAACTGTTGGACTCGCCAGTTCTAAAGGGTTCTGATTGGCTCTATCTTGTCTCACATGGTCTGTTAGTTACGTGCCGAGCTGATTCCTGTGCAACTACAGGGTTAAACATCATCTTCTTCTTCTCTATCAGACTGGATGTTCTCGGAATCCCAGACGAGAGCTCTTCCTCCCGATGAAGAGGATTTCCGTAAGCCGATCTCCTCGCAGACTTACAAACATAGAGTATTGATCCGTGTGATGAGCGCCACGTCTCAACATCAGCTCCTCAACACCAGCTTCCGGTTCCAGATGAGGCTGGAAGTCATTGGCTTTCGTTTCTTTTCATCTACCTTTTCTGTTTGGATGCACATTAAACGACCCATGTGGAGCGAGAGTGATTGGCTTTTGTGAAGTGAGGCGTCTACTGTACTATCTACTGTACTCTTGCCACAATCGGATTGATCTGGGAGTTTAACACTGCGGAGGCTGTTAGTACAAAATACGCCACTTGAGACGAAAAATAAAAAATATTGAAAAGTTGAAAAGTCAGTGCGTCTTCGGAACAGATCGACGTGAGCGCGGATCTGCCACGGAACGATAGGGGAAAAGACGGAATGTTGATTCCCAGAGAAAGTCGGTTGGATTTCCAGGGTGAGAAGGTTCTGAAGGCGTCTGCTGTCCATGATGGTGGCGAGAGAAGGTCTGAAGGGTGTGAGTGAGGAAGGTGGGACTCTTCATCACTGCCGCTTCTGCTTGGACAGGCCGTTGGAATGGTTCCTGACGTCTCCTCCTTTAGCGCCTGAGCTCCTCTTCCTGTACGTCTGAGAGGAAGATTACAAAGCTGGTGAGATGGAAACCGGGACGATTAAGGAGTCAAAAAAAGTTCTGGATACTCCGTACAAGTACAAAGTACTTTTGTGAGGAAACGCAACGGTAAAGTAAGTCTGCTAGCAACTCAGACATTTTAGTATTATTTTTTTTCTTTTAATATTTTTACTGCGGTTTCAAACCACAGCTGAGGACAAAATTATTTGCCCCGCCCACAAAATAATCATTGTTTAATAAGTATTTCAAAAGTGCTTATATTTATAGTTTACAGTCCGTAATTTATAGTCTTATATTTTTGAAACTCGGCACAAGTACAAAGTAGCAAAAATTACAAAGTAAAATAATTACTATTTACAATAATTCCTAAAGATTACTCAAGTACTTTATACCTCACAATTATTATCAACGCAATAATATAATTATTAATAATGCAAATTTGTGGTGGGTTTTTTTAATTATTATTTTATTTTTATTATTTAAGCTATTATATTCACCCGTTTTATATTCCTTCTACTATGCACTTTGAGCAGAGGTATAAAGTACTTTTTGTACATTTTGTAAATATACAATGTCTAAATATGCAAAATACAGTTGATTAAAAAAAAAAAAATGTACGACGAACGCGTAAAGAAAGTGAAAAAAAATCTTTAGACATTGAAACACTGATAAATTGATTGTGGCAATTTATTGGGACTGCGTGAATTCAAAAGTTGCTTGTATTTTTGACACTCGGTAGCCAAAAATGCTTAATCCAAAAAAGTTTACAAACAAATCCCAAAGTTTACTCAAGTACTTTACACCTCTGGCGGTTGAGACGGTTGTAAAGTCAAGTCAACTTTATTCATAAAAGCACTTTTAAAACCGCAGACTGACCAAAGTGCTGTACACTAAAACAACCACACAATCCAAAAACATGGTCACAATAAAATGACCAAATATAACAAAAAATCACAAAAATATTGACCTCACCTGCATGTAGAAGTTGACGAAGAGGACGACGAGCGTGCACATGTAGAAGGTCTGGAACTTCAGGCAGCCCAGAGGAAACCCGCACGGAACCACCCAGGCGCTGACCGTGTGTGTGATGGTCAGCACAAACTGGACCTGGAAGCAGAACTGCACGTCACGGGGACGGAAGAGGAAGAGGAGGAGGAGGAGGAGGAGGGATGGAGGTGAGAGACTGACCAGCTGGGCCTGTGTGAGGTAGCGCTTCCACCACAGGTATTTCTGCATGGATGGGATGGTGGACAGACCGTAGTATGAGTACATGAGGATGTGGATGAAACTGTTCAGCATTGGGCCAAAGAAACCTCGGGGGAGGGGCAAACGTTACAGTTACACACAACAATGTCGCTTCTTAATGGCGAAATGATCAAACGTGAATTTCCGACAAAAATGCAACAACAAAAATGACTTCTGGCACAACCCTTTCTCTAATTGGCTGGTGAGAATATGATTGACGGCTGCTTGACCTAGGAAGTTGAGGAAGAGATTATTGGCGTTTTTTTTTAAACAAACAAAAATCATTATTTATCTAAACGTTAATAATAAAATATCGTAAATATCCAAGCGACGACAAAAACGCTTTGCTTTTGTTTTTACCTTTGCAATCTTCGCGTTTCAAACGTTTTTTTTTGGCTTTGGATTTTATCGTTGGTTTAGTATTGGTCTTCCGGCACAACCCTCTCTCTGATTGGCTGGTTTTCGTTTCAAACGTTGTTTTTCGCTTGGGATTTTCTCTTTGGTTTAGTTGTTTTTATTTGCGTTTGGACTTCTGGCACAACCCTCTCTCTGATTGGCTGGTGAGAATATGATTGGCGGCTGCTTGACCAGGAAGCCAAGGAAGAGATTATTAGCGTTTTTTAAACAAACGAAACATTGTATCATTATTTTTATTGATAATAATAACAACAACAGTAATACTTTATTATTAGTATTATAATATTTTAATACTATTACTACTCTATTTTAGTCGCAAAAAAAAGAAACTGGCAAAAAAACTGGAAGCGAAAAAAAAACAAAGGTAAATAGGATGCATTTTCGTTCACTTCTTAGACATTTACGTTTGATAATTATAGTTACAGTTTACTGTTTGACACGTGGTCACGTCACTTTGTTGCAACAATGTCGCTTTTTATGGCGTGGCATAATGATCAAACTCGTATTTTCGAGCAACGACAAAAAAAGCTTCGTTTTGATTTCTCGCTTTCACGTTTTCATCTCAAACATTGTTTTTCGCTTCGAATTTTCCCATTGGTTTCGTTTGTTTTTATTTGCGTTTGGACTTCTGGCACAACCCTCTCTCTGATTGGCTGGTGAGAATATGATTGGCGGCTGCTAGAATAAAATCTGACGCAAATAAACACATTTAATTAATCGCACGAGTTAACGCGTTAACTTTGACAGCCCTAATACAAATATAAATAAACTGAGATACGAACTCGGCTACCGAACCCATTCTACTGGTAGGTCCAGGTTCCACTGCATTAGAACCAAAGCCGTTCCGCTTCATTCACTTACTCTGTCCACACGGGATCCAGTTGAGGACGCACCACCAGATGTTGAACATGGAGGCGTGATGATACACGTGCAGGAAACTGATCTGGCTGTTCTTCTTCCTCAGCACGATGAAGATGGTGTCCAGGAACTCGATCAGCTTGGAGAAGTAGTACCACCACAGAACCTTAGCCACCTGTTTGTGTGAAACATGAGGACATGACTGGTACTCTACCACCATACGTACCAATAGTAATGATTGTTTTTAGGTTAATCTTACTTCTTCCAGTGCTATTTGTCCCCTGCTAATTGTCGCTGCCTAATGTTTTTTTTATTTAATCTCTGTTATCGACTAATTAAAGCGTATACGCACTAATAAGACTAAGAACTAATAATATGTAAGAACTAATAATATATAATAAAGCGGATATGCACATCTTTCTCCGGAACCATTATATAAAGATCATAATAATAACATTTAACAAACCTAACTTGTGACTCGTATCATTTTGATATAGTTTAGCTTGAAAAATAGATAACAAAAAGTCGGTTCTAGTGGTCAGAACTTTGATTCCCAAGATCCTTTGCTCTCCAGTCAGACTCCGCCCATGCGAAGGGCGAAGGAAGAATTGTTATCCCCTGTTTATAACCCAGCGTTTTGATTGTGTCTTCCTTGGACTTTTTTTACTCCTTGCCCGTGTTCTTCGTTTTCGACTGTTGCAACTTGCTGTTTTTTTTTAATTTATTTATTTAATAAACTAATAAAAGCAGTTGTAACCAGTGCTGTAGTAGTCATATTTATTACTTTGGTAGAAGTATAGATACTAGAGTTTAAAAAATACTTAAAGATTTAGTACTTAAAGATTTTAGATACTTGAAGGATAGTAAAAAGATTGAGAAGTAAAAGTACTAAGAAGTACTAAAACAAACTAAGTTCAAGTTCAAGTTCTGAGCATTTTTAAGGGTTTTTACTGTCTTAAGCACACAAACTACTTAAAAGTAAAAGCAATGCAAGAATAAGATGCCATTATAGAACTATATTTTCATGTTAAAGTGTTGCGTTAAAGTAATTAATTTTATTACAGTGCTTAGCCTTACACATTAATGATACTGAGCATTAGCATGTGTCTAAGGGTGGAATATATGATGACTAATATTACAAATTAATTAACATATTTTTATTACGAAAATAATTCTATTACGAATGGAACAAACCTGAACTTGAACTTATAGATGACGTATTTCCGTTTATTTGTGGTTGCTCCTAACTTGAAATGTGGCAAAATGGACACTTGTATTTATGCCAACATTTGAAATGTGCACGTTTTTGAGCCACTAAAATTGGGGGAAAAAAACGTCTTATAAAGCTTATAATGGCATAAATACGGTAGAAGATGTCCAGAGTTCAGAAGATGAGGCACTTTTAGGAAGTTGAAGGACTTGAGTACTAGTTAAGGCTCTAGTTAGGCTCCCACTAGTAGGTCTTATTTTCCGAGCAGGCGAGGAGAACTCACCCTGATGTCCCGATCGCCCGCCTCGTCCAGACTCTGACACTGCAGACGATACCCAGCAGACCAGACCGAGGAGATCAGCTGAAACACACACACACACACACCAGTGAGGGACCGGTCGCTATGACAACACACACACCAGGGGTGTAAGGTACTTGAGTAAATGTACTTGGTTACTTTACTTAAGTATGTTTTTGGCTACTTCATACTTGCACTGAGTATCAATAATATAAGCAACTTTTACTTTCTACTCCACTGCACAGTACTTTTCACTCCACTACATTTGAATTGACATGTGCCGTTACTCATTACATTGTGATTCATTAATATCGTGGTTAAATTATTGGGCGGACGAGGTGATAGCGCCATCTACAGGCTGCTGGCGATACTGGAAGCTATTTGTGAATTAGAAACCACGTGAACGTGATTAGAGAACACCAGCTTTTGCCGAATCTAAATAAAAATATTGGCCCTTTTTGATGCTGAGAGCTCTCTGAGAATCATACATTTAGCTCAGAACTGTATTTGTTTTTTATTTTGTCGGTTTGAGTTGGATTTGAGACTGACTTTTTGTTATTTTGATTTATTTTGTTGCACCACTTTTGGAACATCGTGGTGTAAAATTTTGCTCCTGTACTAGAAAAAAAAAACTCATATTTGTTTTGATTGAGACTGACTTTTTGTTCTTCTATATTTTGCTGCACCACTTCTGAAACATTGAAGTGTTAAATTTTGTTCCTGTACTAGGAAAAAAAACCTCAGAACTCATATGAGTAATCATAACTCGTAAATAAAGAGTTTGTTTTTCATATTTTTTGTGGGTTTTTTTTGTTGTTGCCTAAAATCAGTGTGAGTAAAATACTTAAGTTCTTTTATAATTGGATACTTTGCTACTTTGACTCAAGTCTTTTTTAAGCTGGTTACTTGTAACGGAGTAGTTTTTACAGTGAGTATCGATACTTTTACTCAAGTATGGCTGGCGGGTACTTCTTACACCCCTGACACACACACACACACACACACACACACACACACACACACACACCTCCACCAGCATGTAGGCAGACAGAAGAGTGACCAAGAAGTTGTACAGGAGCAAAGGGTTCTTCAGCGAGTAGGCCGGTCTGTTCTTCATGAGCTTCACGCCCAGGTAGACGGACGAGAGGTAGAGGAGGGTGAGCAGGAAGGTCGGGGTGTAGGAGTCCAGCAGGAGCCATCCTCTCACGCGCCTGTCTGAAACCACACGCTAGTCAATATTACCGTAGTGTCTGGACTAGAAGCCGCACCTGTATATAAGCCGCATCCGCTCTGTTTGTAAGAAAATAATAAAAAAGAAAAAAAAAACACTCTAAATAAAAATCCACTCTATTAAAAAAAAGTTTTGCAAGCCACAGATATGCCTGTTTTTGGATTCGATATTTACTACAGGAATAGAACGATTTTGAATTGTAAATGTGCATGTATGTGACTAAAAAGATCATTACCTAACCTGTATTTTAACAAGGCAGCAACTTTGCTGATTAAAACGTGACAGAAAAAAAGAGACAATAAACGCTACCTACAGTATTTTTAGATGAAGGGGTGAGGATTTGAAAAGATAGAATTTGACAGACCGACTCATATCTGCTAAAGAGGAAGTAGCGTATTCTTATTTGCATTTATTTTGTCTTAGTTTTGAATCTAATTCCGGTTTAGAGAAAAAAATCAGCAGAATAGCCGCACCTTTGTATAAGCCGCATGGTTCAAAACCTATGACAAAAGTAGCGGCTTATAGTCCAGAAAATACGGTACGTGTGTAATAACACCTTTCCTACTGGCATTGTGAGGACGAGGCCTTGAGAAGTTTGACTGGTTGATTGGCGTGTCCTTTCCGTTCCTTATGATTTGGAGGCTTTGCAAGTGCTAAAATAATATATAGATACAAATCTGGGTGATGGATTATAAGGACGTGGAATTGTGAGGACTTCATGTGTGGCCCGTTTAATCTTTTTTTTTTTTTTTTTTTCAGAGTGATATGACTTTGTCATTTTGTCAACTCCTAATGTTCTTGAGACGTGTTATGTGGTGTATTAATGCCAAATGGTGCAAATCTCTCAAGCTGTGTGATGCATTATAAGGGTGAGGAATTATGAGGACTTTATTTGTGATTGGTGGATTCCTTTTTTCTAGAGGATGATTGGCGTGTCCTTTCCGGTCCTTATGATTTGGAGGCTTTGCAAGTGCTAAAATAATATATAAATGCAAATCTGGGTGATGGATTATAAGGACGTGGAATTGTGAGGACTCCATTCGTGGCTGGTTTATTGCTTTTTAGAGTGATACGATATTGTCAACTCCCAATGTTCTTGAGACTTGAGCGGTGAATAAATTGGTGAATAAACGGCAAATGCTGCAAATCTCTCAAGCTGAGAGACGTATTATAAGGACGAGGAATTGTGAGGACTTCATTCGTGGCTGATTTATTCCTTCTTAAAGTGATATGATATTCTCAACTCCTAATGTTCTTGACACTTAAGTGGTGTATAAATACCAAATGGTGCAAATGTATCAGGCCGAGAGATGCATTATAAGGACCAGGAATTGTGAGGACTTCATGTGTGGCTGATTTATTCCTTTTTAGATTGATATCGTCTTGTAATTGTTTAGTGGTGTGTAACTGTAAACGCCAAATGATGATCAGACAAAAAAAACTTTGAAAAACAGCAATGTTGAGTGTATGAAGATTACAAGCTGTTTTTACAAGCAATCGTGTCAAAGAGGAAAAAAAAACGTGTATAAAATGTACGTTTATATTGTGCTAAATGGAGAGATTATGGACAAAAAGAAAGGCGCTATAGGTACACGTCTGTGAAGAATTATTATGTTCCGTGCGAGAGAAAATCCAAACCTCTTTCTCCAAAAAGACCGTCCACGATGGAGTTCAGCAGCCGGTCGAATGTCTCAAAGTGTTCCTGAGAAAGATACAAACAGAAGAATATCAGTAACTATTAAAGATATGTTGAGCAGCTTTAAACTTCCATTCAATTCAGCTTTACTTATAAAGCACCTTACGAGAAAACTAAAGTTGGCCAAAGTGCTGTACACAACCAATAAAACCATCAAAGATATACAAAATGTAAAAACAAGTATAAAACAAGGGTAAAACGATAAAAAAAAAACAGTAAAAACAGACTATAAAAAACTATTGTCATATGGGCACAACTATTAACTGGCCTTTTATGCATTATTGATTTGCTTCTTTATTGTCTATAGTTTTGTGTGTAGTTTTTTTTACATATTACGTTTAATGTCATTGTCTATATTTGTATGCATGTATGGATATTTCTAGTATGCATATACATATCTGAATACAGTACATTTATATATATTTACGTCTAAATCTCTGTATTTATTTATTCACTCTTAGCATCAGTTGATATTTCCGCTAGAACAGCATAAATATGAGCTTTGAGATGTCACCGGGGCGTCTGTGGTGTTCATTTCCCTCTCGAATCGATGATGCAGCTTTTGGAAAAAAGAATATTAATAAATATACATGTGCAAATATGAAATCGATGTTCGCTGTGAAGGTCGATCAGCCTTAAAAATAAAAGCCCGGCTATAAGACAGAGTGACACTTACCATTTAAATCACCAAAACAATAGAAAATCAATGGTGATTGCACACAAAAAAAAAAAACAAAAAAATATTTATCAGACGTAATAATAGACGGAGCGAGTGATGGAAGCCAAACGTATCTGAAACCTTGAGGCACAATCTCATCACAGATACGCAGCATTTCGAAACCCTGGAAGAGGAGCAAAGCATCGTGGGTAGAGACGTAGGCTGAGGTTTATGGTGACGGGGGGAAAGTGCAAAGCCTGGAGACTATCAGACAAGGTTTAATACACGGGACTAATCGGGGAAATCAGCGCGTGATACGGTTCCACACTGAACCAGTCGGAACCTTCTGATCGTCTGGACTCGGTCCAGGTCACCCTGACATTCGCTTCTCGCGCTTTAACGTACACCCGTTGTCGCTTTAGTCGTCACTTTGGTGCAAATTATACAATTTATAATGAGCAGAATTGGCTAAATTAAAAGCGCGTGTTGATCATAACGCCCAAGGTTGTGGGTTCGATACTCGCGACGGTGCAAAGTACTTGAGTACTTTAGGAACTTTTGTAAATTTTGTAAATATTTTTTTACTTATTAGTATTTTTGGCTGCTTTGTACTTAAATTATACAAACACATGAGCAACTTTTAAATTCACACAGTCCCAATAAATTCACGCAATCAATAAAGTACAAGTACTAATACAAGTACAAATACTACGCTCAATGTTTCAATGTCTAAAGAATTTGTTTCAGTTTCTTTATGCGTTCTTCTCTTTTTTTTTTTTTTTTAGAATCAATTGTATTATACATATGTATGCATATTTATATATTTACAAAATGTACACCAATTCCTAAATTGTACTCAAGTACTTTACTCCTCTATGAATAGCAGTACTATAGTAATCAGGGCTCACACAGTTTCTGAAAAGTGAAATTCAAGCACTTTCAGTCACGTTCAAGCTTCTCCAGCACCACACCGTTTGGGTAAAATACATATTTAAAGGTCTGTCTTAATACAATCAAAACCAAACTTTGCCCTTTTTAATCATATTTCGCATAATCACAAAGACCAAGCTGTGCTTTGTAATAGCAATTGGACAAGTGTCACTGTCGACAATATTACGTTTATCGTAATATGACTCGAAATGATTCGCTCACAAGTTAAAGATTTGAATCTAAATTTGGTGGTTTGGTTTTTTTTTTTACTGTAGTACGAGGGAACAAACATGGATAATAAATAGAATGTTATTATTTTACTGAAGAACAGAATAGAATGCCTTTATTTTCTCATTGTATCAGTACAAATCATTTTTACTGTTTTTTTTCCCCCAATAACAGTTATGTAATACATATATATATATAAATAATAATAATAAATAATTCAACCTTTATATATATTAGAGTTATTAGGCTATTGTGTCATATTATTAAAAGAAGTGTCTCAATTTATGGCGACTTGGAACAGATTAGGGCATTTACATATTAACTGCGTCCTAATTAATTCTGTAATTCGGGGTACCACAGTATTGGTTTGATGTGAAATGAGTATAGCTACTGTATAAAAACATTTCATTTAAAATCCAAGCATGTTTAAGGCCTTGAAGACACGTAATTGAAATTCATGCATTTTCAAAAATGTCAAGCAGCCGTAGGAACCCAGTGTGACGTAAGAAGATGTGGAGAAGTTTCCTGAAGCTCGAGAAAATCACAGTGTTCGCACCAGCCAAGATCGTGGGTTCGATTCCACAAAGGTTCGTGAATAAAACCCATGTACTGTAGCGTAAGCAGCCTCGGATAAACGTTATGCGTGAATCCACAAATGTCCAGTCGACAAACCGATGTTCGCGACGTCAAAAGTCTCGGGTTCGATTCCCAAAAGAAAGAAAAACGCGATTTACCGTGACGCAACTAAACGCTTAAACGCGATTTACGCAGTGCAATGCGAGTTTCTCTGACATGTCAAGAAAGCTCAACATCTTAGTGTGTAAAAAGGCGCACAAAGAAACGCAAAAAAGAACGCAAGAAACGCAAAAAGCATCTTTACGAGAGTTGAGGAACTCGTCATCATGTGTCGTTCCGCATCCTACCGCTCTTACCATGTTCTCCGAGGAGGATGAGGAGGAGGATGAAGAGGAGGAAGACACTTTTCTCCGCTGGGAATGAATGAAGGAGCGAAGAGAGACGCCGCGAACTCTTCAGTGACGCGAGGTGGCGCGGTGATGCCGAGGAGCACCGGAAGTGATGCTGACCAATCACAGCGCCGCTGGACCGTCAGACGAGCGGGTCACAGTCTGAACCAAGATAGCGGCGGGAGGGTCACTGCGGGTCATCGCACAATCTGCGCGCGCTCCCGCCTGTCCGGCCGCGTCAAAGCGCCGCCGCTTATCACAACACGCGCGCGGATCGAACCGCCGAGTCTGACGGACGCGTTACAACGCATCGCCTCGTTAACGCCGCGCGTCCGATTGCGCAACAGTTGGTTAAACATTTTTAACTCTCGAGACTCCGGTTTGGTTTATTAGTTGGGTTTTTAATTGGCTCTTATTTGGCGCTCATTGATTCGCGACATTGAACGCTTAGATTGATAAGCCTTGACAAGTCACTGCGAACTTTCACCTTTGAGCGCGGTTTAACCCTTCACTCTCTTAAACCAAAGAAGTAGATTCATACAAATAAAACTAGAAAGTGTGCTACGGAAACTGAAGGAATACCGATGTTTTTATAAACATGTATGTACGTAATTAATGAAATACATATGTTTGTAGTTTGTATAGAATTGCAGAATATGCATCTTTCTATACGTAGAGTACTTGAGTACACTGTAGGGATTTTAGTCAGTTTTGTAAATATACAGTATGTATACATATGTATAATACAATTGATTCTAAAAAAGAAAACCACAATCGTGTAAAAAAACTGAAAAAAATATTTCTCTAGACATTGAAACTCTGAGCGTAGTACTTGTACTTGTATTAGTACTTGTACTTTATTGATTGCGTGAATTTATTGGGACTGCGTGAATTTAAAAGTTCCTTATATTTTTGATACTCGTTATAAGTACAAAGTTGCCAAAAACACTTCAAGTACAACAAATATTTACATAATTTACAAAACTTTCTAAAGTGTACTCAAGTACTTTACACCACATATTCCGAATTTTAGCCCAAACATATTTCTGCGCCTTACATGACATGTAATTGTAATACTCTGTATTTTTTACATATTTTAATAATAATAACAATACATTTCTTTTATCATCGCCTTTCATGTCACCCAAAGACAATATACAAGAGAAAACATAATTTTCAATATTATCATTAATTATTAAATATAAGATATATTATAATTAAAAATATTAATAACTTTATTAAGGCTTATTGTATTTGGTCAGTATATCAGCTGATATATATTTTTAGGTTATACCTCTGTCCGTTTGAATGCTTGTCTGTCAATATCAAATGTAATTATTTAGACTCATTTGATAACCACAGAAATGCTGCTAAATAATCAATAAAGTTATGAGATGGAGTCCAGCAGAGAGGAGCGATGTGAATGTTGGAATGTTCTACGTGCCCAGGAAAAACAACCTATAACCCAAACAAGCGGATGAAGAACAGCGGCCTGAAGGCGAGGAGACCATGAGGGTCACTGTGTTCAAGAGTAGGCAAGGCCACCACGGATGATGATGATGATGATGGCGTTCTTCATCACGTAGAATATACCGGAACACTGGAAATCGTCAATCCAAATTTTTCCTGGTTGAAAGATTTGATGTCTTTTCCTGTATTTGGAGACAAATCAGATTCCAATCTGTTTGAGAAAGTTTGGAACCCATTACTTACTTTTACTAAGCCCTTTACCTTTTGTGATCACTGATGGTTCTTTTATACTTGCTGATTGTGCATTTTACTTGCTTATAACTACAAGTATTGTTTAATTTCATTATTATTATTTGTATTTTCACCATTATTGTTGGTGTTGTTTTTGTATTTTATTATTAATCTTCCTTTTTTTTTTATAGTATTTGTAGTGACAATAATATCTGTATTCGCTAAAAGCAAAAGGCATGTAATGTTTCTTCTACATTGACCCTATTGCCCAATTAAAATTGTGGAAAAATAAATATACCGAACGTCATGATGACACTGTTCTTGAATAATACAGAATTACACAGTCTGGAATTAATTTCTTTCACAATAGTGTCTGTCGGTCAGTCTGTCTGTGGGTTTGTTTGTTGTCTTTCTGTCTATTTGTCAGTATGTGTTAGTGCTATTTATCTGCCTTGTCTATCAGTTTGTCTGCTGTTCTGTCCATCTATTAGCCATTCTTTCTGCTGGTCTGATCATCCGTTGGTCTGTTGTATATATTAGCAGTGCTGTCAAAATTAGTATAGCTACTAGAGTAAAAAATACCTCTCTGGAAGTAAAAGTAACTGCCCAATATTTTACTAAAGTAAAAGTACTGTTACTACTGTACTATACTGATTAAACTACTTTTAAGTATACAAGTAAAAGTAATGCAAGAAAATAAATGCCATTATAGAACTATATTGCTATATTAAAGTTGTTGTGTACAATTACATTGAAAATTAAGTTTTATTAGATCGATGACAACACGGAAATAAAACTAGCCGAAATGAAATAGCAGTAACGCAGCTAGTTTTGAAAAAGTAACGAGTAGAAAGTACAGATATTTGCACACACAAAAATAAAAAGTAGAAAAGTAGGTGGAAAAATAATTACTCTAGTAAAGTAAACCAAATTTTGACTCAAGTAAAGACACGAAGTAGTATTACTTCATTGCTTGACACCTGTGTATATTAGACAGTCTTTCTGTCTTTCGCCTATTGGTCAGATGTCTAATAAACCCCGATAAATTATCACAAGCTAGTAACCATTAAAAATATATTTGTAAATGTGTCTCTAATATTCGGGAATGGATAGAATTCGTGTACATTTGTAATTAATCTTGAAACAATGTTGTGCACAAGTAAAACATAAATGAACAGTGATTTTTTTTTTTTTTAATCAATGTGGATCGTACCATGTTGCGGGTCAAGGGGGGTTGTGACGTCACCAGCAGAGCCGAACGAACCGAAATAAGCTAAATTACGTGATTTATAAAGCTCCTACTCTTTCAAAAGTTAAAGCCGTTCAGACTTCGTGTCCTCGACGTTCCGTCCACGATAAAGCGTGAAAGCGCGTGTTCAGCGATAAGAGTCACGGTTACGTAACACAAGCTGCGCCGCATGACCCACTGCTTCAGATCTCGAGTTAAGTACAAAACGCATTCTTTAGTGTAAGTGGTTTAAAATGGGTGGAAGGTGATGACGATGAGGATGATGATGATGATGATGAAGATGGTGATGAAAGTTATAGAATTGTTAAGTAAATAACTCGCTCGCAACCGCTGGCGAGCACGCACACACATACGAATACTATAATTTATGTTAACCAATAATAAAAATGCATAATAAAAATGAAAAATATATATATTAAAAGAAAAGAAACGAAGAAAAAAGCTAAAAGCATTCGTCAAACCATCAGTTTCAATAGTTTTTATTTGCAATGTGAGCTGTTGTCCACTAGAGGACACTCTCCTCAAACCCCTGGCATAGAATAAACAGTACTGTATATAATATTTAACCTTTAGAACAATGGTATTAATATTTTGGTGTCGCGGTGGTGAAAATAATTTTTTATCCAACATATATATATATATATAGCAAAAAAAAAACAAAAAAACAAGAGCGTTTCAGACAAATTAGTGTCTGCAAAATATTGTCTGTTAGTGTGTGTGTGGTGTGTGGGGTTGGGGTTTTGTGTGTGTGTGTGTGTGTGTGTGTGTGTGTGTGTGTGTGTGTGTGTGTGTGAGTGTGAATCTACGTCTCTGTGTGTTTGTTTTGGCCACCAAACCAATCAGAAAACGTTACTACAGAGTTATTACTGGTGCATTTCTGTAGTCGTCTCTATTTTATTTAACGCGTGTTACTACGGTCCATGTCTTACTCCATATCACACCATAGATGTTACTCCACCTCACACTGATAACGTTACTCCATGTTACACTGCAGACGTTACTCTGTAGTCTTATCAAAGAGTAATACTCCATTTTACTCTTTATGTGTTACAGAATGTCTCTTGAAAGTGTTACACTGCAGTTGTGACTGCATGTCTCTTTAAATGTTAAACTATGGCACACATATTTACACAATATTGGAACATGTTTCCAACCAAAAATAAAAAGACTTTTTCGAGCATCGATCTGTGAAAAAACAGCCGTTATGCAAAGCCTCAACTAAAACATTTTCAAGTCAAATGTCCAGCTCCAAAAGGTTAAAGAAAAATTATAAAAATGGACACACACACACACACACACACACACACACACACACACACACACACACATAAATATATATATAACATGTATTTATTTATAAATGTATAGAATAAAAAAATAAACAATTGCTACATTTAATAAACAGTCATTTAACTCTTCCACACAAGTTTGTTCAACTTATTAAAATAATTTTAATTTTGCAAATTACTTTGTGACTGATTCATGAATCATGGATTCATGTGTGTGTGTGGAGACTATGGTATCAGCAGATGATACATAAAAAGTACAAAACTAATGAAAAAATGCAATCCAATAAATGGAACAATTTTTTAATATATTAGATATTCACATACACAATACAAAGGGAAATAAAGCCCTCACCTTTTCATAAATATTGATTACATTATAAATTAATGCATTTTATTACAAAGCTTATAGCTTACACATGAAAGAACCATATGTTCGCGCTACTATGATGTGTTTCAAACTTCAAATTCAAATTTTATTTGTCAGATACATATTATACGTGGATCAACATGTAGTGAAATGTGTTTTTGATCGTCCCAGCATTTGGATGGGGGAGATACAACAAAACGTGCAAAGGGAAATACAATGAAAAGATAAAGATTAAAAAAAATACGAGATAAAAATACGATAAAAAACAATACATATAAAGATAAAATATGAAATATGAATAAAATACAATTTTCCAAGATAAAAATACAATCGAACAACGTAGAAAGAGTAAAAGGACACAAAGTGAGTCCAATTAAAAATAACAATAAAAGTGCTTCAGAGTGGGAAAAAAAAAAATCACAGCATTGTAATGATGGAAAAAAAAAGTCACATGGAGGCTGGAGAACGTAAAGTGTGCACAAGCCATCGTGCACGCGCACCAGACGCAGGAACCCATCACTGACCGCAGATCAGCGGGGCGAGTGTCACTTCCTGCGCGCGCGAAGAGAGGCAGTGCTGAGTTAAAGACACACACACACACACGCGCGCGCGCGCGCACACACACGCAAACGGGGAGATCCGAGCTGCCTCGCGTTGGATTTTCCGCCGCCGATCATGAATCTATCGAGGAGATCGGAGTGAATCCGTCGCGGGCGCGCGCACCAGGGGCTCGACGGGAGCGTTTGATTCGGCATCGCGACCGGATATAGCCGTCACTGTCGTGTCGTGTGAAGATGGGCTGTTTGGGCAACAGCAAGACGGAGGACCAGCGCATCGACGAGAAGGCGCAGCGAGAGGCGAATAAAAAGATCGAGAAGCAGCTCCAGAAGGAGAGACAGGCGTATAAAGCCACACACCGCCTGCTCCTGTTAGGTAAGTGTGTGTGTGTGTGTGTGTGTGTGT
>CM051494.1:15242764-15255270 GCA_028031935.1 Paedocypris micromegethes | reverse complement strand
TTTTTTTTTTTGTACAGTTTTACACCGTGAATCTGACTGTAAAGTTGACTGTGCGCATCAGAAGTGGGCGTGGCCTCATGCGTGGTGTTTTGCAGGAGTTTTTCGAGCACGCCAAGCATCTGTGGGACGACGAGGGAGTGAAGGCCTGTTTCGAGCGATCAAACGAGTATCAGCTCATCGACTGCGCACAGTAGTGAGTCTCTGTTTGTTTGTCCCCTACAGAAATGTATAAAAATGTGTGTCTTTTTTTTTTTTTTTCTCGACTTATCACCCCAAAATGGTGTCAATCAAATGTATCAATTAAAAAACACAATATATTATTGCTATTCCATTCAAAGCAATTGATAAATACAGTGACAAAATCCTGTTAATTGGGACACATTGGGACTCGACCATTTTGCCCCAATAAAGTGGCACAAATTGGTGTTATGAGATACAATTGGGATCAAATTTCTCCCAATAAAGCTGCTGCCGTCTTTAAACTGAGTGACTGTATAACAGTTTCACAACTCATGAAAGTGAGTGGACCACCATCATAAAATGTTCATTTCAGAGGAATGTCAATAATGTTCGACTTTTATTATGCATATTAGTCTCAGAAACCAAAAAGTACCAAAAAGTGTGTGTGTGAGTGTGTGACAACGCTGTATTATGTCTCTTTGTTGCATAGAAACTAATAGTATTTGATCTTTCTGACTCTTTTTAGCTTCAATTTGTCTGAAGAATCAAAATTATTCAAACATTATCATTGTAACAAAAACATGTAGCGGGCGTTACAAATATGTCAATTGAACCATTTTTTGTTTACAGTTTTTATGTAGATTACACTAACTAAGACAAGCAGTCAAGCAGAGAAGTTTCAAAGTGAACATTTTTAATTTTTTTTTTCCTGGGTCAATTTGACCTGAACAGTATCTTTGTAACATAAACATGTAACATTGTTTCAAAAATATGTAAACTGAATCATTATGTTTTTACACTAAAGGAGGAGACGTTTCAAAGTGAAACAATACTTTGAAGTATTATAAAAATATTTTTAAACTTTGAAAACGGGTCGAATTGAATAATAACTCATGATAGGAGGATTAAATGTATATTTCACCGATTAAATCTCCCTGTTTGTCTTGCTTTCGCGAGAATTATAGGTTCTTTTCTTTACTGTCATTTTGTTCTTTTGAGGAAACGTCATTTTGTTTTCATCAGCATTTCCAGTTTTCAGAAACTCTTATTAACCCGTATTAATTAAATCTGTATTGAATTAAGCGCCTATCAATCTGTGTTTTCACAGTGTGTGGTGATTTGAGCTTAAACTGAACGATTGGTTTGTTAAAAACGCAGGTAGATTTCTCATGACACGCAGTTTCGCCTCAATATGATATTTGTCTCCAATTTCTGCAGATTTTGTCAAGAATCTGAATCGGTGAAATACTTTTATAAACCTTTTGTGTTAGTGCACAAATTCGCAAATAGTTTATTACGATAAAAACAGACATATACTTGGTGTGCGTGTGATATGTTAGTGCGCACTTTAAAGTCTTTAACTCCAGTTACTAATTTTTGTTCGTTTCCGTGTGTGTGTGTGTGTGTGTGTGTGTGTGTGTGTGTGTGTGTGTGTGTGTGTGTGTGTGTGTGTCATAAACGTTACACACGGTGCGTGGCTTACAGTAGATAATGTGTTGTTTTGCGCGTGCTCTCTGGACGCGGGAGCGCGGGCTGTCTCGTGCGCGCGCATGTGTCTGCGCTTGAATTGATCGCGTCTATATTTGGCTGCACATTCAGGGCATTGGAACAAGTCAGATGTGTGTACAAACCACCGATAGTGTGACCGAGGGCGATGTGTGTCCCTCCGCATCACACGCCGACACCATAATGGCTCCCGTCCGCGATGATGATGATGATAATGATGATGGTGGAGCCGATCGACGCGGCTCTGGAGTCAAGTCGGATCCGCTGTCAGTGATTTTTCCATCATGTCCGCCGCTGTTCTGAAATTCTATCCTACACGTGAGGATTTCCTACATCGCTCTGTGCGCATGCGCGCTATAAATACACTTGCGCAACGACGCTAATTGTTCATTTAATATCCTTTAAGCGATTACATTTATACATATATGCAGATGTTATTGTATTTATTTTATAACAATTAAGATAGAACGCTAGGTTTCCTGACTTCACATTACGCGAACACGTCGAACTACATGCGTTCCTCCGCTTTTATACACGTGTTTTTCTAGATAAAATTCCTGAATATGAAAACTAAACTCTCAGTCTAAAGTCACTGAGCAGGAATTATCTTTACAGTCATGCGAATGGTACATTTTGTGAACATATATTGGAAAACTTCACTAAACTTTATTCTTTATATTCTTCATTTTATTTTAGTGATATATTTTGGCGTAATGTAGGAAATCCTCATGTGTAGGACAGAATTTTAGAACACTGATGTTCTGAAAATTCTTCCTACAGCTCAGAATGTCCTACACTGACGTCACTGCTCAGCTGTTCCTAGCTAGAGTACGATAGAAAAATGGGAAATAAGCAAAATAAAACCGTTGCCATCAAATGTTAAATCTATGTTTAACTTAAACACTTTAATGTTTAGATCTGTTTGACGCTGCTTTTGATTACAGTTATCAATATGACTGATTATCGTCGTCAATGTGTAAAACCGACATTTGGGCAAATTAAACCAATCTGCACAGCATAAAGAAAGGTTTTCTAAATAGTCATATTTAGAAAATGATCACATTCACATTTACTCGATGATTTTGTACCAGTGACTTTGAGTAACGGCACCGCCCACCGTACAGTTGCCCCTCCCACGGACTCTGATTGGCAGGTTCTGCGACCTCATGACCTCCAACTTTTTATGGAATTTTGACAATTTAATCGTTTTCTAAATGTGCAAATGAGTTTTTTTGAAAGTTTTATTTTGAAAAAAAAAAAAACGTCACTGTTTGGCGAGGACAAAACACAACTTGGTCGTCCTTCATCAGTAAACAGAGCTTTATTGTCTTCGTCAAAATTCATGTTGAATATTCATTCACTATTAATAAAAATTAATAGTATGTGCAAGTAAAAATGTTTTTCACTAGCCCATTTGAACGATTTATTAATAAAAGCTTAAATTCTTTTTCATCTGATTGGCACATTTAAATCAGCATCAGATGAATGCGATAAGGCCAAACGTATATATTTACATTTTTATACGACACCTACTGGCCACACTGACTGAAATAAGTCACTTCTTATTGTCCGTAAAATTACATTTCACATGTTCAGCAGGATTTTACTGGAGCAGAAAGAAAGAATAGACTGTCCAGAAGCAGCAGATGCGGGTCCTTTATCATCACTTTAGTTCCTTAGAAAAACCTAAACTGATCTTTACACTCTGTGCGAGTGTGTGTGTGTGTGTGTGTGTGTGTGTGTTAGGTGTGATGTGGTGGTGTGTTTAGCGGAGCTGTCAGGATGTGAGATGCTCTGGTCTCTGGTGGTATAAACTCTGCTGTCTGCCAGGATCGGATGAGAGGAACAAGAGACACTCGCGTCAGCTTTAGCTCTGTGCACTCCAACAGGCCAAATCCCAGGCCGGGTCTCCACCTCGGTTCATTACGGGCCGGGTCTCCACCTCGGTTCATTACGGGCCAGGTCTCGACCTCGGTTCCTACAGGGTTGGGTCTCGACCTCGGCTCATTACGGGCTGGGTCTCGACCTCGGTTCTGAGTTATATTGTTCGTTTTATTAGCATAAAATAGTAGTATTATTAGCAGCAATTGTATACCTTTTTCATTCATCTAAAATAAAAAGTGGAAGCATGTATCGTTTGCTAGATTTGCATCAACGGCAATTTCAATATTTCGGCAGAACAATCTCTGCCTGAAAATTGACTTCCATTAAATTGCAGTTTTGCTTTACACAGTTTTATTTTTTTTTATTCATTTGATTGTTGTATTCAAGCCATTTTCCTGTTGTTCTTTTCAGAAAACTATAATTTAGCTTGATTGCCATTTTTTTTATTTGTGGGGCAGAGTATAAATTACTCATAATATTAATAATAATGAAAATAATAATAATGATATATGTGTATTTGTTTCTACAAAATGTAAGAATGGGTAAAAAAAATAAAGAATTAAAGATGTAGTAAAAGTGAATAGTAGTCCATAAAATATACTTAAAATGATCTTAAAAGGCTCTCCTAAAAAGATAGGTTTTCAGAGACGATGATACGTGAATTCTATTAACACGTGATGTTTTTATTAATGTATTGTTTTTGTTTTGTTTTTAGCTTTCTAGACCGAATCGAGTCTGTTCGGCAAAGCGACTATACACCAACTGACCAGGTGAGGGCGCTGAGGGTTTGCTTTTTAACCGATTTAAACGCCGGTTTCCGTTTCTTTCAGGACTTGTTGAGGTGTCGTGTTTTGACTTCAGGAATTTTCGAAACGCGATTCCAAGTAGACAAAGTCAACTTTCAGTAAGTGATGTCCACCCCTATGAGCAAACTCTGTGTTTAAGTGGCCAGTGTGTGCGCGCGCGCGGCCGCACGTGTGTTTGTGCGCGTGCGCGATTTTTATGAAATTCATGAATGAATACATTTCTCGACTCTTTGTGTCACAGTATGTTTGATGTCGGCGGCCAGAGAGATGAAAGGAGGAAATGGATCCAGTGTTTTAACGGTGAGCTCCTCCAGTTGATTTCGTTTTTATTTCCCAGTAACTTACTGTAAATCGTACTGTCCGCGTTTCTCGGTCCAGATGTGACGGCCATCATCTTCGTGGCGGCCAGCAGCAGTTATAACATGGTGATCCGAGAAGACAACAGCACCAACCGCCTGCGCGAGTCTCTGGACCTGTTCCGCAGCATCTGGACCAACAGGTTCTGCTTCTGGTTCTCTTTGGAACATCATTTTTAACGTTCAGCTCTGCATGATATTTCTGACCCACCTATGACTCCTAGATGTCGACTAACTAGAGTTCTGTTTTTCAAGGCAATGACAAGCGAAGATCGTGCAGGTATCACTGAGCTTGTCTGCACGTGGGTTTCTTCGGGGTCTCCGCTCTCTCACACTCGTGTGTTTTCAGGGGATTTGTCCCTGGGTGTGTGTGTGTGAGAGAGAGAGAGAAAGTGTGTGTCTGTGTGTCTCACCCGGTGATTGGCTGGACAGTTATTAGGGGGTGTGTTCTATCTTCAACCTAGAGATGTTACGATTGGCTCCAGCTCCCCATGACCCAGAAATGAACAAAAGTTGCATGTTCCTCCCTGTGATTGGTTTGCCAGTTACTAGGGTGTGGCCTATCTCCTTCAAAGAGATGTTACGATTGGCTCCAGCTCCCCATGACCCAGAAATGAACAAAAGTTGCATGTTCCTTCCTGTGATTGGTTTGCCAGTTACTAGGGTGTGGCCTATCGTCACCCAAGAAGCTAGTATTGGCTCCAACTCCTCATGACCCAGAAACGAACAAAAGTTGAAGGTTCCTCCGTGTGATTGATTTGACAGTTACTGGGGTGTGGCCTATGTCCATCCTAGAAATGCTGGGATTGGCTCCACCTCCCCATGACCCTGAATTGAACAAAAGTTGTATATTCTTCCCTGTGATTGGTTCGACAGTTACTAGGGTGTGGCCTGTGTTCATCCAGGAGATTCTGGGATTGGATCGAGCTCCACATGACCCAGATATTGACAAAAGTTGCAGGTTCCTCCCTGTGATTGGTTCGCCAGTTACTAGGGTGTGGCCTATCTACATCCTAGAAGTGCTGGGATTGGCTCCAACTCCATATGACCTAGAAATTGATGGTTGTATGTGATTCGCTGGCTATTTTTTGGGGGGTGTGTCCTACCTAACCCAGAGATTCTTGCAATGGCTCCCCATGACCCAGAAACCGAAGTATTTGTAAACAAGTAAGCTTAATGTTTTAGTTAGAATCCACGGAAGTAAATGTGTGTAAATAAGTGTTTTTTCTTGGAGCTTTTCTTCACTCTGTGGGCGTTTAACGCTGTGGGTGATGGACCTCCAGAGCTTCCAGCGGGTCTCCAGGTCCAGAAGATGCTGCCGTCCTTCTCAAAGCCTTTCTCTCCTCCAGGTTTCTACGGACCATCTCGGTGATCTTGTTCCTCAACAAGCAGGACATGCTGGCGGAGAAGATCCTGGCGGGGAAATCCAAGCTAGAAGACTATTTTCCAGAATATGCTCGATATACTCTTCCTCCTGAAGGTACCGACTCACATCCTCGGGGAGTAAATGTAGGGGAAACGGTAATAATTCTTGTGGATTGACGTGTGCGTGCGTGTGTGTGTGTGTGTGTGTGTGTGTAAAATGCAGCGACTCCGGATCCGGGAGAAGATCCCAAAGTTTCCAGGGCAAAGTTTTCATCCGAGACGAGTTTTTGGTAAATTTCTTGGTTGTTTCACATAACGTTTTACATACGTGATTGATGCTGCTACCAGATTTGTGATGATCATAAAATACATTATATTATATTATTTTATATTATATTATATGTGTAAAAAAATGTATAATGTCTACACACACAGACAATATACTGGATATTCACACACACAAACAAGATTTACACTGACATACACGCATATATACCATTTTATATACACATAATGCTTACATACAAATATTACGTGATAGATCAGTTCCACAACATACACATGTGTTATAAAGATGCAGCTAAATATCTGCAAAAGTAGTAGAATTCGGTGTACTTTAGTGTAAGTAGTAATGTGGTATACTGCATATAAATAAATGCATATGTGTAATATAATTAATAGTTTAATTTTTATATATATATATATATATGTGTGTGTATTTATTATATAATATATATATATATATATATATATAAATAAAACAAATTATCTATATGATAAGTACTGATAAATACAATACATGAGAATACATTTATTTGGATTGAAAGAAAAGTTCATAAAAATAAGTGTTTTTCCAAATAAGAACTTTGTATATATTTTATATGTTTATAGTTAACGACATATTCAGATTTTGTAGACATATTATATATACACATACACTTATATTTTCGTTGACTATCATATTGTATTTATAAACTACAAAACTATATTGTAATTTAGTCGACTATATTATATTGTATTTATAAATTACAATACTGTATTGTAATTTAGTCGACTAAAATGTTGTGGTATTCAGTCGACTAAAATTCGAATTTTACAATTTATTAAAAAATTTGCATGACTAAATCGGAAATAAAAAGAAGACTATGCATAAAACTAAATAAAAAAATCTTTGCCATATTAACGCTGGTAAGCGCTGGTCAGATGTGAGGATAAATGACTAGTTTTAATCACTACGCATTAGATTGTTGAGGTGTTTTGTATCGTTGAACAGAAAATCAGCACGGCGAGTGGCACGGACAAGCACTACTGCTACCCGCACTTCACCTGCGCCGTGGACACGGAGAACATCCGCCGCGTCTTCAATGACTGTCGCGACATCATTCAGCGGATGCACCTTCGCCAGTACGAGCTTTTGTGATGCCGCGCCTGGACCAGTGCCTCCACAATCACTCTTCAAGCTGCACATCACGCGGGATCTCAGAACTACTGACCGACCATGTTTCCTCTGTGTGTGTGTGTGTGTGTGTGTGTGTGTGTGTGCGCGGGGGAGACAAATCCGCTTTTGCGTAGCGGTTTGTGCATGACCTCTAGATGACCTTTGGGTAATTCTCCCCGTTATTCCTTCCGTTACGCTTTGTTCTTTTCCGGCACTGAGGCCTGTTCACGCGAGAGTTTTTTTGATTTTGCGCGCACACAGTCGAGTGACACGCGGATCCGCTTTCTGACACAAGGGGGCGAGAGTTTACGCCGTTGCTGCTCGCGAGATATTTACGGAACCGTCCACTCGAGAACTCTATTCGCGGTTTGTCGTAAAGTTTAGCGCGAAACCTTGCATTAATTGGCACCCTGGACAAAATTCGTAAAGTCGTCGTTGCTTTTACGATGCTGAAAAAAAATTCTCTTTGGTTCGGGCTTTGTTTCGTAATGAACACAAACTTGCGCGTTGCCGTCAAAGTTTTTTTCCCCGAAAATTCTTCGCACACAATTCGCAACTCCTCAATAGCATTAAACAGCTGTTTTTTCACGATTCCGTCCAGCGAATTTATTTCATCCGCGTCATGTTTGTTTCTCGCACACAATTCGCAACTCCACAATAGCATAAAACCGCTGTTTTGTTTTTTTTTTTTCTTCTCGATTCCATCCAGCGAATTTATTTCATCGTTCGGTTTGTTCCTCGCGTTTTACGCATCAGCTCCACCATGTGGTGTGTTTTTTTACTTCAGCTGTCGCACACTGGATTACGATTATTTAACAAAAACGCACCAAGTCTTCTTGAAAAATTGTTATTTTGCGCTTCAAAGTTTTGCGTTTTTATTGGACGTAGCGAATGGCGTGGTAAATTTGCACAGACGGCGTGAACAGGCCTTTGGGCGTTTGGCGTGCTTCGACTCGCCGATTCGTGGAATACTAGTGACATGTCGGGGTGGGCTGACCTCTGACCTCTGACCCTCTCCCGCTATCTTAGGAGTTTTAAGTTATTTATTTTAGCCGTACTCGAGACGTTGTTGCGGTGACGGGGAATGTTTTGCGAAGCACTTTGCGTCAGTCTGCTAAATGAAAAGGCCGAGAGGAGAATGTCGGAACGTGGCACATAGCGACTTTTTTTTTTCGGTTCGTTTTTTTCAATTCGCCTTTTTTTTTCGTCAACCGGGAAACGCGTTTGGGATTCGACACTCGAGCTCCGCTGACCAACGCATTCCTCCCCCGATAACGACAAATGCTCTATTTTTTTGGACGTTTTGTTATCCTGAAGATTGTACAAGGACGCGGCGTCTTGTACAGGACTGTGAAATGCCGTTTTGTACATCTTGAACACGAATGAAGAAACTTTCACGCTCTCTGTGCCTTTAATTATGGCTTTACCTGTAAATGAGGATCGCGTTTACGTACGATTGGACTGCGCTGTACAACTTGATGTCAATTTTTACATGCAGCAGTGCATGCTGGGAAAAGGTTTCTGCGTCGATTGACCCCTCCCCCCTCTGAATTACGGGATGAAATATGCAACGTTTCTTTGTCGGGGAGCTGCAGGTTTGCTGACTTTCTCTCTGGAGGTTCACTTTACTGGACCCAGCTTTAAGAATCGGAACAATTTTTATTGGAAATAAAATACAGAAATTTGCGGCGGTTTCGGGTAGGATTAGGAATTTGTGAGCTCAATTCTGGCTCTGTTTTGGAACATGTGGCTCAATTCTGGCTCGGTTCTGGGGCAAGTGTGGCTCAGTTCTGGCTTTGTTCTGGAGAACATGTGGCCCGGTTCTGGAGAACTTGTACCACAGTTCTGGAACATGTGGCTCGGTTATGGAGAACATGTGTGGCTCAGTTCTGGCCCGGTTCTGAACATTTTTGGCCTGGTTCTGGAGCAAGTTTGGGTAAGTTCTGGCCCGGTTCTGGAGAACTTGTGGCTCAGTTCTGGAACTTGTGGCTCGGTTCTGGAGAAGATGTGGCTTGTTTCTGGCCGGGTTCTGGAGAACTTGTGGCTCAGTTCTGGAACATGTGGCTCGGTTTTGGAGAACTTGTGTCTTGGTTGTCGCCAAGTTCTGGAGAACATGTGGCCTGGTTCTAGAGCAAGCGTGGCTAGGTTCGGGCCTGGTTCTGGAGAACTTGTGATTGGGTTCTGACCCGGTTCTAATGCAAGTGTGGCTCAGTTCTGGAGATCATGTGGCCCGGTTCTGGAGCAAGTGTGGCTGTGTTCTGGTACAGTTCTGAAGAACTTGTGGCTTGGTTCTGGCCCGATTCTAGAGAACATGTGGCTTGGTTTTGGCCCGAATCTGGAGAACTTGTGGCCCGGTTCTGGAGAAGATGTGGCTCAGTTTAGGCCCGGTTCTGGAGAACATTGAGTAAATGGATTCTGGGATTGTGCAGACGTTGGGAGTCTGGTGAACTTCAGACATATAGACGAAACCGAGTGGACGTATGTACATTTATTATTTCAAAAGGGGGAAAATATATGCCAACATTCTCTAAATGTATATGTGCAAAATATTTATAAGGACGTGTGCCTGTTTGTTACGCATATTTATGAAAGTTTAGCGAGGTTCTTGGTTAGCTATGCATATACAGACGCATAAGATAGAAGGACAGAGGGCGACTAGCAATTTCCGCGAGCGGTTGACTTTTATTTTGTCTTTCTTCAACGTGTTCGCCATCGAAACGATGTTCACCATGTTTTATTGTCAATCGAGCGGGGACGAGGTGGCAGTTTTTGTACAGTGGCGTTTTATTCTCGGTTCACAGGTTTGATTCAGTCACACACACTCGGAAAAATAAAACACCTTTGCGTTCACCATCTTTGGTCACGGAATAGACGAGGACGCGTGTGTTTTGCTTTAGTTTAGATCTTTAGAAACGAAAGGCTTGCGTTCCTTTTCTCTGCCGCTTTTACGTTTTCATGTCATTTAGAAACTAAAAGTCCAGTGATGAGGAGAACAGCTTTTGGTTGTTTTGTTTTTTTTTTTCTTCATGGACGAGATTTCGGCTTTTTTCCCCCTCTTATTTTAGCGGTGCAAAGCAGACGATCTCAGTCATTGTTTAGAATGTCAATTTGAAAAGAAATGTAATTTTGCAAATAAAATACCTCTGATAGAATGCAAGCCTGTGCTTTTGAATTCACCTTCGAAACATCTGCGGATACAAAAAAAAAAAAAAAAAAAAACATGGTCGGGCCTCGAACTCGGCTCCTCGTGTGTCACTCATCACTTGGATTTAAACTCTGTTCCCTGGCAGTTAAAATCTCTGATCGGCCTCAAACTCGGTTCCTCGTGTCACTCATCACATGGACTCAAACTCTGTTCTCTGATTGGCCTCAAACTCGGTTCTTCATGTGTCACTCTTCACGTGGACTCAAACTCTGTTCTCTGATTGGCCACAAACTCGGTTCTTCATGTGCCACTCTTCACGTGGACTCTAACTCTGTTCTCATATTTGGCCTCAAACTCTGTCCCTTGTGTCACTCATTAGTTGGATTCAAACTCTGTTCCCTGTCTGTCTAAATCTGATAGGCCTCAAACTCGGTTCTTCGTGTGCCACTCTTCACGTGGACACACTCTGTTCTCAGATCAGGCCTCAAACTCGGCTCAATCGTCATCATGATTCCCTGAGTTACATTACTTGACCGGGCCTCAAACCTGTAGCACACCAAAAGGCGGCGAGGTTGTGGCTGGGCGTGGTCAGGGGGTGTGGCCAGCGGGGGGCGTGTCACACACCCTTGTGCTTGCGTGAGCTTCGTATCCGTCTGAAGTGTGCGAGGGCCATCAGAGCACCAATCAGAGCGCAGACGCAGTACACGCCCATCACGCTGCTCTCCTCCGGCAGGAAACACTTGACCAGCCTGAAGTTCCTCCTGGAGAACGTCCCCTGGAAACACACACACACACACACACACACACACACACACAAACGGATCGCATTAGCTTTTAGCATTAGCTCCTTTTTTCATTTCATTTTTTATTTGTTCTTTTTTTTTTTTGTAGTGGTAATGTAAAACATATTCCACCTTGAGTAGGAAGAAGACCATGTGTTATTTACTCCTACCCCATTCCTGTCACAACTAACATAAGTAACAAACACAAATGGCAGATTCTTTGCGATTGGTATTAACAATATGTTTCATCAAATGAAACATTCACGTGCGACAAAAAAGATACAGATTTAAGATTCAAAATGCCAGCGTTCAGCATTAAATGAAACAACCAGGTTTTTGTAAACTTTAGGAATACTTTTAAACAAATACACATTTTTTTCATGTCAATCATATATGTTTTTTTTTTGTATTACTGCATTTCAAAAAACACATTTTTACGACTACGTTAAAACTTTTCACGTGTCAAGTCGAGTTTCGAAATATAAAAGAAAAATTGTTTTTTTTTTCTTGTATTTTGATGAATTTCCAGCTGTCATTGTGTATAACACACAAAAATATTTATTCTGATGACTAGGTTTTTTTTTTTTTTTTTGAAGACTAGGCTGACATAATACAAGAAATCCCCTGGAGAAAAAACAACATACAAGTAAGAATATAAAATATACTTTTAGTTTAACACTTTAAACACGGCTAAGACACGTTTACTGTGCGTCCAGTTTTATTATTATTTTTAATCGGCTTAATAATCACCAGGATGACACTGGGGTCGTCACGGTTCCTCCAGCTGAATGACGGAACACTGATCTCACGATAAATGTCCTGGTGCCAAACCTCGCAGGCGCTGTGGGTGTGGCCACTCAGAATGAGGCGTGGCTTAAACCACCAAAGCAGCTGTTGATGGAAAAAGCAACAAATGTAATCACTGTAACGAGCACCTGTAACGAGACTCGAAATAAACGGTTACAAATTAAACTAAAAAGTGTGTTACGATAAAACAAAATACGTTTAGACAATAAAGTTTCATCCAAGAATGTTACAAAAAAA
>CM051494.1:15229683-15242740 GCA_028031935.1 Paedocypris micromegethes | reverse complement strand
AAAAAAAAAAACAGTATTTTGTCACAAAAAGACATAAAAAAAAAATTGGTAGCACTTTGTAATAACTATATCTGACTTAGCATTAACTAAGCGTGAATAAGAACTTTATTCATTATTAACAACGTATGAATTAGGCTTGACAAATACTTAGTAACATGTTTGTTAATTTGCTTAGTCGTTGTTTGAGTGTTTCAATAATATACTTCTTTTTTTATCAATCAATATTATTATTATTCAATAATCAAGTTTTTATCAATAATATTACTTGGTTCTTTTTTTAGCAGATATTGATATCAATTCAAGATACTGATATCAATTATGCATTGATATTTTAAACAAAAAATAATTTATTAAAAAATACTTTAATAAAAGAAAAACCGCTTCTTTTAATAGAAAAAGTAAAGAAAAAATATATCTATCTATCATCTGATTTCAATTTGGTTTCCACAGCTCAACAAAAATTTTTGGTATGTATTTTTTATTTATTAGACTTTTCTTTTCTTTTATTATTAGCCAGCTTTCACTTTAGAATAGGTCACAGAAAATCTTAACTAACACAGAATACCATAACTATACAGTATGAGGTAATTATTACTTCATGCGTTGTAAAGTATTAATTAACAATGACTAATCAGCTTGTTGATGATCTTATTCATTAGATGTTCATCATTAACAAACGTGGTACTAAGTATTCGTCAAGCCTAATTCATACGTTAATAATAGTGAATGAAGTTTTTATTCTCGCTTAGTTAATCCTTAATAAGATGTAATTATTACAAAGTGCTAACAAAAATTTTTTACACGAAAAATAAACTGAAAACGCGTTATTTTAAAGCCGTATATTTCACATAATAAAAAAGGCCTTACAATTGATTTCATTTACTATTTTTTTTTGTACTTTGCAGACTTCACACAACTTTACATGTACAATATGAGCCCATAACTGTATGTTTGACATGAGAATTTAACAATGAAATGATTTAAATATTAAATAAAATAATGAATAATTAAATTAAATAATGAATAAACATAAAATAATTTATAAAATAATGAATAAATAATATATATGAATAATATAATAAATATAAAAAATCAATAATTTGACCTTTTTTGAGGCGTCCTGCGATAAGACGTCGTAGCGCTGGTGAAAGGGCTGGTGGCGTGTGTGTGCGGGCGCGGCGTCTTTGCCCGTGCAGGCGGCATCGCTCGGCCGGTACAGAGGATAATGCTGGAACCACAACCCACTCCAGCTCAGCCAATCACAAGCCAGGAAAAGCTCCGCCTCCTCACCTGCAGCAGGACCGGTCGGATCGGGGCCACGCCTTGGGATTTCGAGCGGCCGTCACACTGCGAACCCTGAGGAAACACACAGGTCAGCTAAATATTATTAGTGCTTCATATCGCTTCATTAATGTGCTGGTGGATCGCGATGAACGCACGACTCATGCAATATTTGAGATTTTCATAAACTGTATATCTCAATAATATACCTGCTTTTTTGAATCAATAATATTATTTATAAATAATCAAGTTTTAATCATTAAAATGTATTGAGAAAATAACTTGTTTTTTGTTATGTTTTCTTACCAGACATTATACACTGATATTTTAAATGATAGATAGATAGATAGATAGATAGATAGATAGATAGATAGATAGATAGATAGATAGATAGATAGATAGATAGATAGATAGATAGATAGATAGATAGATAGATAAATGCTGCAATGATTAACTTTTTAGTAAATGCTTTTTATATAATGAAACTGATTTGTTTTTAAATATTTCTATATGTTTATATAGACTGTATGTTTATGCAACTGTAGATGTGCAAACATTTCAAATGTCCGACTTAAAACAATTTTTTAAGTATTTACAATATTTTTACGTTGCACTGCAGTAAACGTTTGCCTTCATGCACATTCATCTAAAGTCAAATTTGACATTTCAGCGCCTCTTTCTTTTCCTGTTCAGACCGTTGGATCCTTGATTCAACTTATTGATTATATATCCTAGTTTTATTTCAACGATCCCTTAGTTCAACTTCAAAGTTGCTTAAAGAAAAAAAAAATAATAATGCATATTATTATTAATAATGCCTTTCGAGACCCTCAAGCTAAATAGTTACACGTTCAACAAATGTGCGATTTTTACGTCCACTCTTTCCGGTTGAATAAGTGATAATTACTGAAGAGTGCACGTTCTCTTTGATGGAAATATTGATTGACAAATTATTTTAGATATAATTTACCGTATTTTTCGCCATATAATACGCATCGGCATATAAGACGCACCCAATTTAGAGGAGTAAAATCTAGAAAAAAAAGATTCTGAACCAAATACTGTAGTAAAATATTTTATATCAACTGTATAAAAGTTAACAGCAGTTTAAGAACAATTGTATTCCAAACTTGTGACATGAACAGTCAGTAAAGTCAGTAAACAGTGATGTAGCGCTGGGCGGTATAGCGGTATTAACCTGAATAGCGGTATTGAGATGTGCCACGATATGGATTTTGCAATACCGTGGATACCGTGATAATTCATGAATTAGATTTTTATACAAGTATATAAACACCTTAATACAGTATTACACATTAGTTTCGTTACAAGTTGTAAGTTTTGGGGAAGAAAACGTGCGTCTTATACGGCGAAAAAAACGGTGTTATCTCCCTCAGGTTTACCTGGATGGAGCAGTTGAGCTGTCGTGACAGACGCTGTAGTTCCTGCTCAACATGGCGACACACGGAGCAGCCGTCACCGTGCAGGGCCACACTGTTCACCAGCACGAAACTCACACACACACACACGAGTAACTACACGCTCTTGTAACTCTGCTGTAAAGGAGAGTCTGGTAACTTACTTGACTCCTTTGAAGGTGAGAACACGTGCTGATGTTTCATTAAACACTCGCTCGAAGCGCTCCAACTTCTGCCGCGTCATTCTGGGAGAGAGGGAGAGAAAGAAAGAAAGAGAGTGAGACACCAACAGAGACAGAGACAAAAAGATGCGAGAGAGGGAGAGAGAAACCGAGACGAGTAAGGATAAAGAGATAAAAAGATGCGAGAGAGAACAGAGACAGAAAAGAGAGAAGAGAGACAGATCAAAAGATGAGAGAGAGGGAGAAAAGAAAGAGAGGGGAGAGAGAGATAAAAAGATGCGAGATAGGGAGAGAAAGAAAGAGAGTGAGAGACAAACAGAGACGGGTAAGGAGAAAGAGATAAAAAGATGCCAGAGAGGGAAATTGAAACAGAGACAGAAAAGAGAGAAGAGAGACAGATCAAAAGATGCGAGAGAGGGAGAGAAAAGAGTGAGAGACGGGTGAGAGAGAAATAAAAAGATGCGAGATAGTGAGAGAGAGAAAGAAAGAGAGTGAGAGACGGATCAAAAGATGCGAGAGAGGGAGAGAGAAACAGAGACAGAAAAGAGAGACAGATCAAAAGATGAGAGAGAGGGAGAGAAGAAAGAGAGGTGAGAGAGAGATAAAAAGATGCGAGAGAGGGAGAGAAAAAAAGAAAGAGAGAGTGAGAGACGAACAGAGACGAGTAAGGAGAAAGAGATAAAAAGATGTGAGAGAGAGAGAGCAACAGAAACCGAAAAGAGTGAGAGAAGAGACAGTTAGAAAGATGCGCGAGAGGGAGTGAAAAGAGTGAGAGAAGAGAGACAGAGAGAGAGATAAAAAGATGCGAGAGAGGGAGAGATGAAAAATGCCGCGGGTGAGGGGGAAAGAGGGAGAGAGAGAAAAAAGAGTGTGGAAAAAAAGAGACTGGGAGAGATGGGGAAGATGAATGAGAGGAAGAGTGAGATGGAAAGATGGCACAAGTGAGGGAGTGAGACGGGGAGAGAGTGAGAATAGAAATAGAGAAAGGGCCAGAGAGATATAGAAAGAGGGAGTAAAAAGTAATATAGAGACAAACAGAGAGAAAGCGAGAGAGTGAGACAGAGAGATGGGAGAGAAAAGCAAAAGAATGCTCAATCATTCTCTCTCTCTCTCTCACTCAATCACTCTCTCTCTCTCTCTGTCTGTCTCTCTCTCTCTCTCTGTCTCGTTCATTCTCTCTCTCTCTGTCTCTCTTTCTCTGTCTCGCTCATTCTCTCTCTCTCTCTCTCTCATTCTCTAACTCGCTCAATCTCTCTCTCTCACCCACTCACACTCTCAATCACTCTCTCTCTCTCTCTCTCTCTCTCTCTCTCTCACTCACTCGTAATGAAAGCCAATGTCGTGATTTCCGGCGAGAACGACGAGCTCTGTGTCATGCGGATGCCGGAAAATCCGCTTAAAGCGTCTGACGTCGTCATTCCAGTTCTACGAGAAGAAGAGGAAGAAGAGTCGTTAAACTCCATCTGGAGCCTCGTGAAACCAAAGCTTACAAACTCAGAACTAGAACAAATTAACACGTTTATGAGGGAAAAACAAACAACGGTGTCCGTTTTATACGATGAAACTGAAATGAATACGTGTTTGTTTTTTATTACACGTATTTAACGTGTAATGGACGCAAGTGTCGTCTTTGTAGTTACTATTTAGAATATATGCGTTGTTAAATGGCTTTTTATTTCACATTAGGATAAAAACTCTTGTTTTATTGCACGAGGCTCATTTTGATTTTACGAAGCATCAAACAACTCTACTTTTGTGTTCGTTTGTTTGCGGAACCATAACTTTATTCTACACAAAGTTTAATTAACTTTAAACTACACAGAGAAAATATTTTTGCTGACACTATTAAAGCAAGGGGCTAAACTGCAGCTCCTTGGGTTTTGTTAAGAAAACCTCATGAATATTCATGAGGAGCCACGCCCCTTTGTGACACCACATTGTTTGTGCTGCATTGTTCACAAACCGGCTTGACCGGTCCATCCATTTTCGGGTGAAGTGAATTTTTATTCTCTTTTCTATAAGACTTTACTAACATCAGAGGTTTGAGACCGGTAATCTAAATAAACTCTTTTATTTCTGACATGATCATTTTTGTGCTAATTTGCCCGACAACAAACTAGTTTGTGCTTTTTCGTCCAATGAAAACCTGCAGTCTCCGTATCAATAATTTATAAAGCATACATGTTTTGAAACTAATTGGTCACTAGATGGCGCTTGACCAAGGTTTAGACTCAAAAATCCGTTTAGTGTATATATTACAGTACATAGTAACATACTACATTAGTGTGCAATTATGTACTTATCAAAATAATTGCTGTCGCTAAACTAAAACAATTTCGCTTGAGTTTTGAATTTGTCTGTTTAAACGGCCACGTCATTGCTTTCGACCCATCGTGAGTGGAGAATTTACACGTTGGAAAAAAACGGAAAACCATTTTTCGTATTTTAAACAAGTTGACAAATGTGTAATGTTGTTCTGCTGTTTCGAAGCTTCTCTACCTCCTCAGAACTCCACTTGCCCTCGTCAAACACGTCTCCTAAAATGAAGACGACCTCTGGATTTAGAAGATGCAGGGACGTCTGGAACGCTCTTTCCATCTGCCATTCCCTGATGAAAGACAGAAAAAAAAAGAAAATAATCAAGGTGCTCAAAACCACACATCATCAAAAATGAACAGAAATATTTAAAAAACAAAACACAAACAGTGACTTGCTATCAGAGGTGTAAAGAGTACCAGACAGGCATACTTGAGTAAAAGTACAGATACTTATTTAAAAAAATTACAAGTAACGAGTCACCATTCTCTAAAACACTTGAGTCCAAGTAGCAAAGTATCCAATTTTAAAAGAACTTAAGTATTTTACTCGCACTGAATTTAGGCAAAAACCAAATAAATAAAACACCAAAAAATGTCAAAACAAACTCTTCGTGAGGTTTTGTTTTCTAATGCAGACACGGAATTTAACATCTCAATGTTTTACAAATGGTAGAACAAAGTAGATAAAAAGAACAAAAAGTCAGTCTCAGTCAAACTGAAGTGTGAAAAGAAGTGAATTATATATATGACATAATAAAATGAGTAATCGGTCACGCACAATCACAACGTAACAAGTAACGGTAAGCATGTAGTGGAGTAAAGAGTACAGATACTCAATTACAAATGTAGTGGAGTAGAGAGTAAAAGTTGTTTTACTCAGTATACTCAGTGCACGTACAAAGTATTCAATCACAAATGTAGTGAAGTAGAGAGTAAAAGTTGTTTTACTCAGTATACTCAGTACACGTACAAAGTACTCAATCACAAATGTAGTGAAGTAGAGAGTAAAAGTTGTTTTACTCAGTATACTCAGTACACGTACAAAGTAGCAAAGACATACTAACTAAATAGTAACAGCCCATTTACTCAAGTACTTTACACCTCTGCTTGCTATGAAACATAAACAGAACAATGCACATTCTTGCAGCTTGCTCGTGGGTTAAATTGGGTGATTTCTCACTTCTCTAAGCTAAATCTGGAGGTGGACGCGTGTGATCCACGTACCTCCGGAGTTTGTCGAGCCAGTGTCCCCTGATGGCTCCGAGTAAATGCGGGTCCGAGAGAAACAAGACCCGCAGCGCTTCTTCCTCCTCCTCACCACCAGCGTCTTCCAAACGAGGCCAAGAGCATCGCGAGATACTCACGTAATAAACCACATATTCACACAGGACAAGCACCGTGAGGGCCGCGAACACGCAGGAGGCGGCAGCTCGGACGCCTGATCCCGGCATCGGTCGGTGCAGATGTGGGAACGGAAAGCAAAACAAACCGGCGCGCGGGTTGCCAGTCCCTCCCGCTCGCGCCTCCTCTCAGGTGTCGGGGAGAAACGAAAGGCCGGTGGAAGATGACGCCTCTCGAAGCCGAAACCCCGAGGAGACGAGGACCGACGCGCTTTCCACCGCGAATGTGCCGTTTTCGACGAACACCGCCGGCGACACAGCTGTGCATGTGCGCGAGACACGTCACCGGGTTGCCAGATTGTGTCTGCTTCAGCGGGAAGCCACTGTCACGTGATGATATTGTAGTAAATAAATAATAGGTTTTATTATATATGCGCATTAACTATCGTATAAATGTTTTGTCGAATTAACCGAATTGTAAAAAATTATAGATTTTCTGTGCAGTAGAAAATGGACATATGGGTTTTTGTCAACTGTAGTTGTATATTTAAAACATTATGTGTATACGTGTTTAACATTTGTCTGACTATATTTACATATAGATGTGTGTAGTGTACGTGTGAGTATATTCCTGTCTAGCTTGATGGTGTGTGTGTCTGCACACTCGGGCATCTAGGCCTAAGTGGGGCCCCAAACGCTAGGGTTTTTATACTGCAGTGGTCACTTGTGGGGCCCTTATATTGAAGACCGTTTAAGGCCTTAACATGCGATTTCAAGATGGACCTGCAGTTACAATTGAGCTTTTGTGAAGTTATAGTAAAGGGCTGCATCGTTTCGTCTGTCATGATATAGCCGAGAGTGTGTGAGTGAGGAGTGAGGTGTGTGTGTGTGTGTGTGTGTGTGTGTGTGGTTTTCTGCACGGTAACTGCATGTCAGATGCGGCGCCCGTGTGATGTGCAGTCAAAAGTTTAGCTTGTGCACAGGAAGTGGAGGAGGTGCGACAGGAAGGACACAGCGTGAGACGAGACACATCGGTGATGATGACGAGTGTGTGTGTTGATGGCCGGCAGACCCCAAAACGACTTACAAAGAGAAACGGTAAGTGGGTGTGTGTGTGTGTGTGTGTGTGTCAATTCAAAATGTATCATTATAATTGTCTGTATGTTTATATGTATTTATGTAATTGTATTTACAAAGAGAATCGTGTGTGTGTGTGTGTCAATTCAAAATGTATCATTATAATTGTGTGTATGTTTACATTTATTTACATAATTGTATTTACAAAGAGAAACAGTATGTGTGTATCATTTTTCTGTCCTAAATGTACCAATATAATTGTGTGTTTATATTTTTTACGTAATTGTATTTACTGGCAGAAAATGCTTGCGTGTATATTTGTCTAATTGAATAAACATATATATTTTTTGGGATACGCAGTAGAAAACTAAAATTGTACATGTAATTGTGTATAAATGTTTTGTCAAATTTACCGAATTGTAAAAAATTATAGATTTTCTCCCGTGATACAAAAATGGATTGTGCAGTAAAAAATGGACAGATGGGTTTTTTGTATCTGTGTGTATATTTGTCAACTGTAGTTGTATAAATTTAAACATTATGTGTATACGTGTTTAACATTTGTCTGCCTATATAGACATATAGATATGTTTAGTGTATGTGTGAGTATATATATATCTTAAAGTAGATGAGGTGTTTACGTGTGTATACTCATCAAACTGTTTAATCTAGATATTGTGTGTAGAGGAGCACTACTGGCAGTTTTTGTCCATAAGAAAGTTAATAATAAAATAAAAATATAATAAAATAGCTAATAAAATAGTTATTATTATCTAAGCAGCCTTTAGGATCGACCTACAGCCCCCGACACCCTCTCTGTGTGTATATATGCTTGTCTAACTATAGACAGTATTTGTGTATGTGCTTGTCTAATTGTGTAAACCTAATCTTCACACCATACACAGGTTATGTCTGAATCTGATTGTCCGAGTTTTGACATCCAGTGGATCTTAAAAATATAATATAAATAAAATTATTTTGAAAAATGCTCTGATTTTGATTTTAAAATGTATGTCTCTGTAAAAGTCGAAATGTACATTTTTGTAATTGTAAGGTTTTTTTATGCATGTCTCCTATATAAATAAAAAGTTTTATATAAACATAATTGAATTTGCTGTATATAGAGACATACATTAACGAAACAAAATCTGAGCATTTTATAAATATTTTTCTTTAGATTGTACTTTCAAGAGTCAAACGTGAAGCGGGGGATAATAATGATTTAAATTTACTTGCGGAATAGTTTTACTAAAGCACTCTATTAAAGTTTAACTTTTACTCTTTTAAACTTTAAACTTTACTCTTACTAAAGTTTTTTTGCCCAGTATTTTCCTCTACATTTTGGTCTGTAAAATTAAACACATTTATGCACACATTGAAATCAAATGTATTAATCAGATTAAATTTATGCCTTGGTCGTTTGAAAAAACCCATAATTCAGCATATGAACTGCTTACATTTCCATACTATCGGACAGACTTGTCTGTAAAATACTTTTACGTTTTTTAGCATTTTAGTTTAAATCTGGATCATTTTTGGAAAGAACTACTGTGCTTTATTTAATACCATACTGTTATGGGTGTCAGTTAAAAGAAATAAAAAGGTCTGCGTGATCTTCCTCATCTAAGAACAGAACTCATGAGGTGTGCGGCGTGTCTTTGTGCTGTCACCTTGTCAACCGTGTGTTTACTGGTACATGTGGCCCGTGAGGTTTTCCTGACACCATGACCAGCTCTATTCTGAGCAGAAGCTCAGTTACCATCAGTGCGTCTGAAGAAAAACACCGTAAAACCTCTCATTTTTATTTTTCAACTTTTCCGTCATGGTGGCCTTCTATTAGAGGTGGACTAGTGGTGGCTTTCTATTAGAGGTTTTACGGTGTATTATAAAGGTATGCCTTTCTAGAGTTGACGTATCTTATGGAGATGATTTGAAATTGATGTAGGGCTTTTTTTCTATCCACCAGACAATGGTGCTCTCTGATTGGCTGAAAGCCTGACAGCAGCCTGATAGGATGGAGAGGCATTCCCAAATTCCGTGGCAGGAATACTGCTACCTGGACCTGAAGCAAGAGAATAGCACAAGAATGCAAGGTCACGACACGGTCCCTTTGTGTGTGTGAGATGGTTGAGTAACGTTGTTTTCCCTCAGATCCCAGTTGGCTGCGTAGGCACCAGGACGTCCTGCAGAGGTTCCTGTCCACCTCTGTGTTGGTAAATGTGGTTCAGCACATGAGAAAAGCCGAGCTGCTGGGCTTGCAGGAGGCAGGGTTCATCCAGGAGACGGGATCTGTGAAGAACAAGGTGCATTTGCTAGTGGAGTTCCTGTCCGTCACGGATCCGCAAGGCCGCGCTCTTCAGGCTTATCTGCAGGCTTCCCACCCTACTGAGTACAACCTCATAAGTGTGCACGGTTAGTGTGCGATTCCCAGTATTAATGACCATTCAGCACCTCTCACTCGCTTCTTCTCTGTGGTTTTACAGACTCGGTGGTTGGAGAACACAAAGACGCTCTTCTTCAGCGCCTTAAGGACTATCCCGACAGTCTGTTGGGTCAAGCTAACCCTCAAAGCTCGGCTCTTCTCCTCACCGAGTGCGTTTCAGACCTCCAGCAGCGAGAACATGACCTAGTGCAGGTCATGGTGAACAAAGGAGCAGGACCTCTTCACGCTCGGCCTCTGGGACTGGACAAGCTGATCGCGCCTATGACCAGAATTAGCACCGCACCACGCGTGACTCTGACAGTGGGAGTTGCTGGCAGTGGGAAGAGCCAAATGGTTGCCCAATTCATCCGCCTTTGGGTCACCAACCAAATCTATCCGGAGCTAAGTCTTGTCATCCCAATTGCATGCTGGGAAATAAATAGCTTAGACCGCCTGTCGATTGAGCGCTTGGTGCGACTCTTTGTTCCCTATGACAACGTTGATTCTGTTGTTTTCAACGAGTCTTGCAAAGTGCTACTCATCCTAGACGGACTGGAAGAACTACGCCAACCTTTGGACTTTGCAGACGCACCGACCACCAGCGACCCTCATCGAGACGTTTCAGTGTCCGATCTCTTTACGAATATCGTCCGGGGAAACCTGCTGCCCGGGGCGGCGCTCTGGCTCCTGTCAAGACCTGGAGTCGGTGCCAAGGTACCTGCCGGATTGGTTGATCGTGTTACCGAAGTCCCTCTGTTAACGCAGGCACACATTCAAGCTTTTGTCAACCAGTGCGTGACAAACACATCAGACGAGCGGTTGTCACCAAAAGACAAATCGCTCACTCGATTGCAGAGTGAGTCCCCAAAGACTCGGTCAAATGGAGACGTCTCTGCCCAAGTGTGGGCTCACCTGACTGCCCAGAAACCACTGCTCACGTTGAGCTCGGTGCCAGCAATGTGCCGCATTATCATCCCGACTCTGTCTCACCTTCTCAAGGTAGAGTCAGACTCCTCTTCCCTACCTCAAACCCTAACAGAAGTCTACGTCCATCACTGTTGGCCCAACCTGGCAAGTTCGGAAAGGGCCAGTGGCGTAATTCGGAAGACCTTGAACACTCTTGGTCGTTTGGCCTTTTACAGTCTCCTTCGCCAACGACACACCTTCGGCGAGACGGACCTGCGCACTTACGGATTGGACGTACCCCCTCAAGGTGGCACCCTGGGTCGGCGACTCCTCCAGCGCAAGCACAGCTGGTCATGGGACAGTGTGGCGTGGCATTTTGCGCACACGTCAGTGCAGGAGTTCCTGTCCGCCGTGTATTACTACCTCTCCTCCAGACGAGCGATGTTCGACCTGTTCTCGGAAAGCAGCGTTTCTTGGCCTCGCATTGGCTTCCACAACCACTTCCGCGCAGCCTTGCAAAAGACCAACCAGTCTGAGGCCTCGACTCGTGGCAGCCTGGATCTCTTCCTGCGCTTCCTGGCCGGGCTGCTCTCTCCAGCGGTTACAGCTGTGCTGGGTGGACCGCTCGGCGTGGGACGGGAGGAGCAGGTCACCCAGCGCACCACTGCCACAACCTTGCTTCAGAATGCGCTGTCGGGATTGGTGGGGGACGCCGTCAGCATGCGCAGCGTTGTTGTGGTGGCCTGCCTGGCTGAGCTGCAGCAAGGGGAGTGGCTCCACTCGGTGGAGGAGGATCTAATGAACTGCTCGCTGCGCGGGAAGCTGAGGGGCGGGGTTTGTGCAGTGCTCGCCTACTTGCTGCTGGCGTCTGACGTCTGTGGCGAGGAGACGCACTTGTCTAGTTGTTTAGACTCGTCCTCGCTGAAGAGGCTTCTGCCACAGCTGCTCTACTGCAGTAAACTGAGGTCAGTGTGTGAGTCTGCACAAGTAAGATGCTATTGGCTGCTAATAGGGGGGTGGTTTAGCGGTAGGGGGTTTGACCTGGTCTGGTAGGTTCCACAACAGTTCAGCAAGACACTGACACGTGGGGGTTGCCCGCCCACTGCTCCGGTGTCTACTAATTGCAGAACACAATTTTGATGCCTAACACAATCGCACACTGCTCTCTGCTTGCTCGTCCCACAGAATGGAAAACAATGATTTTAAAGCAGATGCAATGGAGTTGTTGGGAAGTTTACTGAGTGCCAAGGAGTGCCACATCCAGATGCTCAGGTAAACCCAATTTGAACGTCTATTCAGACTGGGATGGAAATTCCGAGGGCGAAGACTGTGAAAAAGTAGAATCTGAAGTTTCCATGTAAAAGTAACCACCTTGGGTAAAGTTGGTAGTGCCACCTTGTGTTTGGGAGTAGAAGTGCATGTCACTTTTTTTCACCCTCAGAAAGAAATTATTCTTGATATCTTGAAAGAAATAATCTTGATAATTTATCCATTCCAGAACAAACATTTCAACTTAATCTCTCTCTCTCTCTCTCTCTCTCTCTCTCTCTCTCTCTCTCTCTCTCTCTCTCTCTCTCTCTCCTCTCTCTCTTTCTCTCTTCTAGTTTGGCAGATAACTTAATGGGCAGTAAAGCAGTTAAACCACTCAGCCGGGCTTTACGTGTCAACCGGGCTCTGACAACATTAGAGTCAGTACCTGTTGTGTTTATTTATATACGTGTAACAGTGTAATGAGGAAGTTATCTGCAGGTTCTTATTTTTACCCACGTGTGTTTATTTTCGATCAGTCTCCGTGGCAACAACATTGATGCCAAAGGGGCAAAAACGTTGTGTGAGGCTTTAAAAATGAACCATGTGCTGGTGTCAGTCAAGTGAGTTCAGATCCGTACATTTACACAAAAACGTATTTATTGATGTTTATTTATAATTATTGTGTGTGTGTGTGTGTGTGTGTGTGTGTGTGTGTGTGTGTGTAGTTTGCAAAACAACCAGATTGAGGATAACGGTGCTCGCGCTCTAGCAGATGTTCTCCAGTCTAATAGAAAACTCATTGTTCTCAAGTGAGTCTATTATTTGTTCACACACTCTCTCTCTCTCTCACACACACACACAC
>CM051494.1:15204159-15227038 GCA_028031935.1 Paedocypris micromegethes | reverse complement strand
TCTCTCTCTCTCTCTCTCTCTCTCTCTCTCTCTCTCTCTCTCTCTCTCTCTCTCTCTCTCTCTCTCTCTCTCTCTCTCTCTCTCTCTCCCTCCATCAGTCTGCAGGAGAACGCTCTGGCAGACAGTGGTGTTGTCTCTCTGGCTCACGCGCTGAAGATCAACTCGTCTCTCACTGTGCTGTAGTGAGTGTTTATCCCTCGTTCATCACGTGCTGTGTGTGTGTGTGTGTTGATATCGGTGTGTGTGTGTGTGTGTGTTTCAGTCTTCAGGGTGTGTCAGCAGGAGAAGCGGGGGCCGTGGCTCTGGCCGACGCCCTGATGGTCAACCAGTCGCTCCACACACTCGAGTGAGTCTCACACACACACACACACTCACCTGTGATGGTGACTTGATGTGTGTGTGTGTGTAGTTTGCGTGGGAACTCTGTGGGGATGGAGGGAGCGAAGGCCTTGTCCTCTGCGCTGAAGATCAACAGGACGCTGAGAAGCCTGAAGTACGCCAACTACACTATTATTACTAGTGTTACAACTTTGAGTTGTGATGTGTTTTTAGTGTGTGTGTGTGGTGATTTTACACTTTGAGGTGTTGTGTGTTTAATCTGCACAGCTTTGAGTTGTGTGTTTGCCGTCAGCAGTGTGTGTGTGTGTGTGTGTTTAATCTGCACAGCTTTGAGTTGTGTGTTTGCCGTCAGCAGTGTGTGTGTGTGTGGTGATTTTACACTTTGAGGTGTTGTGTGCTTAGTGTGCAGTTATGTGTGTGATTGTTGTTTTACATTGAGGTGTTTAATCTACACGTGAATGTTTTAACACTTTGAGGTGTTGTGTGATTGTAGTCTGAAGTGTGAATGTGGTTTTAAAACACTTTGCAGTGTGTTGTATAATATACTTTGGGGTGTTGTTTGTGTCTGTGGCCTGCAAATTGTGTTGATTTTAATACTTTGAGGTGTTGTGTGTGTAGTCTAGTGTGTTTATTCATATAAAACTTTGAGGTGTTGTGTGTGTGTAGTTGGCAGTGTCATTTTTTTAACGTGTTAAGGTGTTTTATCACTTTGAGATGTTGTGTGTCTGTAGTCTACATCGTACATGTTGTTTTAACACTTTGAGGTGTCGTTTAATTTCTGCAGTGTGAATATTGTTTTATTTCATATGTTAAGGTGCTTACAACACTTTGTGGTGTGTGTGTGTGTGTGTGTGTGTGTGTAGTCTGCAGGAGAACTATCTGGGAATGGATGGAGCCATTTTCATCGCCACCGCACTGAGAGAAAACCACCAGCTCACTTACGTCAAGTGAGTGTGTGTGTGTGTGTGTGAGTGTGTGTGTGTGAGTGAGTGTGTGTTTGTCTATGTGTGTGTGTGTGTGAGTGTGAGTGTGTGTGTGTGGTGAGGCTGTAGTTTCTGCTCAGTGTCTTCTCCTCTCAGTCTGCAGGGTAACAGCATCGGTGAGTCGGGGGCTTGTGTGTGTGTGTGTGTGTGTGTGCGTGTGAGTGTGTGTGTGTGTGTAGTGAGGCTGTAGTTTCTGCTCAGTGTCTTCTCCTCTCAGTCTGCAGGGTAACAGCATCGGTGAGTCGGGGGCTAAGCTGGTGTCAGACGCCATCAGAGCCGGTTCCCCCGAGTGTGTGGTGGAGATCTAGCACGTCAAAACTACTTCCTGTATAACTGACACATTATTCTGTAAAAATTAGAAAAATCTTCCCACTTATCATTTACTCACTCAGTCATCACACGTATTAACTAGTGCATGTAAATATATAATTAAAATAAACTATAAATCAATCACTTCATTGTCAAAACTACTTCCTGTATAACTGACACATTATTCTGTATAAATTAGAAAAATCTTCCCGCTTATCATTTACTCCCTCAGTCATTGGACGTACCAGTAAATATGTAATTAAAATAAACTATAAATCAATTTACTTCTCTGTCAAGTCTAATTCCTGGATATCTGACAATTTATTCAGTACAGATTAGAAAAATCCTTCCGATTTACTCATCTCTTCATCGCACATATCAACCAGTACATGTAAAAATGTAATTAAATAAACGAATCAAATCAATCACTTCTTTGTCAAAATATTTTCCTCTATATCTGACAAATTTTTCTGCATAAATTAGAAAATCGTCCCGCTTACTATATATTCACTCAGTCATTGCACGTAAGAACCAGTGTATGTAAATATGTAAAAAAGAAAAAAAAACAATAAATCAATCAATCACTTCTGTGTCAAATCTAATTCTTGCATGTCAATTTGAAAAATCTTCCCGCTTATCATTTACTCATCCGTTCATCACACGTTTTAACTAGTGCATGAAAATATGTAATACATTAAACTATAAACCAATCACTTCCCTGTCAAAAGATCTGACAATTTATTCAGTATAAATTTGACAAATCGTCTCGTTTATCATTTACTCATCCAATCATCGCACATATTAACCAGTATATGTAAGTAAAATAAACTATAAATCAATCACTTCACTGTAAAACGTTTTCCTGATTATCTGACAAATTATTCAGTATAAAATAGAAAATCTTCCCGCTCGCCATTTACTCACGCAGTCATTGCACGCATTAACTAGTGCATGTAAATATGTAGTAAAATAAAATATAACTAATGCTACATTGTTTTCAATTGACACTAAATGGCAGAACTATTTATCGTAAAGCCAGACAAACAAAAACAAAAATTTTGTTGTCCCGAACAAAATATTAGAAGAATCTACTGCCATGAAACCATTAACAGTAATATTGCGTTAAAACTAGGACTGTCAAACGATTAATTCTGGTTAACTAATTAATCGCACTTCTCGAACCAAATTAATCGCAATTAAATGACTGAAGCTTGTAATATTGGATATTGAGGTGTAATGTGTAAAGTAATTTAGGGTTAATGTGTAACCCTAAATAAACACTAGTTTAAATACTGTAAAATAATTTAGTAAAAAAATACTCTGGCAATTTTGGTCTTGCTAATAAGTGTTATACATCAATTGAAAGTTTGAAGTGCCTATTTTTTTACACTCTTAATAATAAAAAAAAAAAACTAAAATGTGAAGCGCGTTTTGCCGTCTCTCTTTGTCAGTTGAAAACAAACTGTAACTTAATAAATACCTATTACACAAACATGAAACATGTCTACATAAAACTTAGAATGTGAGTTTTTCAATGTAAGTTTAAGTAAAAATAAACACAAATATTGTCCGTCCAAAGGCTTAGTACGTCTCGTCTCACCTTATTACCGGGTAATGAGCTGAGATGGCCCCGCCCCCTCGCGGCGGCTTTTTGAACAGATTTGGTCCGACTGACGAGCAAGTTATCTTGTAATTTATTTGCAAGTTATAACGGCAAACAACCTTAAAAATCGCAAGCGTTAAACGTTTAAAGTTAACGCATTAACTTTGACCGCACTAATTTAAGACTTTCGCCCAATAACAATGGAATATTTGGGATCTTGCCTTTAATATTTACACACGTTAATCAAAGTCACACGCTCAATGCAAACACGTACATAACGACTTGATCGCACGTTTCCGGCGGTAAAGGTTAAAAGCCGCTGTCGCTCTCCTCGAGGATCTGAGCGTGCAGGGAGCGTGTGGAGAGTCCGGGCCGGGCGGAGGAACCCAGCAAGCTGTCGCGCTCTTCATCCAGGTCCTCGTTCTCCTCCTCGTCCTCGCCATCCTCCTCGTCGATCTCGCTGTCCTCCGACTGCCAATCAGAACACAGAGTCAGGCCACACGCCGGCCCTGATGGCGGACGCTGGCACACACACCACCTGCTTCAGCGCTTCCTTTACTCTAGGCTTGAAGAGCGACGGCGATGGAGAGAGAGAAGAGATGGAGTGAGAGGACGGCGAGAAAAGGTGCGAGCGCCGCGGCGGGAAAGGACAGGAAGTGATGGAGGCCGAAGGAGAAATGTGGAGATGCTCTCACCTCGTCAGTGTCTCCTCCTCTCATGCTGCCGATGAAGCGAGCACCACCCCAACCTACAGCCACAACACCATTACTCATACCGTACTTACACACGTGTAATCATTTACACATTTATTAGGTGAAAAAATAGACCCTATTTACGTGAATATAAGCACCCCCTGATTCTTCAGGGACAAAATTAAAATTTCTAGTACCGTATTTACACGAATAAAGCACCCCTTGATTCTTCATGGACAAAATAAAAATTCTAATACCGTATTTACACGAATATAAGCAGCCCCCTGAATTTTCAGGGACAAGAAAACCCTCTCAAAAAACAGTTTTTTTTTCAGATTAACGTTTCTTGTTCAATTACGTTAATATTCTCTTAAAATGCTATGTTTTCTTTATTTAACAAACCTAACTTGTGACTTGTATTATTTTGATATCGTTTCACTTGAACAATTGATAACAAAAAGTCGATTCTAGTGGTCAGGACTTCATTTCCCAAGATCCTTTGCTCTCCAGCAATTGTTCCATCTCAGGCCTGTTTCAAGCTCTCTGTTTATTCAACGCCATGTAAAGAGGAAGGATTATTATCCCCTGGATATATATGAATAAATAATGGAAAATTAGAGGAAAAAAGGGTCCTTTTATTCACGTAAATACGGTAATTTACGAACATAAGCACCTCATTACTTTCTGTGTTCTGATTTTCCACTGCCGAATGATTTTTAACAAAAGTTTCCTTTTACGAAGGGCGTCGTTGAAATATTGCCCCTTTTAACTAAATTATTTCACTACACAATAGGCCAAATGTCGTAGCATAGTAAACAAGTTTTTTTTCTTACCACTAATACGCAGGGAGATCTTTTGAGTGAAACATGCAAGTGTCCTGATGTATAAAACTTTTTTTTTAATTCTTCAAGCACGTCAGTAAACAAAAAAAAACTTTTACAGAAGTAACACGGTTACGGAAATCTTCCGGAATACTTCCGGAACCGCGTTTTGTTATGAAACTGCGACACCCGGTGGCGGAGAAAAGCAATGCAGGTTTTTTTAAATACAGCTATTACGACGTTTTATCACATTATAAAAACATTTTTTTAAATCGGGATGGATTTTCATGCAAATTGGGGCCCATTTTACAACATTTCTATTTGGCGTAACGTTAATTCTGTCGGCACAAATTAATTTCATAAAGAGAGGTAGCGCAGTACTTCCTTTAAGAAACTCTTTTACTTGAATAATAGAAAAAAGAACACTAGATATTATTTCATATAAGTGTAGTAGTGTTTATTTCCAGTAGGAGGTGCTATGACTCCCCTTGATATGTCCATATATGGGCGTATTCCGGTTATCACGGTCACAGACAGACAGGAGTTCAAAAACAGGTGATTATATTGGCTTAAATACGGTGTGTGTGTGTGTGTGTGTTTGTAGGACCTGATATTTGAGCGTATTGTTTGGGATGAGGCATGAGCTGTCGTCCATCATCGATGTCACTGTCGGATCCTTCATCTTCAGGTATGTCCACATCAGAGTCTTCATCTTTTACCACTGAAACAAAGGCTGCGTCAGACGTTTGTCAAAGCGGGTTTCATAATTATGAAAATAATTCATATGCGGTGAAGCGCTCATTGCAGTACACAATTTCATTTTGTGCCATTCGCCATCAAGATAGAACTGAAAATATCGATGACAAAAAGCTTTATATTAATCTTTTTGATATAGCTGACAGTCTGAACACAGAGGAACAATGGACATTTTTCTTTTTTTAACTGACTCTTTATCCTAACGGTTGAACACAGATGAACATGGACATTGTTCTTCTTATAAACAAAGCGTCTATTTTTAAGAAAAATAAACTATAAATCTTAACAGAAAACTATACAAACAAACTCTAAATTATTTCATTAGAATTTGAGTGTGTGTGTGTGTGTGTGTGTGTGTGAGAGAGACAGATGTACGTACCTCCGTTCCTCATCAGTTTCTTCTCCTCCTCTTTTAATTTGTTTTGCCTGTCTTTCATTGTCCTTTCAGCGTCCTGCAAAAGAAAAAAAGGAAAAAAAGAGAAAAAAGAACACAAAGCATATTCATAAATATAGATAGTGTGTGTGTGTGTGTGTGTGTAAAATATATGTAATATGTGTGAGTCAATTACATACAACATTGTGTACAGTCTTTATTACATCAGGTGTTTTTGAACATCCCTGGTGAACATCCACCGTTTATCCCCGGTAAACGGTGCGCGCACACACACACACACACACACACACACACACACACACACACACACACACACACACACACACACACACACACACACACACACTGGCATTTATATCATAGTGGGGCCCCACTATTGGCTTACATGCAAAACAATACGTTCTCGCTCTCATTATTTTAACCCGAAGCATCAAAATACCCCCACACCTCCTTTACTCTAACCTTAACAACACAGTTATAACCCTAACCTTAAAATTACATCCCACAAAAAAGATCTTCAAAGTTGTGGGGCCCTAGACATAAGTACACATCGGGGCCCCACTTTGTGCTAAAAAGTAGCATTCTGGGCCCAATTTTGTGCTAAATACACACACACACACACACACACACACACACACACACAGAGAATAACGTGCAGCATTACCACAAACCGTTCCTGCTCAGCCCTGTGATAGTCGTCCAGCTGCTGCTCGAGGAACGTGAGGTTGCGGAACTTCTCCACGTAAATCTGATAATGCTTCTGCAGCTCCTCCTCGATCTTCTCGTACTCGTCCATGAACGCCGGTCTAGAAGCGCAGGAGTGAGTGTGTGTGTGTGTGTGTGTGTGTGTGTCACTCACCGCACACTCTGCAGCGTTTGCAGTCGCTTCTGGTTTCGCTCCAGCTCCTGCTTCTTCTTCTCGATCTTGGCCTCCAGACTGGCTTCATCTGAGGAGATGTTGTTGAGCAGGTCCTTCTTCGTCTGGATGCTTCCCTGTGCAAGAAGGAAGAAAACACATGTACTGGAGAAGATGACAATCACAACTTTTTTGGCTTGGATCGATCGATCACGATTTGAAATTTTTTATGTTTTAAAGATCATTGAAATATTTGATTGCACAATATTACAAATATTGTCTTCTATTACAAAAATGTGTTCTTTAGCGCCACCTCTGGACCAACCCTGAACATCAGGCTGTCAAACAGCAATAGAATGACACGTGTTCTTTTCTTGAAATGTACTGTTAAAAGTAAAAAAAAATTTCATTAAAAAAAAAAAGAGAGAGAGAAAAATTATGTAAAAGTAACGATGTAAAGAAAAAATAAACTTTTATAGTCCTTTCATATCTGAAAAATCATTCAAGCTACTTTAATTTTAGGAGCTGTAGTGGTGGGCGGGGATCTGCTTTGCGATGGCTTCGTTTTGACCAATCAGAGCAAGGAGTCCAAAAAGTCTAAAACGATTTGTACTCGAGCAAACACGCAAACACGGTGGCTTGCGCAAAACTCTTATTGGCACTTATCTGATCCCGTAGAAACACTGTCGTGCGTGTGTTATCCACAGATCAGACCAGTTTGGCCGAATCGTATAAATGCTGGATTAAGATGGCGAGGGTCGTAGAATCGAGATCGCAATCTTTTAATGATTAACCCTCCTAATTTTCCCCGTTTTCAAAGTTTAAAAATATTTTAAAAATAAATAGAAAGTATTTTTTCACTTTGAAACTTCTCCTGCTTGGCTTATTTGGTGTAATTATCATATTAAAATGATTTGTGACACCACGCTACATGTTTATATTACAAAGATACTGTTCCAGTCAAATTGACCCGTGGTAAAAGTTTAAAAATGAAAAAAAATACTCGAGTATTTTTCTACTTAGAAACGTCTCATGCCTTAGTTTAATCGACATATTTGTAACGACTGCTACACGTTTTTGCTCATTTTGACCCTTCAGACAAAATAGAAGCTAAAAATAGTCAGAAAGAGCAAATACTGTTTGTTTCTTTGCAACAATGAGACATAATACACCGCTGTCTCACACACACACACGCACACACACACACTTTGGGAAACTTTTTTGGTTTCTGACACTTATATGCATAATAAAAGACCCCCGGTTCAAGTCGACCCACAAACATGATTGATGTGGTGAACTGGTCAGCATTTTCTCGACTCTTCTTTACGTCAGGGGACGTGGTGCTTTACCGAGACTTCTTTGACGGCGGCTTTGAGCGCTCGCTCCGTTTCAGCGATCTCCAGCGGCCGGGCGATGGCCATGGCCCTGCTCTCTCTCAGGTCCTCTTCCTGTCCCAGCAGGTCGAACAGGGCGGCTCCCTTTGCCGTGATTTCCGAGCCGAGCTGCCGCGCCATCTTCAGGTCTGCGATCTGCGAGGAAGACGGACGATTCGGAGATCCGGTTTACGCTCTTAGAAAACACAATGGACTTTACCTTGGAGCCCAGGTCGAACTTAAATCTGCTGCTGTCGTCATAATCCCGGTCCGCACTCACGCTCTCTTTGGTCTTCGTGGCGTTATACAGGATGCTGGTGATTTTGAGCATCTCTTTCACGGCGTATCCATCCGCTTGATAAAGGCGCTTCAGGTTGAGCTTCACGTGAGCCTTGGTTGCCTAGGGAAAAAAAACACCAAACTATTGTTACTATGGATTTCGTGGATGTTTTAGACACTCAACATGTTTGACGAGAAAAAACGTAGTTGAAATTGAAGGTAGAATAGAACGGAATAGAATGCCTTTATTGTCATTGCATCACATTGTTACAATTAAATTAAGAATACTACTCAGTTTTAAACACAAGGAAAAGAACACACAAAAAATGAAGAAAATATACACATTGAATAAGTAAAAATTAAGAAAAATTGTATATCTAGTATAAAATGAAGACAAAGTTTCAATAAATATGTGATGCAGCAAGTATAAACAATAATACAGAAAAGCAAAATTAGCTTATTGCACGGTGGACTAAAGTGGTTTAAAATTCAATAAAAGTGTTTTCCAATTTTATTTGTCACATAACACATTATACAGGGTGCAATATGTAGTGAAATGTGTTTTCCGATTGTCCAGCATTTCAACATGGGGGTTTGGGGGCGGTGCAAGCGTGCAAAGAAATTCAATAACAATGAATATAAAAAGATAAGAATACTGTACAATACAGTAAAAATAAAATATAAATAAAATAAAAAAAAAAACATGAAGATGGAGAATAAAAGATGAAATTACAATACAAATACAGTAAAAAAAAGATTAAAATATGAGTAAAATACAAAAAGCGACTAAAGTGATCCAGGTAAAGTGAAATGTTACATACCATAAACTGAGCGATGGCTTTGATGAAAAACACACGGTCTGATTCAGTCTCAATATCACTAGGAATTTCCATCTGAGGATCATATCTACAGTAGATAAGAGAATTTAGTTTTATCTCTCTCTCTCTCTCTCTCTCTCTTTCTCACACACACACGCACACGCACACGCACAAGCACACGCACAATAATGAAGATGATGAACTTCACCTCTTGACAAGCCAGACGAGAATTTCGGCCACTAAAGGGAAGTTTGGAGACCTGAAGTTCTCCATAGAGATGAGACGAGGGTAACCAAGCGCTCGCATCATCTCCGTAAAATCTGCACGCGCATCAATAGATAATCAGATTATAATCTATGCATTCGGTAAAGACCATGTGCGAATAAACTCGTGCTTATAGTAAAACTAAAACAGCATCTCCATGCAGTGATTTTTAAAATGGAATATATAAGGGTTTGCTTACTTCTTAAATCTCGGAAAGACATGTTTGTTGTATTCGTTTAATCCAGCGAGACGCGACTATGATATGTGGAATATAATAGCTAGTATTCTGTCTAGCCGATTAAAGTAATCCAATTATTTTAATCCACATTTCGTTATTGCATTATGCCGTAACATAAAAAATACAGCCCAAAGCGGGATGTTGTTCTATTTACATGTCTGCTGCTGCTATGGTGCCGAGTTGACGACGGTGTCCCGGCTGGGCCAAAAAATAAACGCGTTTCCTAAATAGTTCTAAAACCACATTTTTTTCGGTTTGTCGATTTTTTTTTACATTGATTTTCTTGTTGTTGAAATCTGCGATATTCACCATCACTGATCGTACATTTTTTTGTAAATGAAAATTGGCCAAAAGTTATTCAGCTGGTTTTGTGGTCCGTCTTGATCACCGGATGTGACGTAACTGACGTAACGCCGTTCGAACGCGGCGCTCTGTGCGCGTGCGGCGGGATCCGTGTCGCTTATCACCACAACAAACTTTCAGACCATTAAAATGTGACCCGTACCGTGAGATTTAACACTTACTTCATGTTTGCAAGACTTGTAAACTTTATTTTAACATGTAGGAGACCGAAGAGCGTTATGCAGGAAGTTTATTTCTTATGTTCGTTCGCTGTCAACAGGTCACACAAAAGTGAACGTTCGTTCATTTTTTAAACAGCTTCGCTCAAAATCAAACAATGACGTCCAAAGGTGAGATTAACGTAGTATTTTTAGTTAGAGAGCATATACTCTGTGCTATTATCATGTGCGTGTGCGCGTGCGTGTGTGTGTGTGTACCATTCATAATACATCTATATTAATACATGCAGTATTTGATTATTTTTCTATGAGGTTATTTATATATACATTAATTGATTCTTGTCTGTTCCCTAGCCGTAAATTGAATTATTAAAAATGTCAAAGTTTGATTTATGTTTAGGACTGTAAATAACAGCTACTGGGACGTTGTTGTGTACAGACAGAGCATATTTTAGAACTACCTTTGTGTACATACATAGCATATACTGTGAGTGTATATGTGTGTGTATATATTTATATATTCTTTCTTTTCTTTCTAACTTTTATTTCCAATTAATGTTTGTCAATCAAGGGTTGACAGCATGAAACAAAAAGGAATATCCCCCAAGGGGTTGAATAAAGAATTTCTGATTGTGATTTCTGATTTCTGATAGCTTTGTGGCAGCATCCCTATGCGAACGTCTTCAAACACGTGACGATAGAAGAATGGAAGAAAGTCAGCAAACAGGGCGACGTCAGCATGATCACGGTGGGGACGCGGCTTCTAAATTCATCTGTTTTATTTTTAAACTCTGATTAAACGTGCAATGCTGCTCGTCTAATGCGTCACCAGGACAAGACCCTAAAAAGCGGCGTGGTCCAGATCCGGGGTCCCGTACCGGCCACTAACTACCTCCAGCTTCCCAAGAGCAGCGGTCAGTCTCTGGGTCTGACGGGCCGATACCTCTACCTGCTCTTCCGCCCCATCCCAAACAAACACTTCACCGTGCACATGGACGTGGCGTCTGAGGTTTCTGTGCTGCGCTTTTATTTGTGTGTCTGTCTGATGTGACTGTGCAGTGATGGGATGTGTTGTGTCCGTCAGGAGGGTCAGCTGGTCCGAGTGTTGATTTCCAACAAGTTTAAAGAGTTCAAGTCCACGCCCACATCGCTCCAGTTCCCTTTTGTGTGCGGAGACTCGCACGAGGGGACGGTCACTTTTTCCAAGCCAGGTAGATCTACCCCGTCGTCCTGTAATATTTCATGTTAGTTTATTTTTTTTTAAGCGTTTTGTGGCTCATTTGTGGCTTTGTTAATAACGAGAATTTAATATTATTGTGGCTTGCCATAGCCGCTTAGCTCATAACTTACCTAAAACTTACTTAAAATGGTACAATTGCCAATTTTGCTGTACAAAACAAACTATACGTGTATATATAAAACATTAAAAGAGTGTGCATAATAAACAATTATTAAATCCAAGGTAAAAGCAAAGATAACAAAGTAAAACGCCAACAACTCAAACTGAAATTAAAATGTCCAGGAAAAGTTCAATATATAATAGTTTATGTAAGGGCAACTCAAATGGCAAAGAGTCAATAACCGAAAAGCTTTATAGGCCCAAAAATAAGGGATCTTTTTTCTTTTTTTTTTGTATAATCTCGAAAGGCATGGAATTTAATAGTAAAAGCTTTTCCAAAGAAAAGACAAGTTAAAGTCAAATCGCATTAAATAGACATTTCATATTTAAGAAATACAAAGTAAACAAATGTTTTATTTGGTAAGAACTTAACAATCTTCCTACTGAAGGAATTAAAAAATGAAATGAATAATGCGTTTTATTGAAACTGAAATTGAAAAATTTCAATTGAAATTGAAATTTTAACTGTCCCACAGCCCAATTGCACGTCACAGCAGCAGTATAAATATAATATATAACTCTAAATATATACGTATACAAAAGGCAAATAAGCATGCATGCATTAACATAAACATAAGTACCACTTTTTTAACACGATGCACCACCTGGTAGTGGGTTGGCTCAGATGGTGGGGGAAGAAGCCGGTCAAACCTGGCAGGCCCAAACGATCTGTGAGGGTCTGCTGGGAACGTCTGGTAGATCCCTCCATTAGAGAGAGTTTCAACTCACACCTCCGGCAGAGCTTCTCCCAGGTTCCGGAGGAGGTGGGGGACATTGAGTCAGAATGGACTCAGAATGGTCAGAGAGACTATGTCTCCCGGCTGGCCAGGGAACGCCTCGGAATTCTTCCGGAAGAGCTGGAGGACGTAGCTGGGGCAAGGGAAGTCTGGGCCTCCTTACTGAGGCTGTTGCCCCCGCGACCCGGCCCCGGATAAGCGGTAGAAGACGGTACGGTACGGTACGGTACGGCATTAACATAAACATAAGTACCACTTTTTTAACACGATGTAATTACATGTAATGTAATAAGATTTTGCGTCTTTGCGTTGGTCTCGGACTAAGAAAAGCGCTACATAAATAAACTTGAACTTGAACTTAAAAAGGGAGATTCATATAAATGAAAATTCAATTGAACTTCATATAGGCCAGTCAAAGTAAACTAAGTAGTGGCCCCGGTGCCCGACAGTGACCAGGTCTGCGTCGGCTCATAACTCGACCATCAAATGTTTTGGGACGTTAACCGCTCATTGTGTTTCAGGTTTAGCGGACCCCGCTCCATCCAGCACCAGGTGGACGTGTCTGTCACTGGATCTCCGCCACATGCTCGCCTCCTACCTGAAGAAAACACACTGCCACCTCAAGAACATCAAGCTGTGTGCCAATATGTTGGTGAAGAACATCTTCACCAGCAACCTCCTGTTTGACCCGGGTAAGCACACACACACACGCACACACACGCACACACACGTGGTATAAGGGAAAATCCTCATCACGGTATTTTTGGTTTGGTGGTATTTTGGTTGGACATTTGACTGTAGTAGACCTTAATTACATTATTTCTATACACAATTTCTTTTCTAATTTCATTTAAAGTAACAAATTAGGCCCTTTCCAGAAAGATAGCCTTATCCAGGGTGACATGGACAAGCATCTGTCATTTTTAATTTAATGTCTTTTAAAAGTAGCTATGGGGTTTATTAGATAAATGAGACACACACACACACACACACACACACACACACACACAGAGCAGTGGAAGTTTTGTTTCTGCTCTCCGTTTGTCAACATTGTCACAGACTCACGTAGAATGTAACGTTGCGTGAAACCAACGTTTACAAACGACTTTGATAAAAATAAAAAAGCAGAAAAAGAGCTGTGTGTGCGTCTTTACGGATCTCTTTCTTAGTAGAGCCGCTCTTAAAGACACAGTACACAGACATCAGCTGCTCACGCCTCGCGGGTGTGGTCTATTAGTTCAGCCTGTTCCAAAGCTTTCTGTGTTCGATTAGCAGTGTCTGCGTGTCGTAATTAATCGTTGTCACGAAAACTGGTTTTCACGTTCATACCGGTTGTTCCGCACATCTCTAACACACACACACACACACACACACACCGTGCTCTTTCTCACTCTCTGCTCTTCGCAGGCATTTCCTTTTCTGATTTCAAACATTCTGGTGCGGTGCTAACACAGGGCACTGCCCCAATGCCCCGGGAAATGCGATTTCCAACACTGAACGGACAAAGCTGGCACGGCTTGTATGATCACATGAGGTGAGTGTGTTTAATTCAAGCGCGATTGTGAACACAGTTTATGAAATACGCATGAGATTAATTTACAATGTGACATCCACAAAACAGGTTTCCGTCAGAAGAGTCGACGTGTGATTTCATACGAAAAGAAGCGAACAGCGCCCCTACGGGTGAGTGGAGCACAATACACGCATTCTTTCACTGTTATTATGATTATTAATGGTGTGAATTTTGTATCGTGTCCTAAAAAAAATTTTGCATTAATAAAAGAAATGTAATATCTATTTCAATAAACATTATTCATTTTTTAAAACAATAAGCGCAACATTCTGTAAAAACAATGTGTCATGGTCTTTTGTAAAATTCAGATAAACATGACTCGTATGTGGATACAAATGTATAAAAATGTAAAAAAACTTAAATTAACCAAATAAAAACGGACAAAAGATATACATTAAACTAAGTTTTTGTTGAGCTTTGTGGAATATAGACGGTGTACGTTTCAAAAATATGCGTAACTGTTAATTCTGTCTAATTTTCTATTTTTGTCTATATGATTGTCTGTCTTATATTTGTTTAACGATCTGTCAATATCGATATCGTCGGTCTAACAATGTCCTGTCTTTTTTGTCTATATGATGGTCTGTCTATATCCTGTCTAACTGTCTGTCTGTCTAATTTTCTATTTCTATCTGTCTGTCTAATTTTCTATTTCTGTCTATATGACTGTCTGTCTGTCTATATTCTGTCTAACTGTCTGTCTGATTTTCTATTTCTCTCTATATGTCTGTCTTTCTATTTCCTGTATAACGGTCGTTCTGTCTACTTTTCTATTTCTATAGTGTGTCTATCTGTTTGTCTATTTTCCTGTCTATCTCTGTCTGTCTCTCTCACTCTCTCTTTATTTCCAGCAGAGGTGTCGACCGACAAGAGCCGTCAGAAAGACAAGACGGTTGTAGAGACTAAACCTGTTAAAAAACGAGTCGCTTTTGTCCAGAAGACGACCAGACCCAAACCTGGGCATGTGAGTGTTTGTGCGTGTGCGTGTGTGTGTGTGTGTGTGCGTGTGTGTGTGTGTCAGTAAATCTCTGTAATCGTTCCACAGACTAATAATCTCACTGTCTTTTCCCGCAGAACACTGTTCCACCACTAAGCCTGTGTGAAGAGCGCCCTCTTCTGGAGGTTTCTGAGAGCTCGGGTTCATCAAGTGAAAGGTCACTGCCAGAGAGGACGCTCCGGATAGTGTGTGGTGAAGACGCGGGACTGCACGTGTACGCCGACTGTGGCGAGGACGATGCGGATAGTGAGGAGGAAACCACAGTAAGTCACAATAGTGTAGTAACGTATAACCTCTAATAGAACGCCACCCCCTTATATGCCTATATTCACTTCCTGTGTGCTTTGGGGCTTGTGTACCAACACGGAAGGTTGAATTTAAATAATAATATGTGTGTAAGGGCATCTAACACCATGTCATAGAATCTGAACAGAAACACACGAGTCAAAGTAAAACAAGTTAAACAGAAAGCAAAACGAGTCAAAGTAAAACATCATTGTATGACATTGTCACCACGACATGTTGAAAACGATAATATAGTTTATAGTTTTTATAGTAAATATAGTATTTGACCTCCACGATGTTCTATTAGAGTATTTACGGTATATCTGCATATAATTTTCTGTATCTTCCCAGGACATTCAGTAATTGTCATCATGTTTTAAAATGTCTGTTTGTCACCTTTTTTTTCTTTTTTAAACGTGGTAAAACATTTATTTGTATTGATTTATTAGATTTAAGGCTCTTAAAAATCATTGATGTTGTGGCCACCCACTGAAGCTGGGCAAAAAATTAAATATTGTAATAAAATAATAAATGTTTAAACTACATGAAAAACACTTCACAGGAAACGTCCTCAAATATTGCCACTTGTTTTACAAAAGACTAGAAATTCTCCGCTCACCAAACTTTAACATGTTTTCTGTACCAAAATAAAATGGGTGAAACTTGACCCGACATTAATACAATTGTCAAGAGTGTTTTTTTTATTATATAAATATTACTGGTACATTTCTTGAAATGTTTTTTAAAAAATAGTTTAGTAAAGGAAACGCAAGCAGTCAGTTGCACAATCGTAGCTTGCAGACAGTGCTACATTTTAGCAGCTTTTTTGTTTTGTTTCTCAAGTGTTTTTTTTTTTTTTTTTTTTTTTTGTCTTTCTGCAGACTACCGTGTCATCATCAGGTCCTGAGAAAACCAACCGGTCTGAAGTTCACACTGGCCTGGGAGAGTCTGAGAGCTCGGGTTCGTCAGGTGAAAGGTCACTGCCAGGTGAAAGGTCACTGCCAGGTGAAAGGTCACTGCCTGAGAAGACAGTCAGGATAGTGTGTGGTGAAGACGTGGGACTGCACGTGTACGCTGATTGTGGCGAGGATGATGCGGATGGTGAAGATGAAATCACTGTAAGTTGATGAAATCACCAAGATTCTTCCGTAAAGGGCGTACTATAATAATAATAATAATTTTAAGCACCCGTTTTTTTTTTGTCCAATTTTAGTGTCTCAAAAACTTGCCATGTGCTTCTAATCGCTGATTTCAATATGCACGTAAATATAAGCGCTAATTTTTCCGACATTTCAAGTGAGGAGCAACCACAAATAATTGCAAATACTTTTATTTACTTGTGGTTTTTATTAGCTCAAAAACAAGAAGCATACTAAGTAAATAAATAAAGCAATACTTTTATTTACTTTTAGTTTTTATTAGCTCAAAAACAGAAATGTAGCATTAGTCACGCAGCGACAAATAACATGTTAGAACAAAAAAAACAATTACGTATTATTGGAACAGACGGAGCATCCGGTAATTTAGCGCTAACGGCTGGAAACAAAGTACAAAAGAGTCGGAAAACAGACGAAAACAAAAAACGCACAAGCCAGGAGTCGAGAGCTGGAAACAAATACAATCAAAACGCTTAGTTTGCTGTACAGGGAAAATAATTCTTCGCTACGATCCTCTTTCACAGCGTCAGGTAAAGACACGGTTTGAAACGGGCCGGTTGGTTTTAATCTGTTATTCAAGTAAAGCGATATCGAAATATTCTTCGTTTTTCATTTTTGTAGTTTTTCCTTGTTTTTATTCACATTTTTATCCTCATTTATTTATTTTGCGTTTTATTGTATTTTTTTATCTCTTATCTTTTTATTGCATCTCTTTCTCGAAATGCCCCCTCCACACCCTCATGTTTGAATGCATGCCGTGTATAATGTGTCTATGACGATTAAAATTTGAATTTGAAATGATTCAAATCACAAGTGAGGTCTGTTAAATAAATAAAAAATAGTAATTAAACCAGAAATGTTTAAAAAAAAAAAAATTTAATTTTTTTTTGTGCCTGAAAAATCAGGGAGTTGCTTATATTCCTATATTGCACCGAACGGAGTAGTAATCCTAATTTCGTTGTAATCTTGTGTCGCAATGACAATAAAGGCATTCTATTCTATTCTATTCTATTCTATTCTATATTCGCGTAAATACAATAATTTGTCTGTCGCTTCTTCACATTCTAAACTTTGTAAAAAAAAAAAAAAAATTGATATTTTTTCAATTTTGAAATCTTTGTTTCTGAAATGCGTTTTTCCAGCATTTGTGATTGTAAATCTCATGTTTGGACGTCTTTTAGATCATAGATGCTCCGTCTCCTCAACCAATCACTCTGCCTCCGGACAACACACCAAAACATCTACAGGTGAGCGGCAACACACACTCAGTCTCTCCAGTTTCTTTAAGCAGTATTGTAATTCATTTTAAAGTGTGAAGTGCAAATGTTGTAATTTAGCCGCGTATTAATCACACACCAAGAGTGAAGTCGTGCATTTAAAACATTAAAGTCTATTAAAAGTCTATTAAAAGTCTATTAAAGTCCATTTCGACAGATCAGTCAATCTTTCTTCCCAATCTCTGTAGTGGCTGAAGTGTAAGTGTGTTTGATTCCAGAAGTTGTCTCCAGACCCCATCCTGATGCTGAAGCAGGTGATCGGCTTTGGAGGAGCCACAATGAGATGCGTGAGTCAGTTACTGCTCCTACGGGGGCTTGAAATCCTTTACTTTACTTTACAGTCATTTATCAGACGCTTTTTATCCAAAACGACTTACAAGTCATTACAATTTTTACAATCCCACATCTTGCTGCTTTCCCTGGGAATCGAAGCCATGGTCCGGTGTTCCAAACTCTTGCAAAAACAACAGGAACTGATGTGTTTTCAAGGTTTTGAAAATGCTCGATTTTCAAACTAAATGCTTGAAAAGGCTCTAATAATTTAATTCGACTTATTTCACAACAAACGAATACCGTACAGTGTTACCCTGACTTTCGACTGCCAATTTGATAAACCGGAATGCAACAAATATGATAAAGTTTTTCTACACGTTTTTTTAAATAATATGATAAAATATCTTAACTGTAATTAAAAAAACGTGTGACATAACAGTTGTTGAAAAAGGCCGTAAAAATGAGGACTGTGGTACTAAAGTAAAAGAATAAAAATCAGTTTATTATCCGTGTTTGTTCCCTCTTATTTCAATTAGGAAAAAAAATACGCACCAAATTTTGACTCAAGTCTTTAACTCGTGAACGAATAATTTGGAGTCATTTGTGTATTTTGTTCATTTATATTTTGTTTTTTTTTTTTCGTTTTACACTGACAGAACATAAACTAATAGTAACAGTGGACTAGACAAAGCGTAGCTTAATTTTTGTCTCTTTAAATCTCTTAAAGCGTGATTTAAAATGGCAAAGTTTTGTTTTGGTTGTATTTATTCATATCTTTAAATGTATATTTTACCAGAACTCTATGGTGCTGGAAAAGCTTGACCATAAGTGCTTAAAGTGCATCAGGAACCCTGATGGACAATCTTGGACACGCCCCATTTTTCTCAATCCAACCCCCTTTTCCTCAAGCCCGCCCAGTACTTTGAAGATGCCCCGCCCCTACAATTCCAAGAGCTGTGTATATAATTTTTAACCCTATAATGCAACCTGTGACACCAGTGTCACCCATTGTTCAATGATTTTTTTAATGGGTTTTCAAAAAAAACATTTTTCACTTTTTTTTCCCACCTTTTACTTTTAGATGTAATTTGATGCTGGAACACCAGGTGGCGCCAATTTACTGCTTAATTAGGCTTCCAGAGCAGTTTGTATTGTCCAATGTCCAAAAATTTGGGATCAATACCAATTTTTCCCAAATATCAAAAACATTTTTTACCCGAAAATTTTTCTTTTCTTCCATAGAAAGTTGTGTCTGGTGGTATTCTTGAATAGGCCCGGAAACATGTCAATGTTTTGATTTTTGTTTTGATTCTATTAATTTTTATTGCATTATTTGAAAACATTTTTTTTTTTCATATTTATAAATTTTTATTTATTTATTTATTTATTTATTTTTTAATTTTTCTTAGTTTGATGCCAAATATTACGTTCGTTTGAAAAATAAAATGTTTTAAGCGCTCTTTCTGGTGCCGTGCATTGTGTGTTGCTCTCATCACTTTATCAGATTCATGACCACTGTTTATAATCTGGATCTAAAGGTGTGTGAGTTTTTTTAAGGCGAGCTGTTGGTGTGTTTCAGGCGACGTGGAGCTCCTGCGAGGAGGTGGTGTACCCGTGTCACGCCGTCATCATCAGCATGAACATCACCACCACACGACAGCGCTTCTTCATCGGACACACAGACAAGGTCTCGTCCCAGGACAAGTTCACATCCCTGCAGATTTACATTAGTCCAGCTTCTTTTATCGGTTTGGTTTGTCCACGTCACTAACTAGGGACATTTTAGGGAAGGTACGAGCTTTTGATAATAGTTTTTTGCAGAAATGCTGATAAATAATAATAAATAAGTCAATTAGCTTGATGTTTAATAAAATTATGCAGCATATTTTTACAGTCATGCTCCTTTTTCCATAATAGAGATAATAAAACAGCCCAGCAAATAACAATACTATATTTCACGATAATTATAATAGAGTAAACGAGTAAAAAATATAGAGTGTTTTTAAGATAGTTGTATGTATGGCCACACCCACTTCCACAAACTCCGCCTCTGCCTGACTGTTTTGGTCATAAGCTTAAATCGCAGCGTAAACACGCACTGCAGTTTTTAAGTTTGAATAAACAGTATAATTAGATAATTAGAACATTTTTACAGAGCTTTATTGTCAGAACAAGAAATTTCTTTCTAAATATCAGGTCTATATAGTATATAATATATATCTGTGTGTATATATAATTACACACACACACACACACACACACACACACACGCACACACACATATATATACTCAATATTAGTATATATATATATAGACATTTTATCTGATGTTAAACATCTATATTCAAATTTTTTTTTATATTATAAATATTTTTTATATTTAATAATAAAAACATGTTTGTACTCTCTAATTTAAATCTAACTATGATTTGTGCTGGTCAGGTCTCGGCTCTGGCATTGAACGCCAGCTCCACTGTGTTGGCATCAGCTCAGACGGGCAGAAACAGTCTGATTCGTCTGTGGAGCTACAGTAAAGGAGTGTTTCAAGCCATCATCCCCACTAAAACACATGCGCTGAACATGCTCAGGTACCTGTGTGTGTGTGTGTGTGTGTGTGTGTTTAGTAGGAGAGCTGCACGATTATGGATCAAATTACAATTACAATTTTTTTTTACTTAGAATAAAGATCACAATTCTTTTCACGATTCTTTCTGGATATTTTATTATTTGAAATGTTCAACCCTGAAAATCAGCTTGTCAAACACTATTATTATAATACATATTACTCTTTGCTTTAAATTAATGGAATGAATAAATAAATAAATAAATAAATAAATGGAATGAAAAGCAATACAATGTAATGTTGTAAAGAATAAAAATCACCATTAAACGTAATAAAAAATAAACATACCGGGTTACAGTATTATGTACAGTTGAGTATTATCTCTGTTTAAAAGCACTTCTGAAACACTTATCAAACAGTGTTTACTTTGTAGGCGGGGCTAATTATTGTGTCCTCAACTGTAGATGTTTGCTGTAAAACACACACACACACACACACACACACACACACACACACACACACACACACTTGAGAATAAAATCCTCTTTCAGGTAGTAAAATGTCAGAGTTGATAGCAGACGCACTTTAGTGTTGTGTTTAATCATTCATTCTCTCTGGTTTATTTTCTGCTTTTTTAAACTCGACTCAACATCCACTGTTCTAATGCAGGTATTTTAAAGTTTCTACTACAAAATTAGGACAGAAGTTATGCGTTAGGATCGTGAGGAGGGTGGAGTCGAGATCGTAATCTTTTAACGATGGAGCTCTAGTGTGTGTGTGTGTGTGTGTGTGTGTGTGTGAGCAGGAGTGATGGTGGATGTTGTGATTGCAGCTTCTCTCGCAGCGGAGGAGTGTTGTGCGGCTTAGGGAAGGACAGTCACTACAGAAACGTGAGTGTGTCTTCACGCGTTTGTTGTGTCTGTGGGACGGATGGTTTTGATTCTGTTTTAATCAGACGGTGATTCTCTGGGACACCCGGAACGTTGACATTGGAGAAGTGATTCCCGTTTTGGCTAAAGCTCACACAGACGTGGAGATGCAGATGTTGAAGTTCACCTGCTTCGATGAATCACAGTGGGCATTTTTAATTTTCATTTTAGATGTGAATTCACACAATTTTGGGTGTTTAGTGGAATTTGTTAACTTGCAAATGGGGTGGAGTTCATGTTTTGTGTGACTTTATAAATATTATCCTATGTAGTGTATAAAGAGCGCATATTCATGAATCTAATTTTACAAAAAGCGTTTTGTCATATTTTTTACAGTTTGATTTTATTTTTGATTTCATTTAAATGTTACATTTTACATTTCTAAAACTTTGTGGACAAATTTCCACTTTGTTATTAATTTAAAAATGTCCGCTTGTTATTATACTGTAAAAGTTAAACCTTTCTTGAATAAACCTGTTCATTTGCATTTATTTTAAATCATTTATTTATAATTCAATTAATTTACATTTAAATTATTCCCATGTCAAATCATTATTTTTGTTCTGTTCAAAAGACAAGCAAAAGTGTCAAATGGTTTAGTTGAACGTTGGTGTCTTTTTTTTTGTAAGAAAGATTTTTGATCTTCTACTTATTATTCATTTATTTGTCTATTTCAATAATCAAATTGAATTACAATTATTTCCCCTTTTGACAATTAAAATCACAACAAAATAGCAAGCTAGTGTCTACTTGTATTACGACATTGTTAACGTGATATGAATCAACAACACGGTGAGCACAAGACGATGTTAAAGCACAAGTGTGTTAATGGTTGTGTATGGGTGTGTGTGTGTTGAGGATGGTGTCGTGTGGCGTGGGGAACGTCCGGCTGTGGCGTGTGCGTGACGGCTCTCTGCGCTCCACTCAGCTGGATCTGGGCCGCTACCATCACCTGGACTGGACCGATGTGGAAACGGTGGACGAGGAGACCAGCGGAGAGCGAACGCTGTGAGTAGGACACACACCGAACACACTTCTTTCTTTCTGTCTCTCTTGTTCTCACCCTCTCTCTTAATATCCCCTTCTCTTCTGTCTCTCTCTTTCTCGCCCTCTCTCCCGATCTTTTTCTCGCTCTCTTTTTCTTCTCTGTCTCTCGTTCTTGTCCTCTCTCTCAATCTCTCTCTCTCTTGATGTTATTCTCTGTCTCTTTTTCTGTCTCACTCACTCTCTTCCACCCTCTCTTTCTCTTTCTGTCTCTCTTCTCTCTTGCGCTTTCTCTCTCTCTCTGATGCTGATGCTGGTACTGATGCTGGTGCTGATGCTGACTGGTGCTGATGCTGACTGGTGCTGATGCTGATGCTTACTGGTGCTGATGCTGGTACTGATGCTGGTGCTGACTGGTGCTGGTACTGGTACTGATGCTGGTACTGATGCTGATGCTGG
>CM051494.1:15191535-15201950 GCA_028031935.1 Paedocypris micromegethes | reverse complement strand
CTGGTGCTGATGCTGATGCTGGTGCTGATGCTGACTGTGGCTGATGTTGATGCTGACTGGGGCTGATGCTGGTGCTGGTGATGCTGTTGGTGCTGACTGTTGCTGATGCTGACTGGTGCTGGTGCTGGTGCTGATGCTAGTGCTGGCTGGTACTGATGCTGACTGATGCTGGTGCTGGTGCTGGCGTGTGTCACAGGTTGGTCAGCAGCAGTAGCGGTCATATCCTGGAGATGAACCTCAGCAGCAGCGCGGTGAAGAACGTCAGGATGCTGGTGCCGGCGCAGGAGAACAGCACGGGCTCAGGTGACACTCCTGCTTTCCGTCAGTAAACTGTCTTGATGATTTATTGAATGTGCCCTCAGGAATTCAAAGTCTAATTTTATTTGTCACACACACATTATACATGCATGTAGTGAAATAGATTTTTCTAATCGTACAGTATTTAAACATGGAGGGCGGGGGCAGTAATAAAGATAACAATATAAAATTACAAAAAAAGCAAATAAAGTATGAATAAAATGCAAAAAAAAAGATAAAAATACAATAAAATACGAGTAAAAAGCAAAAAAGTGACTCTAGTGATCCAGGTAAAGTGTAAAATGTTTAATGTGTCAAGTGAACAGACTAAAGTGACTCGATCTTTTTCTCGCTTTCTTTTTCGTCTCTATATCTTGTTCTTGTTTTCGCACAATGCAATCTTTCTCTTGCTTTTCTTCTCTCTTGCCCGTTATTTCTCTTTCTGTTTCTCTTGTTCTTGCCTTCTCTCAGTATCTCTCTCTCTCACTCTCTCTCTCTCTGTCTCTCTCTTTCTGTCTCTCTCGTTCTTGCCCTTTCTCAATATCTCTTTCTGTCTCTCGTTCTCACACTTTCTTTCAATCTCTTTCTTGCTCTCTTTTTCTTATCTGTATGTCTTGTTCTCGTCGTCTCTCAATCTCTCAATATCTCTTTCTGTCCCTTTCTTTCTTTCTTTCTTTCTCTCTTGTTCTCACCCTCTCTCTTAATATCTCCTTTCCTTTCTGTCTCTCTCTTACTGTGTTGTTCTCTCTCTTAATCACTCTTTCTCTTTTTATCTTTCTCTTTCTCAATCTTGTTCTCACTCTCTTTTTCCTCCCGCTCTGTCTCTCGTTCTGGCCCTCTCTCTCTCTTGCTTCTGTGTCTCTTTTTCTGTCTCACTCACTCACTCACTCCCTCCCTTTCTTTCTCTTTCTGTCCCTCTTCTCTCTCTTGTTTTTGCCCTCTATCTCTTTCTGTCTCTCTCAATATCTCTTTCTGTCTCTACTATCTCTCTCTCTTATTGTCTCTTTCTCTATCTCTCTCTGTCTGTCTCTCTCTCTCTCAATATCTTTCTCTCTCTATCTCCCTCTATATCTTTCTGTCTCTCTCTCTCTCAATATCTTTCTCTCTATCTCTCTCTATCTTTCTGTCTCTTTCTCATTCTCTCAATGTCTCTCTCTCTCTCTCTGTCTCTGTCTCTCAATCTCGCCCCCTCTCTCTCACTTAATTTATTTTACTCCCAATGTTTTTCTTCATGCAGTAACTAGTATACAATGTACAACTCACTAGTAATTGTGCACAACTTTATGTACAATTTGTATTAATTTTGTAAAGAATTTTGTATTAATAGTTTTACCTCTGGCCATTTTTGTACCTCCACCGTATTTCTGTATAACTAAAAAAAAAAAAAAAAAAAGTATCATTCTTACCAAACATTAGACAGTGTTTGTATAAGTATAAGTGAATGGTAAATATCTGGTTGTTCCTCAGGCGCTGGTATCGCGGTGAACAGCATCAGCGTGTGTTCAGACTTCTGCGTGACCGGATCAGACGACGGCTTCATCCGTCTGTGGCCGCTGGACTTCTCCTCCGTCCTGATGGAGGCGGGTCAGTGTGCGCCTGTCCGTCACCCCCACAGCCAATCACGTGGCACTGAGGTCTGTGATCCGCGCAGAGCACGAGGGTCCGATCAGCCTGGTGAGCGTGAGTGCGGACGGATCCAGGGTTCTGGGCACCACCAGCACGGGCCACCTGGGCATCCTGGACGTCTGCAGCCGCTCCTGCCGCACTCTGATGCGCTCACACACACACAGCGTTCTGGGCTTCGGTGTGGATGGGATCAGAAGACGAATCACCACAGTGTCCAGAGACGGCACTGTACGCGTGTGGGACACGGACACCATGCAGCAGGTGAGTTACCCTCGTGCTGGCTTGTACTGTGGGACATTTTAGCTAAACTACCATCCCAGACCGAATAGATTTTAATTTCAAATCGTCTGAATTGTGAGATTTTTTTTTTTTTTTTTATTGTTCGATCGCTCAATATGTTTGCCGAGGTTTCACATTTAGGTAAATTCGATAAATAAGTTCAGATTCACATTAAGCGATAAAAATATTCAGTGGCAATTATCAAGCAGTTTATTGAAGTGCATAGTGCTTTTTTCATTTCACGTAAGCATATTAATTGAAGCAAAACAAGTACAGTACAAATCAAGTGGACAATTAATGCTTGATATAAAATGTGTTACAACGAATAATTGACACAATGTAACTAATTTTGATGCCGCTTTAACACAATGTAACAAATTCTGATGCCACTTTAACACAATGTAACAAATTCTGATGCCGCTTTAACACAATGTAACAAAATGTGGTGCCGCTTTAACCCAATGTAATGTTTTGTTCTATTGTGAATCAGAAAAGTCACGTAGATCTTGCGTCTCTGTCTCCAGCTCTTTGACTTTGTGCCAGACGACCACGAGCGTCCCACCTCTGTGGCGTTCCATCCCAGCATGCCTCTCTTCTCCTGCGGCTCCAGCTCTGGATCCGTGCGGGTCTTTAACATACAAACGTCGGATTTGATGTCCCAGCACAGGTGCGCAGACACGGACTGTGCGACTGGCGCCCTCGTGTGGCTGGTGTGAGCACTGCACGTGTTGTTCTGCAGGCAGCACAGCGGCTCAGTGGAAGGCCTGGTCTATTCCCCTGATGGTCGCTGGCTCTTCAGTGCTGGTTCTCCTGGATGCTTGGTTCTTTACGACTCCTCGCAGCAGGACCACCACATCGTGCGGTTTCTGGGTGAGGAACACACATCCCTTTTCCTGTGTGTGGATCAGTGTTCATTTTTGACCGATTTTTCATTTAATTTTAGTCATAGTCGTTTGACTAAAACGCAGTTTAGTTTTAGTCCCCATTTAGTCATCTTGATTTTTTTTTTGTTTTAATCTAATTTCAGTCGACTAAATACCACAGCATTGTAGTCGACTAAATTACAGTATAGATTTAGTCAACGAAAATATAAGTGCTATATATTTGTTTACTAAAGTTGCTAGGTCTAAGAAATCTGAATACGTAGTGAACTATAAACATATATAATATATACAAAGATGTTATTTGGAAAAACATTTGTTTTTCTTTAGCTTATTTAAATTAACTTTTCTCATGAATGAAACCTCACCAAAGAGAAAAATAATGACAGTAAAATAAAATTAATTATAATTGCATTACGTTTACAAGTAACAAATGGTTGCACGGTAAAAACGAGAAGTTGTGTTGTGTTTCTGCCCGTGATTGTTGCTTCACACGCGGCTACAGATAGTTTTTCTAAGGTGGCGTTGAATGTAAAACGAATCCATATATCTGAGCGTTATTTCCCTGTTTTTCCCTGCAGCTGATAGACTTTGTATCGTGATTGCGTTTGGCCCCGCCTTTCTCCACAACCTCGGATTATGATTGGATGTCGTCACGAAAGGCCTTTTCGTTTCGTTTTTATCCATTGACGAAAGTGTCTGTAACTGTAGTTATATTTTTCGTCCCTCAGCGGGAGTTTTTATATAGCTCTCGTTTCGTTTTCGTCAGGGATAAAAGTGTCGTTGACAAAGACGATGACGAAAATATTTCCTGAAGGAAATGAACACAGGTTTGGATCACACTGACTGCTGTTTTTCAGGCGATGTGTTCACGCAGCGAGAGAGCTGCGGTCCTGGTCTGCTGGCCGTGAGCTCGGACAGTCGGCGTCTGGCGCTGGTCGGACCCACCGAATACTGCGTCACCGTCATGGAGGCGGAGTCTCTTAACGAGGTGCACCACACGCTTCTAAACTTGACCTTTGGTGACCCCTGTTTAAAGTTTAATTAAATGCGTCTGGTCTATGATATTATGAGATTGGTTTTATGGTAAAAGTAAGGGTTTCTCAATTCTTCTTAAATCAATTAAATGTATACAATTTTATCAACATATAAGGTGATAATTCAGGTCTATGACGTCATTACATTGTTTTTATTAGATTTTACGATAAAAGTAACTGCTTGTTATACATTCAAAGTTCTGAACAATTAAGATCAATTCATATAATACAATCTTCTAATGCAACATCCTAATTTTGTTTAGTTAGTTGCAATATTTCTTTCTTTTTTTTATTCTTCCTTTCTTTTCTTTTTCTATTATTATTTTGAAATATACTGCACTTTTTCTTCTATTATTTGGGAATATACTGGACTCCACAATGTGTACAATCTACACATTTCTTACTGAAATACACATTTTTGGTGTTTGCAGGGATGTTTTCAATAAATCTGTATTTACGCAAATGTAAGCACAGCTATTGAGCCAGTAAAAGCAATAAATTATGATTGCTCATGACTTGAAATGTGGTTTTAATTAGTGCTTTTCCAACTCAATGCCACAATAAACATACTGTATATTATTATAATATATTATTACATGATTGATATCTATCTATCTATATATATAATTATTACCGGTACATGCATTTTTTAATTATGCGCATATATGCATCTAAAATAGGGGAAAGAAGGCTGATTTTATTCACGTAATTACGGTAATAAAATACATTTGTCGTGATGCCCGGATTCTTCTAGAACTTCGCTGTGTTTGTTTGTGGCAGCTGCTGCGGGTGGACGTGAGTGTTCTGGATGTGACCAGCACCAGACTGGACACGGCCCTGAACGTTTGTTTCTCTCCCACCACCCCGTCCCACCTGCTCGTCTCCACCTCAGCCAATCAGATCGTCTGGATCCACACGCAGACCGGACAGATGCTCAGACAGGTGAGACGCGTTCAGCCTTTAGCCAATCAGATGGTCTGGTGAAGCAGACAGACAGGACAGACGCTCAGACAGGTGAGACGCGTTCAGCCTTTAGCCAATCAGATGGTCTGGTGAAGCAGACAGACAGGACAGGTGAGACAGGTTGATTATGGGATCTGCTGAGGAGATGGTCCGTGATGTGTCGGCAGGTTTCTCAGGTGCAGGAGCGACAGTGCTCGTCTCTGGACATCAGCGCAGACGGAGGGTATTTACTGACGGCGGGGCAGAACTGTCTGAAGCTGTGGGATTATCACATGCGGCTGCCGGTGAATTCTCAGGTAAAGATCGCGTGTTAAAATAATAATAATATAGTATTTACGTGAATATAAGCACACCTTTTTTTTCTAATATCTTGACCAGTGACTGTGCCGTTTTTAATTTTTTATTTCTTACCTTATCGTTTTTTTTCTCTAATATTTTGGGTATAACCCCTAAAATGCGCACATATATGAATATAGCAAGTGGAATTATGGCAGAATTATGCCCTACTGGAGATATACTGTATTACATTCAAAAAAATTCAACGCATTTTTTCCCAAGTTTTGTTTTTTTTTTTTCTATTATTAGAGTAAAAGAGTTACAAGTTGGGTTTTTTAAAAAGAAGTAAATTAAGTCTTTTTTTAAGATTAGTTAAGTGTTTAGTCCGAAGGTATTTAGGTTTTTTTTTTTTGTACGTATTTTCTATTCTTGTTTTCTTTTTTTTTTTTTTTTTTTTTTTTTTTTTTTTTTTTTTTTTTTTTTTTTTTTTTGCATACACTCACATATGAACAGAGCACATGGAATCACTTCTACTTAATGGAAGAGAAGAAGAAAATAATAGATAATAGAAGAGAAGACGAAAAGAAAGGAAAGGAAATAAATATTGCAACATGCTAAACAAAAAAAGTGTAGAAAAAATTAAAAATGTTTAAGATTGGTCAGTTTGTCTAAAAAATATAATAAAAACAATTTAACAACGTCATAGACCTGAATTCCACTTGCTCTTTTTTTTCTTTTCATTTTTTCCTTTTACTTAGTTTTGTTTTTGTTTAATGTGCTTGTATTCGCAATAATACGTTAATAATAGTGCACTTCCTGTCACGTGTCTGTCGCTCTCAGAGGTTCATCGGTCACTCGGAGCCCGTCACTCAGGCCCGGTTCACTCCGGATCAGACGGGCGTGATCAGTGCTGGCGACGCCCTCTTCTTCTGGGACTTCCTGGCTCATCACCATGAGACCACACACACGTGAGATTTCTCGTTTCTAAAGTTTGGGTGCAGGTATATACAGTATTACAGACACTAAAGGGTCTGATATTTTCTACCAGGTCACCGGACGTTGATGAGCTGCTGAATAATTCAGGTGTGACCAGCTAAATCTCCTAAAGCATTGTCCACACTAAAATTTTTAGTAAACTCATCTCTGAAAATCAACATAATCCTCGTCATCTGTTGATGAGATGATTAGTAATATCAGAATGAAGATTGCATCCCTACCTACTAGCCCAAAATTAGATACACCTAAAGAAAAGCCTCTGCTTAAGGAGCCACAACTCGACATAAATTAATGAACCAATTATAGACCAATATCCAATCTTCCATTTGTGTCAGTAATTCTCGAAAAGGTGGTTTCAGGTCAACTTTGTGTGTTTCTGGAACAGAATTTGAAAAATTTCACTCAGGTTTTAGACCGAACCATAGTACAGAAACGGTTCCTCTCAGCCCGCCAGAGAGGTTTTTTTTTCCTAGCCACTGTCATAATTTAGCTTGCTCTTCTGGTCTTAGCTCATAGTCATGAACTATGGACATTTTTCTTTTTTAACTGACTTTTTTTTTGTTTTTGCGACGTTGGTCTGAGACTATAAAAAAACGCTATATTAATAAACTTGAACTTAATCTTGAACTAAAAGACGAGATTTTTGCCACTGTTTAGATTTTTTAATGAAAATCCGTAATTTGGATAAAATTAGACATCACAAAGTGTGTCGGCCTTAATGGGTGATTATTTCCCAAAATATAAAAAAAAAGTGATTTGTGGAATTTAATTTAATCAGGTATTCACTGTAATTTGTCTTTCACAAAAAATTTTTTTTTAAATAAAAGTTTTTCATAGGGCGTGTTTGAGAGATGCTGGTGATTTTGCTTCTGAACAGTACCACATATGTAGAAATACATTTTATATTTATATCGTATACAACAAAGCAAGTTTTCAATATCGCACGTAGAATAGAATTGAAAAGAAAACAATGTCATTGTATCACAAGGTTACAATAAAATACTGCGCTACTCCGCTAGGTGGAAAAAAAAAGTGAAATCCAAAAAAATTTAAAAAGTAAGAATAACCATATTGAATGTAACCAAATATAAAAAGCTACAATGTACCAAAATATAATACAAAATGCAGTACAAAAGACAAAATACAGCACATCTGAATATAATTCAAAATGCAAGATTACAAAAGACAATTTGACAAAATATACAGCAAAAAGGCAAAATACACAATACAGAAGGAAAAAAAACCTATAGTGAGTAAATAAGTAAAAACTTAAAAAAGGTTGCCGTAAGTTTTTGTGCCGTGATTTTTTTTTTTCTACACGGCCTGATAATTTTTGAATTCCTGTTGTGCAGAGTTAATTACGGCGATTGGGGTTTGTGATCAAACCATGGAACCATCATGTCCGCCACCTTCTCACGGGACAGAAGACGGAGGTGTGACTCGCCATCTCGGTGGGTTTCCATTCCTGGACCAACATTAACACTTAAATGTTCTGAAACGCCATCAGAAGCCGCTGCAGAATCACATCCAGAGCCCGAACACGGCTGCTTCCTGCCAGTCAACCAATTAGCTGCGGACCCAGACCTGCACTTGACCTCAGCCAATCAGACGACAGCACAGAGCGAGGGGGCGGGTCACACAGCAAACCTTCCAGACAAACACTTCACGCCGCAGTTGAAGACTTCATCCCCGACGCAGGTGAACCATTCTCCGGACTCTTCTCTATTTATTAATACATGTAAAAAGTCGTATTTATATGTACACTGGCCCCTCGTTAATGGTCAAATCTGAGAGGTGCTTATTACCAATTTTACCCAAAATTAACAATTATTTAAGAGAAAAAATATACACGTATTCCTGTAAATAAAAATGATGGATTTTATAATTATGTGATATAAAGACTTATAAATTACAATTTAGATAAAGTCTTTATTTATCTCGTAAGGGGGGGCATGAATGAATTATTGTATAATTCTGTAATTATTGTTATTAAAATTTTTACAAAGTTATATCAGTACTACAAAAATCACTTTCCTTTGTTTTTGATTCAGTTGCATTTGAATAATTTAAATTCAATGTGATTAATGTGTATTTAAATCAAATTCATTATTAGACAGTAGCGACATCGCCATCCGGACAGACCGGGCTGAAATTAAAGGCCGTGATTGGTTATAACGGCAACGGGCGCGGCAACATGGTGTGGAATCCAGACACGGGTAAATGCAGATGGAGACTTGAGAGAACACACTTCCCGTCCCTTGACGAGTGTGTGTGTGTGTGTGTGTGTGTGTGTGTGTAGGTGTGTTCATCTACTCGTGCGGGAGCGTCCTGGTCATGGAGGATCACGCCGGCTCTCAGACGCACTGCTTCGGTCACCCCGACGAGATCTCCACCCTCGCCATCAGTCACATGACACAGGTCTGCACCATCATTCCAGCGTTTATCAACCTTCAGGGTTCCTACGGGTGCTTGAAAATGCTTAGACATCGGACCCGAACGTACTGTAGGCGGAGCGTCCACATTTGACGAGTAACGTCAATTAGAAAATTAGAATTTTAGCTAGGATGATTCCTTTTATGTCCAGACGATTTAAAACACTGATTCGTTCCACAAGTGATAACGTCTTGGTCGTACGAGATGTTGACGCCATGTTCATACTACACGTTAATCAACTTGAGATGTGTTCAGATTCAGCAGGGACAGGCGTGGTCACGTGAAGTGACGACAGAAACTATTGCTAAAAAATCAATGCATTAACGCAGTGGTTCCCAAACTTTTTGTTGTCGTGGAGTTCGTTTGATAATTTTACCGCAAATTTTTCAAATTTTTGTTTTTACTAGTATTTAACATTTAATAGTATTTAAACATGCATTCAAATTATAATAACAACAGTTATACCAAAGGACAAATAAAGAATTAGATTACATTTGATTTGATTATAAGCTAATTATTATATTTCCTTGTTTATACTTTGAACAAAAGTCGTACCGCTTTCTGTTAAACTTAGAAACTTAGTAACCATTAAAACGTGATGTTTTTTTTGAACTTGGAGAAACCTACCAAAATGTATACCGTTACAGTTTGATTTAGGCACAGTTTTAAATATGGATTTTTCTGTACCTCAACTGTATGGTGCTGGAAAAACATGAACATGGACCTTGAAAGTGCTTGATAAGTGCTTGGATTTTATCTTTCAGAAAGTGTAGGAACCCTGAACCGACGTCTGGTTTGCTTTGCAGATGGTGGCGTCCGCCTCGGGGGGCGGGGCTTCCTCCAGTAGCCTCATTTGCATATGGGACCTCTCGGACGGATCCTCCAGGAAACGCCTCTCTTTTCACGAGGGGGCGGTCCAGAGCCTGAAGTTTTCCCGGGATGACGTCTACTTCCTGTCTGTAGGTCAGTAGTGCTGGGAAAGTGCTTGTGTTGTGTTATTATGGGCTGGCCATGTTAAAGCATCAATGAGCATCTGCAGTTGTTTTCTAAAACATAAACTTGCTTTGATAATTTTTTTTTTTCCGATTCCATTTTTTTTATTGGCATGAAAGCACACGTTTACATACTCTTATACGTGCATATTAGTGTTTATGTTGCAGGCAAACATGTGTAATCGGGTATTCTATGCAATGCCTAAAATTAAGATGCACAACGATTGGTTAAATATAAAATATTAAATAAAAAATATTGCTAAAGCACATCAATACGCATATTTATTCGTTTGTGTTTTTTATGTTTATACTTTATAGGTAGGTAGGCAGGCAAACTTTTATTGTTTTGTGACTGACAGCGTAGAAATGAATGTTATGTACTAGTACATTTCTTTTACGTACAAATTAAAATGTGTTCATAGAGAAACTAAAATAAACCTCCATAACGGATGAATCGAAATTATGTTGGGGGAAAAAAAATATCCCACTACATTTCATTTTTAGAAGTTTGGTGGGCCGAATTAAAACATTTATCGGCCGTTGTTTGTATATACTATATTTTATTTGTCCCAGAGACAAAATTCTTTTTCCAGAGACATCCCAAATTCTCAAAAAAAAAAAAAAAAAAAAAAAAA
>CM051494.1:15151353-15186332 GCA_028031935.1 Paedocypris micromegethes | reverse complement strand
ACACACTAATGATTTTTTTTCCAATGATGATCACATTTTTATTTAAAACATTTGGGGTACTTTTCTGCCCTTGTTTAATAAATTATTATTATTATTATTATTTTATAGTAAATATACTATTTCTATTTTATCTCATTCAATGTGTATACTTTCTTACATTTTATTTGGTGTGTTCTTTTCCTTATGTTGCACCAAACGGAGTAGTATTCCTAATTTCATTTGATGCAATGACAATAAAGGCATTCTATTCTGTTCTATTCTGTTCTACTCTACTCCATTCCATTCTATTCTACTCTTATCCATTCTATTATACTCTTTTCTATTCTACTCTATTCTATTTTATTCTATTCTATTATACTCTACTCTATTCTACTCTATTCTATTCTATTCTTTTTTTACTCTACTCTATTCTACTCTATTGTACTCTATTGTACTCTACTCTATTCTGTTCTATTCTACTCTACTCTACTCCATTCTACTCTTCTCTACTCTACTCTACTCTACTCTATTTTACTCTTCTCTACTCTATTTTACTCTTCTCTACTCTATTTTACTCTACTCTACTCTACTCTACTCTACTCTACTCTTTTATACTCTACTCTACTCTACTCTTTTATACTCTACTCTACTCTATTCTTCTCTACTCTACTCTATTATACTCTACTCTATTCAACTCTACTCTATTCTATTCTACTCTACTCTACTCTACTCTATTATACTCTACTTTACTCTACTCTATTCTACTCTATTCTTCTCTACTCTACTCTATTCTACTCTACTCTATTAAACTCTACTCTGCTCTACTCTATTATACTCTATTCTACTCAACTCAACTCTTTTCTACTCTATTCTTTTATACTCTACTCTATTCTATTATACTCTACTCTATTCTTCTCTACTCTACTCTACTCTACTCTATTCTACTCTATTCTACTCTATTCTACTCTACTCTACTCTTTTATACTCTACTCTACTCTACTCTATTCTATTCTATTCTACTCTACTCTATTATACTCTACTCTACTCTACTCTACTCTACTCTACTCTACTCTACTCTACTCTACTCTTCTTCTCTACTCTACTCTATTCTACTCTACTCTACTCTATTATACTCTACTCTGCTCTACTCTACTCAACTCAACTCTATTCTACTCTATTCTATTATACTCTACTCTACTCTATTATACTCCACTCTACTCTACTCTACTCTATTCTACTCCTCGCTGTTGCAGAGTTGTGAGTGTGTGTGCTGGAGAGCTCAGGGCGGCGGTCAGGACAGCGTGGCGGCGGGTTTCAGTGACGGCTTCGTGAGGCTCTTCGGTCTGGACTCGTCCGAGATGCTGCTGAAGTTCCAACCACAGGGGGCAGCGGTGTGCGCACTGCAGTCTTCTCTCTCCGGTCCGCTTCTGTTCCACACACACACACACACACACACACACACAATGACGAGCTCTGAGTGTGTGTGTGTGTGTGTGTGTGCAGGTCTCGTGCTTCTGTCCGGCGCTCACAACGGTCTGATCACCGTCAGCAATCCTGATAGTGGACATACGTTACTCACCCTCCGTGACCACAAGGGGGCGGCAGTCACTGCTATACAGTGCACCAGCAAACCGGTCAGTGTATGGAATGTTCCTTTAACATAGTTATTAGTTATTGTTTCTAGTTACTTCTCACTAATAGAATAGAACAGAACATGACAGAATAGAATAGAATGCCTTTATTGTCATTGTATCACAGGGTTACAATGAAATTCGTATTGCTACTTAGTTCAGAAGAAAGATGTTATAACAAAAAAATGTAAATACAATATAAATATAATATAATATTTATACAATATATATAAGTATAAATACAAAATATATAAGTACAGAATATATAAGGCAAAAACCAAAGGTATAAATATAACTTACAGAAATTACAGTAACTGAGTTAGTAATTGAGATACATTGCTATAAAAGTAACTAATTCAATGATCATTATAAAGCACTGTACAGTAATCAAAATCGCCGTGGGACGTTGTGAGAGACACCTGTCAAGTTCAATATATTACTGTAAATATTAGCATGAGTATAGTGAATAATAAAACACAATAGACGGTTTAAAACGTTTATGATTTATTACACAGACCACAACTGTCCAACAAATAAGTCTAAATATAAATGATGCTTCTTAAGGAATGTATCATTATTTGACCCGCCTGCGCACGCACTCTTTTTCAAGAGTGAAAACCGGACATTTTTGTCAAATTTACCATGTGAACAGAATTCACACAACTCGGATTATGAAAACAATAAAATAATGCAACAAAATAAAATCACAACATGGTAACATTTCCAGGTGCATATTTCCAGAAAGCATATCCGTCACGTCCTACAGTTTTACATAAATGGGAATTTCAAGTTCAGTATCGGACACCGATCAAAACACAATAAGCAAAAGATGATTGTTGTAACAGTTCTTCTGCCTCCTGATTGGCAGTACAAAGAGTTCGGCCTGGAGGGAGACGAGCTCTGGTTGGCTGTGAGTTCAGACAGGCGTGTCAGCATCTGGGCCTCCGATTGGGCGAAGAGCAAATGCCAGCTTGTTGATTGGATGACGTTCCCGGCTCCGTCTGCTCCTGCAGTAAGAGGCTCTCTGGCTGTTGCGGTGTGTTCCGTGTTCTAGTGTCCCGCTCTGGTGCGTGTGATTCAGGGCGGAGTCACGCTGCCTCCCAGTCTGGCCGCCTTCAGCCCCTGCGAGCCAGGAGTGGTGGTCTACACCGGCTACGCCCTGCGCAAGGAGCTCGTCTTTTACAGCCTCTACAGCAAACAGGTACGCCGTTTAACTCTCTTATTATGGTCTGTATGTTATGTAAAAAAGAAAGGGAAAAAAAACTCATTATGTTCGAGTCAATTTGACCCGTGTTTACAAAAGAAAGGAAAAAAAAGGTTACAATTATTTTTGCACTTTGAAACGTCTCCTGCTTGTCTGAGTTCGTGTAATCTACATATAAACGGAAAATGTTTAAACATATAAACACGCTACATGTGTTTGTTACAATGATAATGTTCGGCTCAATTTCACCATTTAGAAAAAACTTCTGCTAAACTTCTTATCAAAAAAAGAGTCAGAAAGATCAAAGACGAACATTCGTTTCTGTGCAACTTTGCAACAAAAGCGTCTAAAAGTTGTAGTTTAAGCTTAAAGAAATTAACTTTTGATTATATTGTCCATACTGTCCCTGTCGATTTGGATTTTAGGAAGCATTTAGTTATTTGACTAATTCGACTACTTTTCAGGCTGAATAATTATAAATGAATAAGTAATCAAATGTAAACTAGATGAGGTAGTGGATATTTATAATATATATATATATTTTTTTTAATAATTTTGAGCACTTAATGAACTGAACTGTTGTTTGTCTTGTCCATACTGTCCCTGTTGATAGGGATTTTAGGAAGTAATTGGTTATTTGAGTAAAATCCGATTACTTTTCATGCAGAATCATTATAAAAGTAATCAAATATAAACTTCTCAATGTAGTTGGCATTTTAAATACTTTTTTAAATAAATTTTTTCAGTAAAGCGTCTAAAAGTTATTTAAACTTTTGATTATATTGTCCATACTGTCCCTGTTGATTTGTATTTTAGGAAGTAATTAGTTCTTGAGTAATTGGATTACTTTTCAGGCAGAATAATTATAAAAAGTAATCAAATGTGAACTAGATGAGGTAGTTGTAAATCATTTTGAGCACTTCTTGTCCATACTGTCCCTGAGTGAGAGTAATTAGATTACTTTTCACGCAGAATCATTACAAATATAATTGAAGTAAAAGCGTATTGATGTGATTGGTGTTAGGTTGTGAGGAGCATTTCTCTGTCGGACTGGGCGGTGAGTCTGGCTCTGAGTCCCGCGGGACGTCTCCTCGCCTTGGGGTCGAACCGTAAGCATGTGCCACGCCCCGCCTCACCTCACCACGCCCGCGGTCCCTCGCTCTGACCGGGGTTCTGTCTTTCAGAGCGCGTGCTGAAGCTGCTTCACTCCTCCAGCGGAGGCTTCCAGGACTTCCACTGTCACGGTGACTCCGTCTCTGTCTGCCGCTTCAGCCACTCGGGGGCGTGGCTTATCAGCGCGGCCAGCGGCGAGCTGTTCCTCTGGACCTCTCACGGCCTGTGACACACCCACTGACACGCCCTGTGACACACCCAATGACACGCCCTGTGAATCGCCCTGTGACACACCCACTGACACGCCCCGTGACACGCCCAATGACACACACAATGACACGCCCAGTGACACGCCCTGTGAATCGCCCAGTGACACGCCCAATGACATGCCCAGTGACACGCCCTGTGACACGCCCTGTGAATCGCCCTGTGACTCACCCACTGACACGCTCTATGACTCACCCAATGACACGCCCCGTGACACGCCTCTTTTTCCCCGCCACTCGTCACAAGCATCATCAAGGAAATAGCAGCTGTGGCTTTTATTTTATAGAAACAGACTGTTTTAATCGTGGTTTAAACAGCAACTTTTGTAGATACTAGTTGTCCTGTGCTAGTCATGGTTTCATGTTTTTATCGACTTTTAATATGTATTTTATATTTATCAATTGTTATGCTAAGTGACAAATAAAAGTATTTTTAATGATGTCCCTGTTATGTTTTTAATGTTTTACATAATTAAAGTCAAAATGTACAATGTATAATATAAACCGTGTAGATGCATTTTATATTTGCAGATTTATAATTACCAGTGTGTTTTGGTTTCTAAAAAAATACATAATTCAACTTACATTGACGAATTGTAAGATTTATGTTTTGATTTTAATTAATAACACAATTACCAACAATATGCAACATTCATATGACTATAACACTTATGAACTATAACAGACATTAATTAATTAATTAATTAATTAAATTATTCATATACTAATAAAATACTGGCAGAGTAATAAATAAAATGCAGACAACATTTCCCTACTGAGGGACTAGTAAAAGTTCAATTATTATTATTATTGCTAGTAGGCTTTTACAATTAAATAACTACTGTAATTATTTATATTTTGTTCTAAAATAACTGAGATGTTCTAAGTGTGTGTGCTATATTTTTAAATGTCGATATATGCATTATATTTAGAAAATACACGTTTGTCTTTACATTTTTCTTTATACACAGTATAAATGTGTTCTATAGTTCTACAGTTCTATAGTAGGCTTTAAAACTTCCCAAACGTGTCTGTACACGTCTTGCAAATGTTTGATCTATTATGGTGTATTTCCTCTGGTTTTATTACGTTCGTCTCGTTTGCCAATTTCCATGTATTCGCTCATTATAATAAAGCGCGTCTTTCCAGAACTGTAATGTGCGCGGAAGGCCACAGGTGGCGCCACACTCGAGCCTAAGCCGGAAGTCGTGCGCGCGCGCTCAGTTCCTCGGTGTGTAATGGCGCTGGCGAGCCGCTAGCGTGTGAACTCCTCCGAGACTTTCGTGGAAAGGCGGGTTTGTCGAGCCGTTTCAGCGGGAGCGAGTGAAATGAAGCGCGATGTGCGAATCCTGCTGCTGGGGGAACGTAAGATCTCTCGGTTTCTCCTCAGATTGGGCGAGTTTGAGGGAAGTTAGCATGTCGCGCTGCTAACTACAACCTTGAGATGCTGCCGTTCTGTTGAAAGTTCCCACGTTTCTTTCAACTAATGTATTATTTTCTGACGGGTTTGTTTGATTGTTCAGTCACTGTCGTGGTACTGGGGGCGTTTAAACGAACTTTAGAGTGAAGTGTGTGAGTTATTATGACGTGTGTGATGTTAACGGAAACTTCTGCATTAACTGACTCGCAATATTTCATTAAAGTGTTTATTTTTAATTCCAGTTTTTAAGTAATACAGTGCAGGCTTTGCCGCGTGTGCGCGCCGTAACCTTAGCAACATAAAGGATGGCTGTCTGGAATTAACGATTACCATAGTAATATAAACAACTGGCTTGTGATTGGCTGATTGGCCAATCAGCTGCCTTCAGCTCTACTGCTTGGTCAGGTCAATCGTTTTACTTTTATTCATGTTTTTGCACTATTTTTTACATTAGTGTATTTACCGCTTTTAACAGAAATCAACATGAAAGAGTTTATCTAATTTGTATTAGTCCTATTAAAACGTTATGTATTTATTGCTATTTGTCGACAGTTATAGAGATGTTTTTCCTTTTGAAGTGTAATTTTGTCATCAATATAGCCATTGAAGCTATGATGACATTCATAATATAAATTCGTATGTATTTTTAGCATTTAGATATTATGGGTGAATGAATCCCGGTAAACATTGTTAGTACCGTAATCAGTGAGGTCACATGGTTACACGCGTCATTGGTCACATGGTTATCGTTCCAACGCTGCTTGTTTGTTTGTGTGACGACCTTTGACCTGATTGTTGACGTTTCACATGTGCCTTTCTGAATCTGCTCCTCAGCCAAAGTGGGAAAGACGTCTCTCATCATGTCTCTGGTCGGGGAGGAGTTTCCCGAGCAGGTGGGTGTGGCATGAGGGTGCTCCGCCCCTTTGAAGCCTCTGAGCGGGTCATGTGGTCAGCAGGTTCCTCTGCGAGCGGAGGAGATCACCATCCCAGCGGACGTCACGCCGGAGAAGGTGCCCACTCACATCGTCGACTACTCGGGTGAGTGAGGAGACGCGCCGCCATTTATCCTGCGTCGCCGCTTTAGCGCCTTTCTCTCTCGTGCAGAAAGCGAACAGACGGACGAGGTGCTGAGGGAGGAAGTCGTGAAGGTCAGAATGTCTCCTGAGAAACAAACCCAATGTCCTTAGTAACAAAACCTGTCGCTGAAACTCACAACATGAGTCATGTTTTAATTGGCGTAATGTCAGTAATTACACATTGTATAAAAATACACGACAAACACATATACTGTATGTGTGTGTATATATATCTATATCAGAACATTATTTATGATTTTCATATCTTATTCATTGTGTCATTACATATATTATAAATTTATCTATAATATTAGTTAAACAATTGTATTATTTAATAGTGCAAATGTACTAATAATTAAATTCATATTATATTACTAAATACTAATATTATAATATGTTGCATACTTTTAAAATGAGTCACATACTGTCAACATTAATAAATGCTTGTTATACATGATCAATTTGGTTGTAATAAACTTGTTGGTGATTTATATATATATATATATATATATATTTATTTATTTATTTTTTACAATAAATTGTTGTTTTGTTGTACATATTTATATATTTTACACAATTGTATAATTATTTTAATCTAAAATGTTTGCAGATATTTATTTAATGTTATTGTATAGTATCAACTTGTTGACTTATGATCAATATATTCACTTTTATTCACGTGGTTCCGAGTTCTTTTGAAACATTTTAACACAGCACATCCTAAACACAGCTCCAGTCACTAGTTTAAGTGGTGGAGTCTAATGGCGGCAGGTTGGATGGATCTGAGATGTGTGAGAAGGTTTGAGGATGTGTGTGATGTTCCTGCAGGCTAACGTGGTGTGTGTGGTGTACGACGTGACGCGCGAGGAGTCCATCGAGAAGGTGAGAATGCGCTGTGTACTTTGCATTTTTTTGTATTTTACTCACGTCTACGTTATTCAGTTGTATTTTTATCTGGGAAATCTTGTATTTTTATTCATATTCCATCTTTATATCTTGTTTTTATCGTGTTTCTACTCTTTATCTTTTTTTGTATTTCTCTCTGCACATTTTGTTGCATCTCTCCCATCCCAATGTTTAAATGCTGGAATGATTAAAAACACCTTTCACTACATGTTGCACCACGTATAATATATGTCGAATAAAATTAGAATTAGATTTGACGCTGGTCTGCCTTCTCTCCGTCTGATCCGTCTCTCTTTCTCTCTCTCTCTCAGATCAGAACCAAGTGGATCCCGCTGGTGAACGGCGGCGCGGAGAAGGGAAGCAAGTACGTCTGGATCACACGTTAACCTTAATCGCATCGTTTTGCGTTAAAACAAGCTACAGGAGGATGCGGTTCCATCCCCCGCCTCTGACATTTGAGTGACATACCTACTAGCCAATCAAAATGGTTGAATCTTGTGTTGTTGGCTTGCTGACCAATCAGAGATGGCAACAAAACCGACCGTTTTTAAATCTGGCGGTCCACCTTAAATCTAGATTAACGCCGACACGCATTGATTCTGTGGGTCACATGCGGCAAATTTTGCGCAAGAACATCTGCAGATGAGAGAAAGTTCAAGGTTGCAATGATGATAACAATTACGGTTATTAGAAGTTATCGAGAACAAAGAGACACTGACGACAGAGGAGAAATGGAAAGAGACGATAGAGAGGCGATAGACGAGTGAGACTGAAAAAGCCAAGTGACAAATATAAAAGTCACTGTCCAAAAAGAGAAAAGTGAGCAAAAAGCGTCCGGATTGAACAGATTTATTTCCAGTTAGAGATTCAAAAAATGTTACTGTTCAAAAAGAGAAAATAGTTTTTTCATCCGGATTGGACAGGTTTTTTTCCGTTCAATTATTGTTCATTATATTATAGTATATTTAGTATATTTTATAATATAGTATATTTTAGTTCAATTATAGATTAAACCACTAAAACTGCTCAATTGTTAGGATACGTTCAGATTTGTGGGCAAAACTTTTGAATAGAGGGACAATATTCTTCCAGTTATGTTATATTATTCTTATATATATTCTTATTCTTATATATAATATTCTTTATATTAATATAAGAGTTGTTTACCTTTTCTCAAAGTAAATTTACCATTTTATCTAGGTATTATGTCTCATTCTACGTCATCAGAGCGTCTTTTCAGTGCCAGTGACTACATTATTTTCATATGATGTAATATACTTATGTATTATGTATATATAATTTATATAAGTATATATAATTTCAATATTTCCATTCTTAATTTTAATTTCCATTCTTATTCTTCAGGTGTGTAATAGTCATGAAGCATCAAACATTATTTATTTTTTTTTTTTCATTATTTTAGTTTTGTGCACTTAATCGTATCAAATTCAAACACTGAACAAGACTTTTCAGAAAAATCGTTTTTTTTTTCCTCCAAACCGTGCTGTCCTATCACACGCGTCCGCTCTTTTCCGCAGGATTCCCATCATCCTCGTGGGCAACAAGTCGGACCTGCGCTCCGGAAGCTCCATGGAGACCATCCTGCCCATCATGAACCAGTTTTCTGAGATCGAGACGTGTGTAGAGGTGAGGATGACTGTCTGTCTGTTTCTCCTTTTGTCCAGATCTGTCTGTCTGCTTTTCTTTTCATCCTTCGTCTGTCTGACTGCCGGTCTGTTTATCTATCTAGGATACGACATACCTGTCTATTTATCTCTCAGTCTAGGTGTCTCTGTCTATCTGCTCATCCGTCTGTCTGTCAAGCTATCCATCTTTTTATCCATCAATCTATCTTATCAATTTTCTGTGTGTGTCAGTCTATCTTGGTGTCTATTTACTTTTACTACTATCATAGTTTGTCCCTCTGTCCAGATCTGTCTGTTTTTCTTTCTTTCTCTCTCTCCGTCTGTCTGTCTTGTCTGTTCATCCATGTTATGACATACCTGCCTGTTTAACTGTCTAGGTATCTGTCTGTCTATCCCTCGGTCTATCTCTTCATCTGTCTATCAGTTTGTCTATCTGTTTGTCAATCCTATCTATATATCCATCTACGTCTGCCCATCTATCTATCCTTCTATACATCTTATACATTTTTTGTCTGTCCATCCATCTATCTGTCTGTCTATCCCATCAATCAATCAATCAATCAATCAATCAATCAATCAACCATTCCATCTATCTAGCCATCTATGTCCATCTATCCTTCTTTCTATCTATCTGTCTCTTATCAATTTTCTGTCAGTCTAGGTATCTATTTTCTTTTTCTATCAGTCTATCCTTCTGTCTGTCTAATATTCATTCATTCGTCCGTCTAATAATCTACACACTTTCTATTCACTAATTCACACATCTGTCTATAAATCCATTGTTTTCGTCAGTAGCTGCTGTTGCATTCATGTTTGTTTGCATTCGTGTCACATGTACAACTAGTGTGAAGATGAAATCGTGTGTGTGTGTGTGTGTGTGTGCTCTTAGTGTTCAGCCAAGAACCTGAAGAACATCTCGGAGCTGTTCTACTACGCTCAGAAGGCGGTTCTGCACCCGACGGCTCCGCTCTACGACCCCGAGCTCAAGCGGGTAACACCACCACCATTAGCGCTGCTGGGCCGCGGTCGTGATCACGCGCGTGTGTGTGTGTGTGTGTCCAGCTGAAGCCGCTGTGTGTGCGCGCTCTGAGCCGCGTCTTCAACATCTCCGACCAGGACAACGATCATATACTCAGCGACACGGAGCTCAACTGCTTTCAGGTGCGTCTGCGCGGACGTAGATACCAAAACAGCTCCGCGATTAATGATGACGTCGCCACGGTTACACCACTTGGACCAACCTAAAATAAAAAATTCTACTTTCATTCGTCACATCTTATACGTGGTGTTTTTTTTTCTCTAAACATAGTGATGGGTTCAAGGGAAATGTCATTCTTTTTTTTTCCCCCAATGAAAAGCATATTGAATTTTCGTAAAATAGTGCAGAGGAATAAGGTGTAAGTACTAAATAGCAAGGAGCATAGATTATTTCAACAAAACATAGATTTGTCAAACAAATCGATCTAATAAACAATAAATATGTTAAGCGAACCGTTCTAATAATATTTAAACAAAGTAATTTTTAAATAATTCTAAAATTTCTAAATTTAAAAATTAATTTAAGTAATTCTATGTTTATGATTTTTTTTTTCATCTGTTTGATTCTGTTTCATCTGAATTTTTCCAAAACAAATTTTTAAATATTTTTTTGCATAAGATTTGTGTCACAAATGTCAGTAAAGGTAGATAATATAAGGTAAATTTTGAAAGAAAGAAAAAATGAACAAAAATGCTTCACATTTACATTTGTTTTTTTTATTTTTCGCTAGCAATTACGTTTATTTTTGTTGGCTTTATGTTTTTGAAACTTTTTTTTTTTCGCTTGACGTTTTTCGTTGGCTTTTTTCGTTTCGTTTGGGTGTTTGACCCAAGCTTCACGTGGGGGCCCTTCTCTGATTAGCTGGTGAGAATATGATTGACAGCTGCATTCACGGTGTGTGTGTGTGTGTGTGTGTGCGTGCAGAAGTTGTGTTTCGGGAACCCGCTGGCTCCTCAGGCGCTGGAGGACGTGAAGACGGTGGTGTGGAAGAACACCAGTGACGGCGTGCAAGACAACGGCCTGACGCTCAACGGTACCGCCCCCTCGGCCCCGCCCACCCGCACGCCCTCCCCCTCCTCCTCCTCACGGCCGTGGCTGCAGGGTTTCTGTTCCTGAACACGCTGTTCATCCAGAGGGGCCGTCACGAGACCACCTGGACCATCCTGCGCAAGTACGGCTACGACGACACGCTAGAGCAGACGGACGACTACCTGTACCCGCCGTACGTGCCCCACCCCCCTCTCATCTGTCTATCTGACTCTCTCATCTATCTATCTATCTGTCTCTCACTCTCATCTGTTTGTCTCTTTCCTTCTCTCCTCTCTCTCTCTCTCTGTCTCTCTCGCTTGTCTCTCTCTCTCTCATCTATCTATCTTTCTCTGACTCTCATCTGTTTGTCTCTTTCTTCTCCTCTCTCTGTCTCTCTCTCTCTGTTCTCTCTCTCACTCATCTATCTTCTTTCTCTGACTTCCTTGTTGTCTCTTCTCTCTCTCTTCTCTCCTCTTCTTCTCTCTCTTCTCTCTCTCTCTCTCACTCATCTATCTATCTTCTCTGACTCTCATCTGTTGTCTCTTTCCTTCTCTCTCTCTCTCTCCTCTCTCTTTCATCTTTTCTTCTCTTTTCTCGTCTGTCTCTCCATTCTTCTCTCTCTCTCTCTCTCTTCTCTCTCTCTCTCTCTCTATCTCTCTCTCTCTCTCTCGCTCTCCCTTATCTTTTGCTTTCCCTCTTGTCTGTCTCTCATCTATCTCTCTCTCTCACTCATCTGTCTATCTGTCTCTGACTCTCTCATCTGTTTGTCTCTTTTCTTCTCTCTCTCTCTCTTTCATCTGTCTATCTCTCTTTTCCTCGTCTGTCTCTTCCACTCCTCTCTCTCTCCCCCTTATCTTTCGCTCTACCTCTTGTCTGTCTCTCATCTATCTGTCTCTCTCACTCACTCATCTGTCTATCTGTCTCTGACTCTCATCTGTTTGTCTCTTTCCTTCTCTCTCTCTTTCATCTGTCTATCTCTCTTTCATCTGTCTATCTCTCTTTTCCTCATCTGACTCTCCCACTCTTGTCTGTCTCTCTCTCTCTCACTCACTCATCTGTCTATCTGTCTCTGACTGTCTATTTCCTTCTCTCTCTCTCTCTCTTACATCTGTCTATCTCTCTTTTCCTCGTCTCTGTTCCTCCCACTGTTTGTCTTTCCTTCTCTATCTCTCTTTCACTCACTCATCTTTCTTTCTTTTTGCCTCTTCTCTCTCTCATCTGTATCTGTCTCTCTCTTTTTCCCTCGGCTCTCTCTCTCCGTCTCATCTCTACCTCTGTCTCACTCTTTCCCTCGTCTCTCTCTCTCCTCATGTCTCTGTCATCTGTCTATCTGACTGTTGCTCTTTTCCTCATGTCTCTCTTTCTCTGTAAGTCTCTCTCTTTCTCTCATCTGTCTGTCTCTGTCTTTCTCTCGTTATTCTCCCTCTTATGTCTCTCTCTCTCTCTCTCTCTCTCTCTCTCTCTCTCTTCTCTCTCTCTCTCTCTCTCTCTCTCTCTCGTCTTCTTCTCGTCTATCTATCTCTTCTCTCATATTTCCTTTCTCTCTCTCTCTCTCTCTTTTATCTCTCTCTCTTCTCTCTCTCTTCTCTCTCTCTCTCTCTCTCTTCTCTCTCTCTCTCTCTCTCTCTCTCCCTCTCTCTCTCTCTCATCTCTCTCTCTCTCTCTCTCTCTCTCTCTCTCTCACTGTCATCTCTCTCTCTCTCTCTTGTCTCTCTCTCTCTCTCTCTTCTCTCTCTCTCTCTCTCTTGTCTCTCTCTTCTCTCTCTCTCTCTCTCTCTCTCTCTTGTGTCTCTCTCTCATCTCTCTCTCTCTCTCTCTTTCTCTGGTGGTCTGGTGCTGTGTTCAGGTTGCGTGTTCCTGTGGGCTGCAGCACTGAGCTGAACCGTCACGGCCTTCAGTTCCTCCAGAAGCTGTTTGAGAAGTACGACGAGGTGAGACGCGTCACGTGACCCAGAGCGTAGAGTCCTCCTCCTGACGCCTGTCTGTGTGTCTGTCTGTCTGTCCCTCAGGACCGTGACTCTGCTCTGTCTGCTGAGGAGCTGAACAACCTCTTTGCTGTCTTACCCTACATGCCCTGGGGCGAGGAGGTGTACGGCAGCGTTCCTCTCACCGCAGACAGACTCATCTCACAGCACGGCTTCTTCTGCCAGTGGATGTCAGTCTCTCTCTCTCTCTCTCTCTCTCTTTCCTTCTCAAACACACGTTCTTGGAATGCCCTGTTTTTAGAACCGCGAGACAATTTTTTTATCTCGAGAGACACAGATTCTAGTGTTTTTTCAAACGTGCGTACATATTATCCAGCTTATCAACTAAATAATCAGTCAAAAAAACAAAACAGTTCTTTCTCTCTCTCTCTCCTCCTCTCTTTATCACTCTCTCTATTCATTTCTAGTTTCTCTCTCTCCTCTTCTCCTTATCACTCTCCCTCTTCATTTCTAGTCTCCTCTTTTTATTGCTCTTAATTTCTAGTCTCTCTGCTTATCACTCTCCCTCTTAATTTCTAGTCTCTCTCTCTCTCTCTCTCTCTCTCTCTCTCTCTCTCTTCCTCTCTTTTTCCTTCTCAAACACACGTTCTTGGAATGCCCTGTTTTTAGAACCGCGAGACAATTTTTTTTTATCTCGAGAGACACAGATTCTAGTGTTTTTTCAAACGTGCGTACATATTATCCAGCTTATCAACTAAATAATCAAAAACAGTTCTTTCTCTCTCCTCCTCCTCTCTTTATCACTCTCTATTCTTTTCTAGTCTCTCTCTCCTCTCCTTATCACTCTCCATCTTCATTTCTAGTCTCTCTCTCTCTGTCTCCTCTTTTCATAACTTGTTTTAATTCTACTCTCCTCATCTCCTCATCACTCTCCCTCTTCATTTTTAGCCTTTCTAGTCTATCGCTCTCTCTCTCTCTCTGTTGTTCACTTCATCTTCCTGTCTTGGTTTTTCCCTCTTTCTCCTTTTCCCCTATTTCTTTCTCCTTTCTTCCCTTCCCTCTTGTCTCTTTTTCTCCTTGATAATCTGTGATTCGTTTTTTTTTTCTTTTTTTTCCATTATTCGTCTCTGACTCTTGTCTCTCTCACCTGTCTGGCTATTTCTCGTCCTTCGCATTTTCTCTTGTTTCTTGTCTATCTGTCTCCTCTTGTCTCTGTCCCTCGTGCTTCCTCTCGTCTCGCTCGTTTGTCTCTCTTTCTCTTATCTGTCAAGCTGTCTCCCTCTCATCTATCTTATCTCTCGTTTCTATCTCTCTTATCTGTCTTTCTCACGTCTCCCTCTCATCTGTCTATCTTCTCTCTCTCTCTCGTCTTGTCTCTCTTTCTCACGTCTCCCTCTCATCTGTCTATCTTCTCTCTCTCTCGTCTTGTCTCTCTTTCTCACGTCTCTCTCTCATCTGTCTATCTTCTCTCGTCTTGTCTCTCTTTCTCACGTCTCCCTCTCATCTGTCTATCTCCTCTCTCATCTTGTCTCTCTTTCTCATGTCTCCCTCTCATCTGTCTATCTTGCCTCTCTTTCGTCTCTCTCTTCTTAGTCTATCTGTCTCTTTCGCTTGTCTCTCTCTCATCTGTCTCTCTCTCTCTACCTAAAGAAACTTGCATTTTTAACACTGAATTGTCTTGATGGTGAAGCAGCAGTCGTAGTGTTGTGAACAGTGTTTTATCCTCCTTAATGGCAGCGTTTTAAATAAGAGGATCATCTGACGCCAGGCTTTCTCTGATAGTGCTAGTGCTTACTGAGTGTGTGATGTTCCGCAGGCTGTCGTCTTACCTCTCTCTCTCCTCATCTTTTGTTTTCTTCACTCTACCTCTCTGTTTCTTCTCTTTTTCTCTCTCACTCTGTTTCCTCTCGTTTCTCTCCCTTCCTCTTGTCTGTGTGTCTCTCCTCTCTTTCCCTCGTCTCTCTCCTTCTCTCTTTCTCTCATTTGTCTCTCATCCGTCTCTCATCCGTCTCTTTCTCCTGTCTCTCTCCCTTTCTCTTTCTCTCTTCTGTCTATCTTCATCTTTTATCTGTCTCTTCTCATCTGTCACTCTTTCTCATTTGTCTATCAGTCTCTCTCTCTCTCCCTCTTATCTCTCTCTCTCATTTATTTCTCTTTCCTCGTCTCTTTCTGTCTCTCTCATCCGTCCGTCTTTCTCTCGTCTCTCTACATAAGGCAACTCGTATTTTATCATCGATTAGGCTTCGTGGGCATTGAATCAGCGATCGTAGCGTCGCAGTGGATTCAGATGCAGTAAAGCTGACAGGCGCGTGTCATTTCATCTCTCTCCCGTTCCGCAGGCTGTCGTCTTACCTGGACGTCCACCGCTGTCTGGAGCACCTGGGGTACCTGGGATACCCCACCCTGATGGAGCAGGAGTCCCAGACCTCCGCCGTCACCGGTCACGCCCCCCTAAGTCCCGCCCCCACCCCCCGCGTGATACTGACGCCTTGCTCCGTGTGTCTCAGTGAGCAGACTGAAGGCCAAGGACCTGGAGCGCAGAGAGACGGAGCGCTGCGTCTTCCTGTGTAAAGTCATCGGCCCGCGCGGGACGGGAAAGACCCAGTTCCTCAGGGCGTTCCTGGGGCGGCCCGCTGGGGTGAGAGGCTCGGCCAATCAGAGCGCCGTGCTGGCTGTGGGCGGAGCATACATACTTGCGTGAATAATAATAATAATAATAATAATAATAATAATAATAATTGAACCTTTATTAGTCCCTCGTGGGGAAGTTTTTTCTCTGCATTTAAGCCGCAATGTTTTTGTTCCAGTTTTAGAGGCTTGACAAATTTGTTGGATTAACAGAAAGTGACACTTCGCAGTGGCTAAATAACACTGGGAGAAATAATAATGAATTAAATGCAAGAGCATGAAGAACTCATGGCTTGAAAACCTAATACGCCCATATATGGACGTAGCAAATGGAAGCATAGCACCCCCTGCTGGTGGTATACTCTACTACATTTAGAAATAACATCTAACGTTACTATTTTCTATCTGTTAATCAAGTAAGAGTCACGAGTTAGGTTTTTATTTTAACAAAAGGAGTGTTTTATGAGAAGTATTAAGCCAAAAAGGTGCTTATATTCGCCTATTGATATATATATATATATATATAGATATAGATAGATAGATATATATATAGATATAGATAGATAGATAGATAGATTCACATATAGATATATCTATTATCTATAATAGTATATCCATTAATATATAAATATACTCTACTACATTTAGAAATAATATCTAACGTTACCATTTTTTAAAAATCTGTTGTTCGAGTATTTTAAAAGGAGTATTTTTATGAGAAGTATTAAGCCAGAAATATTAAGTAGGTGTATTAAGAGGTATTATGTTATTAAGAGGTAAATATTAAGAGGTGCTTATGTTCGCCTTTTAATATACAGATAGTATTATATTATTAAGATGTACTCTTCTACATTTAGAAATAATATCTAACATTACTATTTTTTTAATCTGTCATTCGAGTAAAAAAATCACGTAAGTTTTTTTTTTTGAGAAATGTAAAGTTTCTGGAATGTCAGAACACTAAGAAAGTAACGCGGTGCTTATGTCCACCTATTAATGGAATTTTTTGTGTATTGGTCTAAATACGGTATTTGTCTCGTGAGTCCGTCCGTCTCCATCCATCCGTTCATTTAAATGTAAAGCTTTGAGGAACGTTCACAACAGGGACGCCACGTGATGGGAATTCTCCAGAGGAAAAAACAAACAAAATAGCAAAATGTTGTTTTCACATAGCTCCGCCCACATTCATGCTCAATCTGTGAACACGTTTGCATAAATAAAATGTCGTGATAAATCAAATCACGCTATATTTAGCTTGGGACCCAGTATTCATTTCCTAAACACTTTTTCCCTAACTGAAACTAATCGAGAACTATATAAAAACTCCCGCTCGGGGACGAAAACTATAACTACATTTTTCGACACTTTCGTCAACAAATAAAAAACGAAACAAAAATGTCTTTCGTGACGGCGTCCAATCGTAATCTAAGCTTGTGAAGAAGGGCGGTGCAAACGCAAAGAGAACCAATCAGGACACGGAGCCTTTCAGCTGCAGGAATATTAGGTGACTAATTTAAAAAAAAAAACGAGATGACTAAATTGGGACTTAAACCAAATTTAGTTTAAATCAAAAGACTATGACTAAAACTAAATAAAAAATCATTGTCAAAAAAAACAAATTAACCCGACCTCTGCCGCATGGTCTCTTTCTGGTCCTGTGGTGCACCAGAAGTGCGTTCTCCAGAGCGTTTCTCCACGTGTTTGAAGTGAAATGAGACGTGGTGAGAAGAAATAAGAAGTTTCACCAGTTTGAACGTGTTTTTTAATTATTATTTTCAGAACAGCCTTCACAGTCCCGACCCGCCCTCCATCTACGCCATCAACACCCTCAGCGTGTCCGGTGTGGAGAAGTATCTGATCGTAAGTCCCTCCACCGTCCCGGGACTAGCCTGACTTCCTGTCTGATGCGCGGGTCACTTCCTGCAGCTGGAGGAAGTGGACGTGGAGACGGAGTTTCTGAAAGCGGCTGACGTGGCGTGTGACGTGGCGTGTCTGATGTATGACGTCAGCGACTCCGACTCCTTCAACTACTGCGCCAGTATTTATAAGGTGAGGAGTAGTTATTATTTCTCTGACATTATTGTCGGGATTTTGTTTTATTTTTTATCGATGTTATTCTGTCTATCAGTGAGACGGTTCCATGATGTCATAAGTCCAGTACACACAAGCTGTAAACTGAGACACACTTTGCTAAAAATGGAGGTGAATAGCAGATGTCTGATTTCTTACTTTAAATAAAGGTTGATTCAAATGTTGCCTGTAATGTAGGTAAGCTCTACTAAAACGTAATGTCCAAAACTTTCCCCGAAAATTAGTAAATGCAGTGATGTCCTGATACGTTTTTTTTTTTGGTTTCTGATTATAGTCATTTAAAAGTGAAATGGTAAAAAAAAAAAACATGAATTTACAATTACGTCTGCGTAAATGAATGATTTTTATGCTGTATAAAGTACACTCATAGGTGTTTGATTATATTGAATCTAATGATTTTTTTAATCCTCTTAAATCACATTTCTTGTGTTTAATGGCTTGGTGTGTGCTTACACATTAATCTCAGGAACAACTATTGGGATTCAAGTTAATTTTATTATTATATTAATAATTAATAATAATTAACTAGGATTAATAGTAAATGTGAATCATTTTCGTTCGTTTCTTAGAAATGTATGCTTGATATTGTAGGTATCACTAATCTGATTCCATAACATTGGAATCGCTGCGTCCTGTAGAATCTCCGTCTTATAGGTGCATTTATTGTTTCGAAATATTTTTTCCTTCTGCTAATAACATTATTTATTATAGAATAGGTGATTCAGAAAGATAAAAGTCTCAACTATTTGGCGTTTTACTGGTATGTTTTCAAAAAGATTTATTATTTAAAGCTTTTTGTTGCTAGTTTTCCGACACAGTAATTAGAAAAGTATTTGAAATGCAGAATTCCGTTTAATTAATTAGCTAGTAATGTATTACTTTTTAAAAGTAAACCACCCAACACTGGATGGGAGGCGGAGTCTTCTGTAGCAGGTGCACATTTCCATGATGTCATCAGGTAGATAAAATGTAGCAGTAACTGTTCTTTTGATCTGATTGGCTAAGCATTAGACAAAAACGGAAGGGCCAAAGCAGCTTTTTTTGGTGCGGTTTTTCCGTGAATCCAACAAAAAATTTTTATGTATAAATTAGGGCTGTCAAAGTTAACGCGTTAACTCATGCGATTAATTAAATATGTTTAATAGCGTCAATTTTTATTCACGCCATTAAACTCAACCTTTGTTTTCTTTAGTCAAAAACGGTATATTACAGTAAATAAACAAGTGTTTATTTTGTGTCGAGTTTACATTAGTTTACATTTTGCACTTCAATATTCAATATTACAAGATTCTATAGATTCATTGTTAATAATAAATAAATATTAATAATACATCATAATAATTGTTTTTTTTTGTGTGATTAATCGCGATTAATTTAGTTGGGGAAGTGCGATTAACTAGTTAAAAAAATTAATAGTTTGACAGCACTAGTATAAATGTTTTTCTGGAAATGCTATTGAATTGTGACATGACTCTGTGTTGTATTCTTTTCGATGTATTTGCCAGAGACGCCTCTGACGTGTGTGTGTGTGTGTGTGTGTGTGTGTGCAGCAGCACTACATGGGCAGTGGGGTGGTGGGTGTGCTGGTGGGATCGAAAGCGGATCTTCAGGAAGTGAAGCAGCATCACGGCATGAGTCCGTCTGAGTTCTGCTATAAGCATCGTCTGCCTCCGCCGCTGCGCTTCTCCTCACTACAGACGCACACACACAAGCGCATCTACAGCAAACTCCTCAGGGCCGCCATGTTCCCGTAAGAGCCGCGCGCGCATGTGTGTGTGTGTGTGTGTGTGTGTTAGCACATTCTTTTGTTCATTATTCATTTTATTTTGTCAGGTCGTCTTTATTTGTAAAGCACTTTAAAAGCAATGGTGTAAAGTACTTGAGTACTTTAGGAACTTTTAAGTCATCTTTATTTGTAAAGCACTTTGAAAGCAGAGGTGTAAAGTACTTTAGGAACTTTTGTAAATATTGTAAATATATTTTTACTTATTATTTTTGGATACTTTGTACTTGTGCTGAGTATCAAAATATAAGCAACTTTTAAATTCACGCAATCAATAAAGCACAAGTACAAATATTACTATTTTTTGGTGTTTCAATGTCTACAGAATTGTTTTTCCGTTTTTTTACGTTTTCGTCGTATTGTTTTTTTTGTTTTAGAATCAATTGTATTATATGTATACATATTAAATATTTACAAAATGTACAAACATTCTTAAAGTGTAGTCTTTAAAAATCTTTACACCTCTGTTTAAAAAACAAGACTGACCAAAATGCTTCTTGTTCAGGTAATATTAAGGCACATTGATTACTTTTTATTTCTCTTGCCGATAAATTTTTCCCTCCTATTTTTCGTATATTTTGACTTTTTCTCAACTTATGTTCCAACTCATTTGTTGTTGTTTTTTAGTTTTGTGCAGTCCACGTCATTATATATTGTTATTCACTTTATTTACTTCTTTGTATTATACTGTAATTGTCCTGCAGATGTACATTTTTTATATAGTTTTTCTTTGTGACAGTAAGTTTTTTTTTTTATTGAATTGAAAAGAAAATGGGAAAGGATGAAAGGACTTTTTTTTTTTTTGTTTGATCATAGTACATTTTTTTCTCTTTTTTTAATCATCTAAAAAAGAAACATTTTGGTTAAAAAAAAAAGTAATTTACAAAATACATCATCCAAGTACATATTTAAAAAAGAATAAAATAAAATGGGTCATTTTATGTATAAGATTATTTAAGAAACCAAGTACAATTTGAGTATTTTGTGTCGTTTATTTTAGTAAACATGTACATGTTGTTTAAATATAAGACTTTATATAGAAGAATCAAAGTATAGAAGATATTATAGTATAGACATATATTTGAATATAAGAAATATATAGAAGTATCAAAAACCATTATGTGTGTGCGTTATCCATCTCAGCGAATTGGGAAATGGGACATGAGGCATATTGATGTGGTGTTGTTTAATGGTTTGTTGTGGTTCCTCAGACACCTGAACGGATCCGACATGAGCAGCACCTCCTTCTGGCTGCGGGTGACTCTGGGTGCCACCATCGCTGCCATGGTGGGCATCGCCGTCTACAGGGCCATCGGGCGGCACAAATAGCACACACACACACACACACACACACACACACTCCAGACTGACCCCAGTGACCTTCTGAGGCCTCCAGACGACCCCAGTGACCTTCTGAGGCCTCCAGACGACCCCAGTGACCTTCTGAGGCCTCCAGACGACCCCAGTGGGACTCGGAATCTAGCACCAGACGTTTAATGCGCTTTTGGTGAAATAGGTTTGAGTAATAAAGCCACACGCTTGCAAGCCAACAAGCCAATGAGGTGAAAGGAATCAAACCTGTCACTTCTCGGCTGCAGATTTATTTATACGTGCGGTATATATACACGGGACCAGGAATAAACTGTGTTGATTTTATCGTTTGGAAGATTGAATGACGTGTTGTTACTGGTGTGTGTGATCCGGTGACGAAAATGCCTGATCGGTGCAACTTACCTCGGCTGGATCGGAACAGAACGTTTTATTTTAAGCAAATGTAAATATTTTTTTTTTTCCTATTTTTTTTGCAGTATTATCAACTACGCTTCTGGTGTCAATTCCCGTTTGCAACATGCGTTTGAATAAGTTCTCCATATTTTTGAATAAACTATTATTGAATTGGAAAGGATGAAAATGTATTTTGAATTGAAATCTGGATATTTTAATGATTATTATTTGAATAATATTTGAATACGATTTTATAATTTTTATGATAATAGTAAAATTTTTTTGCCTTCAACTTTTTTTTGCAATATCAACTACGCTTCTGATGCCAAGTCCCGTCTGCAACATACGTTTGAAAAAGTTCTCCACATTTTTTAATAAACTATTTAATCGGGGGCTATTTGGATGTCCGATTAAATTGTGTACAGTATTTTGTTCCTATGCTAGTTAGTCACAACTGCTCCTCGTCTAATACTTTATTTAAATATTTTTTGTCGTTAAATTATAGTAGTAGTGCAATTTCGCCGCTGTGGGACAAATAACGCCACTTTCATTTGACTGGGAACGTAGCGTGCAGTTCTCTTCGTGGCCGCTGGGGGCGTCGCTTCCTTAGACGCGGTGACGCGCTCTGCACTGACCCGGTTCGCGCGCGTCTGATCCCCGCGAGCGCTGTGCTGTCCGTGGTGCTGCAAGAAAAGCTCCGGCCCACGTCACTCTGAGAAAACGGCGTTTATTGATGCACAGTAACGCGAATTATGACAGTGATGGATCTACAACAATCCACGCGTCTACACCACAGGACGTGCTTTACTGGAACACTTCTTCGCCGTCGTAGTGACCGGCAAAAATAGCGACGGAACTTATCGGAGTCGAGAGAAAAAACCGTGAATTCATGGCGAAAAGATGAACGCTAAATAAATATCGAGAGAAAGAATCGTGAACGAGTCCAAGCGCGACTTTAGAAAAATTACGCCCCGCCTCCTCCTCCTCAAAAAACAAAACAAAACACGAAAGTTTATTTACACTGGAGGAATGGACGCGGCCCGCTTCACTTCTTCTTGCCCGTCTTCTTGGCCGGCGTCTTGGCTTTGGGCTTGGCCGCTTTCGCCTTCCTGCCCCGGGCCGCTTTCGCCACCGGCTTCGGCTTCTTCACAACTTTCTTGGCTTTGACGGGAGTCGCTTTCTTCGCCGCCGCCTTCTTCTTCTTCTCCGGCGTCTTCTTGGTGGCGCTCTTCTTCTCCGGGGCTCTCTTGGGCTTGGCCGGGCTCTTGGCCACCCGCTTGGGCTTGGGCGCTTTCTTGGGCTTGGCGGCGGCGGCTTTGACCCGCTTCTTGACGGCGGCGGCGGCGGGTTTGGGCTTGTCGGGCTTGTTCGCCTCGTCGGCCCTGGCCAGCTTGAAGGAGCCGGACGCCCCGATGCCTCGGGTGTGCCGCAGCAGTCCGCCCGCCACCAGGCGCTTGAGGGCGAGTTTGATCTGCGAGTCCGCGTTGTCGCCCACCTTGTAGTGGCTCTTGACGTACTTCTGGATGGACTGACGCGACGCGCCGCCGCGGCTCCGGTCCGCGCTGATGGCCGCCCGGATCATGTCGGAGTATTTGGGGTGAGACGTGGCTTTTGTCGAGGCTTTCGCCGCCTTCCTCGCCTTGGACGCGGGCGCCGCTGCCGTCTCCGCCATGCTCGTCCCGGGGAATGGAGCTGTCAGAAAGTCGGCGAAAAGTACCGGCTCTGGGTCATCAAACGACGGCTCTGGGTCGTCGCGGTTCCGTGTGTGTGACGGGGAGAAAAGTGTTTGTTTAAAACACGCGCGCGCCGCCGATAAAAGTCGCTCTTACTCGGCGAGGCGCGCGCGTGTAGCCTATGAAGCCTCCGAGCGGACGTGATTGAGAACACCAACTGCCAGCAGCTGATCGAGCGCGCTTCCACGAAACCCACGCGGGCCGGTTTGTGTTTCTTCCTCCTCGGTTAGCGGGCTAATTCGACCGCACCGGCTCGGTTCCGACCCGCCCGCCTCCACGGTCCGGGAGAAGAGGCTTCGCGCTTCACGCCGCCGCGGCGCTTCACGTCACATTCGCGCCGCCATCAACTTTTTTCGCCTGAAAATCGGCTGAAACCGGCGAGGGATGTGACGTAGTTTGCGGCGTTCGGCTAAATTTGACCCAAAACGCGCGAGCCGAACCGGGCGGCACCGAGCGCGTTCGAAAGCCCGGTCAACGCGCTAGCGGACGGGCCGAGTTCGACTCCCCTCAGCGCTCGCTTTGCCGTGTAAAGCGCCGATTTGTTCGACGAACTAACACAGTCCGCGCGCAGAGTCACTTTGACGTTCGCGCGATTATTTCTTCCTAAACGTTTATTAACGGCGATGAGCGCGGGCCGAGGTGTTGACGTCACGGGGCTCGTGTCCTCGGGTCGTGTAAAGTGTCGTGGAAGCGTCTCGACGCGTTTGGCGGGGCGTCTGAGGCGGGACGCGGCTGCTCGGAAAGTTGCCAGCGGTTCCAGCGGCGGCTCCAGACGGGAACAGGGCTCGGGATCGGAAGCCCCGACGGGTGGAGACCGGGCTGAGGGGGTGAGCAAGCGCACGCGCCATCTTTTGTTTTCGCGCCTTTAATGGACACGCGCGTGTGTCTCGCTCGGGGTTGATGCTCCGCGGCCGCGCTGCTGCTGTTGACGGTCGCATCGCCATCTTGAGTCATCTCGGTCCGCTTCACTCGTGGCGGGAAACTTTTGCCGACACTTGTCAGTCAAAGCTGGGCCTCGAACTCGGTGACCCCCGGGTGATGCGCGGCGGGAGTGTTGACGTTTACCTGCGGGTGCTCCTTCACTCCACCCCGGACACTTTATCACCTTTCCTCGCTGCTTCATAAAGCTGTTTGATATGGGATTTTCGGACCGGTTTCGATATTTGATTGTTGTTTTATGAAGTCCAGCGAGTGTTATCAGAGTATGTAGTGCACTTGATAGATGGATGGATGGATGGATGGAAGGACGGACGGATGGACAGACAGACAGACAGATAGATAGATAAAATGGGACATATAGATCGAAAAAAAGAGATACAATATGAATGCATAGATGGACAGACAAATAGTAGATAGATAGACAAGTAGATAGAAAGATAGTAGGTAGGTAGACAGATGGGTAGACTTAAATAAATAGCAATGTAACAAAATAAATAATAACATACATATAGTTTTTACTTTGTTGTATAGTGCAACAATGTTTAATTTTAATTAAAAAAAGCTAATTGTGTGATTCACACACGTCGTATCTAAACTAAACTGTGAGGTTTTAAGTTTGTCACTGTTTAACTTGTTTTTCTTCCTGAAGTGATGCAGAAGTACAGGAAGCGTCTGACACCGGACCGTGTGAGTACTGTAAAGTGTAAAGCTCCATGTGTTCACAGTCACGGCTCTAATGAAATATTAAAAATAATAGTCATGTGTTTGGCTTTGGTTAATCAGACACATGGGGTCGGGATTATTTTCTCTCTAATAACCGGCTGCTCCGATGAAGCAGCAGAGATGATGAAGACATGAATGAAGACGAGATGAGATAACACGAAGTGCCATTATGAGCGTTATTGTTAGAAACACGCATACGACGAACACACAGCATCGAATTGTGAAAAATGATTTTACGAATGAAACATTTTAAACTACACGCAGTGTGTGAAGACGAGACGAAAGTGAGTGAGTTTGTCCGTTTGGTCACTATAGGAACCGTATCTAAATCTGCTCTGCATTTAACTGTCCGGAATTTAAATTCCTGCTGTTCCCCAAATAAAAAAAAAAAAATGTAACAGTTTTGAATTCCAGTTTTTGCTCCCATTTGTCGGAACGTCAATGGACATTTTTGTTCAATGGACACTGTTTTAAAGACTTTTTTCTGTTTTAAAGTTTTGCTTTGGCCTGTGTTTAAAAAAGCGCTATATAAATAAACTTGAACATTTAAGCAGAATTCTGGTTCAAATATCTGGATTTGATTTGGTTCTGTAGGGTTTGGCCTGAAAAAGCTGCACCAATTTAACTCAATCAAATGGAATTTAATATGCTATTGTGACAGTCAAGTGTGTCCTTTGATTGACATACTCAGCAGCCAATCAAAATGTATCTGACACCGTGTGTGACAGAAAGAATCTGGTTGGCTGCTCACATACATCAATCATCAATCAAGTACATCAAAATGACAAGCTTCTTCACAGGATTTTCACTCTGTTATGGCAGGTGTGGCCAAGTGAGTTGGACTTTTGTCCAAAAGGTTGCTGGTTCGAATCCCAGACCTGTTGGTTCCACCTGTCCCCGTGAATCAGGACGAGCAGGTCCACGCGTGTCCGCTAGGGGGCAGCAGCGCCTCCAACACAGCCATTGTAGTAAAATAACTAGAATTTTTACAATACACCTTTAAAAAAAAAACGTCATCATGGCACAATTTCAGTCTATCAAATCTAGACCATGGGTGGATGGATGGATAGATCGATCAAATTGATAGACACATTTTTTGATGGCTATTTTTAGACGATGGATTGATAGATACAAATGGAAAGACAATATTTTAATATTAATAATTTTTTGGCCTTTTTCAAATGTTAGATGGCTATTTTTAGACGATGGGTGGATGATGGATGGATAGATAGATAAAAAGGGAAAGACAATTTTTTAATACTAATAATTTTTTGGCATTTTCCAAATGTTAGACGGCTATTTTTAGACGATGGATGGATAGAAAGATAAAAAATGGAAAGACCATTTTTTAATACTAAAAATATTTTTGCATTTTCCAAATAGATGGCTATGGATGGATGGAAGGATAGATCGATAGATGAAAATGGATAGACAAGTTTTTAATACATCTTTGGACATTTTTCAAATGTTAGATGGCTATTTTTGCAGAACCATTAGATGCACATTAATAATATTGTTTTGGTCTACTATTCAAACAGGAAGTTGTGTTTACATTAAATTGTCTCACCGGACAGACAGAGAGTAAAGATGGTTAGAAAGACATAAGATCAGTTACACACACGCGCACACACACACACACACACACACACACACACACACACACACACACACACACACACGTGTATTTAGCTGCAGGCTGACAGTGTGTGCTGTGACATTTGCTTTAATATCAACAATCAAAATGATCATAAAGTCTTAAAAGCTTGTACATGCTGTTCAGCCTCAGGGGGAAAACACACACACACACACACACACACACCGCTCCAGGCTTCTGGTGTGTGTGTGTGTTTACAGTAGTGTTTTTAGGCTGCACATACAAAAATGTGATCACAATATTAAAAGCTGTAATTATGATTTATGCAAATGTTTTTTCTTCATGTGCATAATTACATTGATCGATGTCTTTTATAATGTTTGTGATTGAGTGTGTTTGTTTTTCACACGTTTTCGTTTGAAGTCAAGTGTGCTTTTTCTAGTTTATTATAAGATATAATATAATTTAAGTAATGCAAGTTTTTTTATTTTTGGGGGAGGGGGGGTGAAACAAGCAAATTATAGCAAAACTGATTTATTCTGATTGTTACACAAGTGTGAACAAATAATAAACGTGTGTGTACTGCACAAATAACGTCAGTATCGCGCTGTGCGTGTGTGTGTGTGCGCGCGCGCGCACTGCAGCTAACGTGTGTTGAGTCTGGTTCTGACACTGCAGGGTAGAGAGCTGCAGCTCTTTGACCACGCCCCCTCGCCTCCGATTGGCCGCCGGGCGCCGCCTCCCTCCCCTTCTTCATTGGTATTCAGGTAGTAGCGTCTTTGTGGAGGACGGAGCGCGTGAGAGCGGCAGAGACTGACCGAGGTGACGGGCCAGAGGAAGCGCGCGGACGGGCTGGACTGTTCCGGAAGCAGTGCCAGGGGTGGTGGGCAGCACCCATGCGGTCGGGAGCGGGCTCGGTGACCGTCTGAAGCCGCGCGTGCGTGTGTGTCTGTGTGTGCGCGTGCGCGTCGCCACCCGCCTCTCCGCAGGCACCTTGCGGACCCTCTGGAGGTGGTGGTGGTCTCCTGGCGCGTGGCCGAGCGTCTTCTCCCCTCTATGTCCTTCTCTGTCGGTCGCTGTGTGCACCAGGGCCCGGTATATGGAGAGAAGCTCCCTGTTTCAGCTCATACAAGAGCAGGTGAGCACCGCCGGTCGCTATGGTTACTGCATCATGTCAGTCGGAGTGTGATGGACGGACGGCGGGATGAATGAGTGTGTGTGTGTGTGTGTGTGTGTGTGTGTGTGTGTGTGTGTGTGTGTGTGTGTGGAGTAGTACTACACACGCTGACCTACACACCTACTCACTCTGCTGTTCGGTTGTAGACGTTGCATCTGTCCAGGGTTTGATGGGCAAATGGTGAGATTTAGTGGATGGACGAATGGCCGAGGAATGATGGACGAATGAAGAGATGGATGTCATAAAATTAGCGTGTGTGTGTGTGTGTGTGTGTGTGTAATTATATAGACAAAGCAGGATGTTATATATTTGTTATGTTATAGTTATAGGATGTTATAGTGTGTGTGTGTAATTATATAGACAAAGCAGGATGTTATATATTTGTTATGTTATAGTTATAGGATGTTATAGTGTGTGTGTGTAATTATATAGAAAAAGCAGGATGGTATATATTTGTTATGTTATATGTTATAGTGTGTTATGTTATAGTTATAGGATGTTATAGTGTGTGTATAATTATATAGACAAAGCAGGATGTTATATATTTACTTTAATTTTACTTTACAGCCATTTGGCAGACGCTTTTATCCAACATATATTAATACTGTACTGTTTTGCCATCACTATCAGTATATGGTATATACAGTATAGACATATTTACAGTGTCTATAGGAGATGAATGGATGTTGTAAGAGAGGACATCAGGATAGAGTGAGGTGGAAAGGGATGATTTGTTGTGGCGACCCCTGATAAGGGAAAAGCAGAAAGAGTAGTAGTAGATATGATTACCACAAATATAGCCACTGTATATCTTATATATGTATGTCCAATATATATATTATTTACCTTGAGTACATTTACAGTATAGTCACAGTACAGTGTATGTATATAGGCACGTTTATTTGCATAGCACAATTTTTACACGGGGCAATTCAAAGTGCTTCACAACACATTAAAGCATTGAAACAAATATGTATATATAATGTCCACCTATATATGTATGTATATATTACGGTGATATCTACTGTATATCCCATATACGTATTTCCATATAGATATATGTACTTTACTTGTAGGTGTATATATATATACCTTCACCAGGCACACATATACGGTCAGTCATCTTCTACCGCTTCATCCTTTACAGGGTCGCGGGGAGCTGGCGCCTATCTCAGCGTCTTAGGGCCGGAGGCGGGATACACACTCTGGATTGGTGGCCAACCATTCGCAGAGCGGGACACACAGACAAACACATTCACACACTCACTCATACCTATGTGGTCAATTTTCCAATTCCAATTAGCCTGAAGCGCATGTTTTTGGACTGTGGGAGGAAACCGGAGAACCCGGAGGAAACCCACGCAAGCACGGGGAGAACATGCAAACTCCACACAGAACGGCCCCGGCCGGCCTTGAACTCACACCTCAAGTCACATATACGGTATATATATATATATTTTTTTTTTTAAATATGGTAAACATACCGTATGTTTACAGTATATTCACCTATATACAATAGATGTGTGTATGTATATTTATGAAGGTGATTCCATAAGATGAGGTATGTACCATATTTCTGTACTTTACTGTATGTGTGAATGTGTGTACGTATACTGCCTGCAGCTATATTTCACGTGCCAGACGCCGCTCTGTTCCACCAGTGTCACATGATCCTGAGGAACGGTGTTAATCCACTGGTGCGCTCACACGTTCCTCAGTAATAATCCACCCAGGCCAGTTTTCCTCAAGCACTTTGTTCATTTCTCAGGGTTTAATCTTCTGACGGTTGTTTTTGCTTAGAGAAACGGTAAATACCTGAAGGTTTCTGATTGGTGCTGGTGTATTTCCTCCTGGCATGTAGCTCACGCACTGTATGGAATAGATTAGTGCCAAAAATATCAAACATACATTTCTAAGAAACAAATGAAAGGTCTTCTAATTTTTCAAAAGATGCTCAGTTTTCGTTTTTGATTGCAAGTTTCACGTTTTTGTTTGAAACCACTTCAGATTTTTTTTTTCGGCTTTCTATTTTTTATTTCTTTTTTGTTTTGTTTGGATTTCTGGCCCAAGTTTCATGTAGGGACGGCCCTTACTCTGATTGCCTGGTGAGAATGTGATTATTCAGGTAGAGATGATGCTTATTTCAGAGTAGTTCGCTTTGAATCTTCCTTCGATCTGATTGGTTGATAATTCAAGTCTGATCAGTGGACCTCAGATAAGTCGATGGATGGATGAATGGATGGATGGATAGATACACAGATAGGGGAATATGCAGACAGGTGGATGGATGGATGAGAGAGAAACACAGATAGAGGGATAGATAGATGGATGGATGGATTGATTGGTTGATAAACAATAAGATAGGAAGACATACAGATGGATGGAAAGACAGATTTTTACATGGGGGATAGATAGAATAACTGTACGAGGTGCAGGGGGGGGGGGTTGAAAAAAAATCATAAAATCTCTCTTCACAAATATATCTGCGAGCAACGATTGCGGGGTTCGTTTTATTTTCCTCTACGTTCCATCATCAGCTGATGAAGAGGAAAACTTTCAAAAACTGGGTTGATAAGCTCAACAAGTAATTGTGTGTGTGTCATTTACACCTATCTGAACCCCTAAATACAGCTGTGAGCAGCGATAGCGGGGTTCAAGCCATTAATCAGGGTACAAATCTGCCATCAAGTGGACGATAAACATTACTAATTAACGCTTCTAAATAAGGACACGACTACTGGTCACATGATGATTAACTGCTATAGCGCCACCTACGGTCCAGTCTGTGAGAATTTACACACCATCTCAGTCATTTCTCATACTTGACCTGAATTTAGTCTTATTTTATTTTCGTTCTGTATTTACTGTAAGATTTACTGTCAGCGAGTTTGAGATCTTGTCATCAGTTTCTCCTCACAGTCCGGAACTTTTCAATGTCTGGAGTTTCTTTATTATATAATTAGGACAAAAGTAATATTTTCTGTAGTACTTTTCGATTTCCATTTGGACTCCGATAACAATTTGATCTGTGGCGCATTTCAAATCCGATCATGTGATTTGATAACTTTCTGGTTTAGAAGTTTTATTATTTATTTAAATTATTTTGCACTCACATTTTTGCAAACTTGTCGATTGTTTAATTATTATCTGCATGAATCGAGCAATCAGCGTGAGGAATATAAAAACAATATTTTCTAATTAAAAATACAAAATTTCGAATCGGATCATTTGATTGGACAAGTTTCTGTTAATTTCTTTGCACACACATTTGTGCAAACGTGTCGATTGTTTGTTTATTGGTTTTTGCATGAATCCAGCGAATGACACGATACGGACGCATGATCTCGACCAAATTGTCGGCGTGAGACTTCATATCGGAATATTCGACACACACACACACACACACACACCAGATGATGACGCGCGCTTGCTCTCGTGATTTAGCTGTGTGATATATGTGCTGATGCGGGAGATTAGGCCTGATGGATGGAAAGCGGAGGCAATCATTCAGACGCAGGGCTGTAATTGATCAGTGAGACACACACACACACGCTTCTCTTTTTGTCACTTCCCAGCGCGTGTGTGGTTTTTTGTGTGGAGATGTGAGATGTTCCAGAGCAGGAAGATGCTGAGGTCAGACTGTTTTTCTGCTTCACGCGCGCACACACACACACGCACGCACTCTGTATTGTGTGTGTTTATTAGCAGGGCTAGTTTGGCACCAGCTGTTCCCGGGGATCCAGGGCAGTAGATATTTAGATCGCTGTTCTCTATTTAGCGTCACATTTGCATAAAACAGCAGCAGACGTCGTCTAAATTGGACACGCGCTTAATAAGAGTTGAGCGTGAAAGGCTGTTAGTGCATCTCACGCGTGTGCGTGTGCGTGTGTGTGTGTGTGTGTGTGGCAGCGTAATGCCAGTGTTAGCGTGGTGATTGTGGTGTGAACAGGGACATATTTCACTCGCGCGTCGCTCGTATGGTGTGTGTCTTCAGAAACCATGGCAACACCGCGGCTCTTCTCGCGCGTGCACACGCACACACACTCGCGGTGTAGACGAACATATGCTGGGGGAAACGTCTTTGATCGGCTATTCACTTAATCAATAGACAGGCACAGAGAAAGAGAGGGACAGAGTGTGTGTGTATGTTTGAGACTGAGGAAAAAAGAAGTGATGGATGGATGGATGGATGGATGGATGGATGGATGGATGGAAAGACAGTTAATTAAGCAAACTTACAGAGAGATGGATAGATGCACAGCCAGAGAGAGAGACAGAAAGACAGGATGGATGGATGGATAGAAGGATGGATGGAGAGATAGATAGATGGAAAGAAAGAAAAAGAAATGGGGATATAGTGGTGGATGGATTAATAGACGAATGGATATGGGGATTGATGGATAGATGGATGAATAGATAGACAGACAGACAGACAGACAGACAGATAGATAGAGACTGAGGCAGATAGATAGATAGATAGATAGATAGATAGATAGATAGATAGATAGATAGATAGATAGATAGATAGATAGATAGATAGATAATAAGACAGAAAGACATATGGATGGATACACAGACAGACATTACGATAGATATACAGACAGATGAAGGAATAGACATACAGGTGAATGGATAGATGGAAGGATGGATGGATGGGGAGAGAACAGTGGAGAGAGAGCAAGAGCAACTAGAGAGAGGTAAAACGAATGGAGTAGAAAGAGATTGATGTACACAGAGTGAGAAGGTTCAAGTTCAAGTGTATTTATATAGTGCTTTTCTTAGTCCGAGACCAACGTAAAGTACGAGAGACAAATCCTTCAGAAGAGAAAGAAAGAAATCAGGGGAATGAGAGAGAGAGAGAGAGAGAGAGAGAGAGAGAGAGGGAGACAGAGACAGACAGACAGACAGAGAGAGAGAAAGAAAGAGAGAAAGAAAGAAACATTGAAAGAGAGAGTGATAGAGAGAGAGACAGAGGTAGAGATACACACACACGCACACACACACACACACACAAAGACAGAGGGAGAGAGAGAGACACACACGCACACAGAGAGAGAGAGAGAGAGAGAGAGAGAGAGAGAGAGAGAGAGACACACAGAGAGAGAGAGAGAGAGAGAGAGAGAGAGAGACATTGTGCATTGACACAGCCGCATGTTTCTCTAGAATTCAGTGACGTGTGTGTGTGTGTGTGCGCGCAGCTGGACCCCGATCAGACTGGTTTCATCACAGTGGAGAACTTCACCAGTCTGGCCGAGCACCATGAGCTGCAGCTGGACCCCAGTAAGCTGGAGATGCTGCTGGCGCTGGTGCAGAGCGACGAACACGGACACGTCTGCTACCAGGAGCTGATCGAGCTGGTCAGACCATCACTACATCTCCCGGACACACTCTAGTACAGCTGCACCATTCTGGAGAAAATGACAATCGCGATTATTTCGCTTAGAATAAAGATCACGATTCTTTTCACGTTTCTTTCTGGATATTTTATTATTTCAAATATTCAACCCTGAAAATCAGGTTGTCAAACTGCAATATAATAACACGTATTACTAGTTGCTTTAGTTATAAATAAATGGAATGAAAAAATATAGTGTCATTTAAAAGTAACGTTGAAAAGAAAAAAAATCACCATTGAACGTAATAAAAATAAACATTTACAGGTATTATGTCTATTAGAATTGATTGAAATTATTAGCTCTGTTTAAAAGCACTTTTGAAATACTTATTAAACAATGATTATTTTGTAGGCGGGGCTAATAATTTATCAAGCGAAACTCAGCTGATCGATCAGAGAGTTATAATAGACAGAATCGTATAAATGCTGGATTCAGATCGTGAAGATGCAGAATCGAGATTATGATCTTTTAACGATTAATTGTGCAGCTCTACAGTCTAGCGTGGTTCATCCAACTGTGGGGAAACGTATTGAAATTGAAAAATCCTATTAAAATAGGATAGTCACAACAGCTGTTATTATTATATGTGTATAATAACATCTATATAAATAGTAAATAAGCCAATAAACATGCATGCACATAAACACATAAACATAAATAAAATGTACACTGTAACCCTTTAATGCGGGGTACAAGAAGGAAAGCTTAAAAAGTTTTTTTTTTTTTTTTTCGATTCTACATGATAGTTCTTTTGGAAATAGGTAAGAAAGCAAAAAACTACTTTTTTTTTATATTATTCTAAAATAATAATATAAAAAAACATATTTTTCTTATCGAGTCACGTGGTGACTAATTGCTGCCACCTGTTGATCCAACTGTGTATTACAAGTGTACCCTTTTTCTAAGTGTATTTATTGTTTTTAATTAAGTCCCTGTAAACTGACAATAAACAAACTATATCACCAGTAATACAAAAAGTAGCATAATGAGCAAACACAGACCGTAAATAAATAGCGCTGCTTGTATATGCTTGTGTTTTATTATACATTATAGATTTAAATGATAAAAAGTATCTCAATGAAAATGTAGAAATAATGAAAAAATACAATATATAGAAACAAAATACAACATACATTTACAATACAACAATAAACAAGACAATTAGCGTTAATACAAAGTTAATTTAAATGCAAACCAATGAAACACAGAAGCATGCAAACAATACGTGTACAACATGTATAAACAACATGTGTGTAATGACATCGCATAATATTTAAAAAAAACAACATGCATACAATAAAGAGTACAGTTATTATATAATCAACAAACAGTATGAACATAACATTGAGAAATTATTAATTCATTCGTTTAATGAAGTGTAATGATGTAAACAAACAGCTGTTGGATTGAGTATAATGCGTATTAAAAAAACAACGCATGTTAAAGTAGAATAATGCGTATTTAAAATAATGTGCATTGTTTTAAATTATCATTTAAAAATGATGCGTACAATAATAATGCGCAATTTTTTAATTGAACATCATGATAATATTCAGAAGAGTTTGGAAAGAACGAAAAAAATCAAAGTATGACCGTTCTTCTTCCTTATTATTCAAATTTTAATATAATATGACTAGAACGAATAATAATACAGTGTACATTTTCACAAGTAATAAACGTTGTGTGCTTCTGTCTCTCAGCTGAGCAGCAAACGTTCCAGCAGTTTCCGCCGGGCCATTGCGAATGGGCGTCGCACTCTGCAGCGAGAGATCCTATTGGACGAGACGGGCTTGGGCGTGTACAAGCGCTTCGTCCGCTACGTGGCCTATGAGATCCTGCCGTGTGAGACGGACCGTCGCTGGTACTTCCACCAGAGTCGACTGTGTCCTCCACCTGTCTTCATGGCCGTCATCACCATTGTGCAGGTACACACACACACTCACACACACACACACA
>CM051494.1:15133500-15145567 GCA_028031935.1 Paedocypris micromegethes | reverse complement strand
CACACACACACACACACACACACACACACACACACACACACACACACACACACACACACACACTGTTTTCCAACTTCAGTGCCCTTATCTCAGAGGCGGAGCTTATATAACGCAGGTGTTTCTCCAGCCGCGTGATTGGTTGCTGCTAACATGACGAGCGTCAGGCTCGTCTGCGCATCTTTTCATTCTGGAAAAGAGTGTGTTTGTCTCTCACGTCACTCAACCATCACGTCTCCACGAGATTCGCCGGAATATTCCATTCAAATTGTAAGTTGATTTGCGACAGTCGAAAAAGAAAGTGCATTTAAAGGAGCCGCACAACGCAAGTCACGTGACAACATCTGGACGGAACGACCGTCGCTCGGAGAAAATCGATATTCAGTTTTTTTCCCGCGGTTGGTTCTTGTACAAAAGCGAAACTTGAACTGTTGATTTTCTAGACTAAATTGATTGTACGATTATTTATGTATTTAATAATTGCCTTCAACGGTCCTTACGTTCACATGAGCGACACTTTAAAATAGGCAAAAAATAACCACTAATATAATATTTGTTAGTCTTACGAAATGTGAGTGAGCCAAAAATAATTCTAGACTAAATAGCCGATAATGAATCGATATGCAGAGACTTAGATATATTTATTTTATCGTTTATCATCATTGTTTGACCTTTGACCCTTGATTGAGCGCTAAAGACTTTACGCAAACGATCGTTTGTGATTAACTCATGACCGTCTGTCTTTAGGTTGTAATATTTTTATAAACTGTATAAGATATTTTTTTTTACAACAAAAATTGCGTAAATATGCAATGGTGCATATTCGGCCAGGTTTGATTTGCACATAGTGAAATGTTTGATTCTGCGTAATGTACAGTAATAAATATTTTGCTCAACACACGTCGTCTTTAGAATTGGTGTGTTTTGAAACTGGGGGAAAAACGTTTAAGTAAAAAATGAAAAGTTGAAGGCGACAAACTTGAAACGAGTCATCGTTGTGTGTTTAATCCTCTCTTTTTATTTTTATATTTACGTGCCAAATTCTTCAGCGGCAACTTTAAATATTTCGTCCGATCGACTTTTGCTGGATATGATAAACCGGAAAAGGGAAAAATAGGACTTTTTTTTTGGTACCGACTCCATTACAAGGTGTAAATAGTTCAGTAAACTTCAAAAAATTAGTACGTCTTTTTGTTTGTGTTGTTTACGCGGTCGCTCGTTTATTTTCATCTGTCGTTCATGTGCATTTACACGTTTATTAATGGTGCCAAAACGCAAGAGAAGACAAACGACAACCAGTTGCAGTAAAAATCTGTTTACAGAAGAACAACATATACGAAGCAAATGTAAATAATAATACTTTTATAAACTTTATCATTCTATGATGTGCTGTGTCTATTTTTATTTTCGTTTAGTTTTTTTAGATTTGTAGTTTTTATTTAGTGTGTTTTTCCGTTTCTGTATGAAATAAAGAGCTACTGTGAGGAAACTTCTGTGTGTGAGTGTAAAATCTATAATTAATGACTGGTATTTTTCTAGATATTTGCCAAGATGTCCTGAATATAAGACCTACCTTGGAATGAGACGAATTATTTTATATGAAACTAGAACAATTTTTTGAGCAACAATATCAATATTTCATTTTCTTAAATTGAAAGCCAAAGTTTGCAATCATTTTTTGTTCGCAACCAGCATTAGTGGGAGGGGCTACAGGGTGGGCAGTCAGCATTATATCAACAGGATTTGCATTATAGAATCTAAACAAAAAAAAATAAAACACCAAAAACAACCGAAAACACGCACAATGAAATCAATAAAATTTAATTTCGATAAAAGACGGTAATACGGTCTTAAGAAACATTTAAATTATTTTCAAAGATAAATTCCTGTCGGTTTGGGAATCTTCTTGACGTCGTTTGGCACGTGACAGAAGCGCGTGCGCGTCAGAGTACACACAACCTCGCGCGCCATTCGGCAGGAAGTGACGTAAAGCTCGACAGTAAACAACGATTCTACTTCCTCGTGCTAAAGCAACATGCTCTTGTAATAAACAGTTGAGTTTTACTCGCTTTCTCACGGAATAAAGTGACAACCACAGGGTAAGAGCGTTTTTACCGCTTAAACTGATCTGCAGCCGCGCCAGAATCCGCGGAATTATAGTATTAGAAGCTCGTGCCGAAATGCTTTAATACGGTGTTTATTACTCCACGTGTTTATGGTTTTGAGGCGTGTCGCTTATATTTATATTCAATCGTGCTCAATGTCAATATGAATATTTCTTATATTTAAATTCTCATCATGAAACCCACGTCATCACGTGCACCGTTTCCTCTCTGAGTTCGTGAACTTTCATCTTGAATTATCTTCTTTATTTTCCCGTTTCGCGTTAGTTTTCTTTTAGTATTTCTACTGTCGTAACTGAAATTTCTCAAATGTGGGATAAATAATTGGTGTGTTTCTCTCTCTGTCTCTCTCTCTCTCTCACTCATGAAACTTTCTTTCTCTGTCATTCTTTCGCCTCTCTTGCTTTGTTTTTGTCTCTCTCGCTCTCTGTCTTTCTTTATTTCTTTCTTTTTCTCTTTCTGTCTCTCTCTTGCTCTCTGTCTTTGTTTTGGTCTCTCTCTGTTTTTCTGTCTCTCTCTCTTTCTCATTTTTTCTGTCTCTCTCTTTGTCTCGCTCTGTCTTTTTTGTTCTCCGTCTCTCCATCTCTATCTCTCTCTTTCCTTATTTCTCTCGCTCTCAATCTGTATCAGTCTGTCTCCTCCCCCTCTGTCAGTCTGTCTCCTCCCCTCTCTCAGTCTGTCTCCTCCCCTCTCTCAGTCTGTCTCCTCCCCCTCTGTCATCGGTCTCCCCCTCCCCTCTCTCAGTCTGTCCCCTCCCCCTCTGTCAGTCTGTCTCCTCCCCTCTCTCTCATTCTGTCTCCTCCCCCCTCTGTCAGTCTGTCCCTCCCTCCCCTCTCTCAGTCTGTCTCCTCTCCCCCTCTCTCGTCTGTCTCCCCCCCTCTGTCAGTCTGTCTCCTCCCCTCTCCTCCTCAGTCTGTCTCCTCCCCCTCTCTGTCAGTCTGTCTCCTCCCCCTCTCTCAGTCTGTCTCCTCCCCCTCTCTCATCTGTCTCCTCCCCTCCCCCAGCTCTCAGTGCTCCTCCTCCCCCTCTCAGTCTCCTCCCCCTCTGACATGTCTGTGTTGTTTCTGCGCTGTAGGTGGGTGTGTAATTTCACATGATGATGTCACACAGACTCGCGGGAGCATGTTGGTGACGTCAGCAGCATCAGTCACGCTTCAGGTGCGTCACATGTCGGCAGCTCCTGCTTTTGATGTGTGTGTTATTAACGTGTAATAACTGTGTCCGTCTGCAGGTTTAGCTCAGTAGATCAGACGGAGGCGGTGAGACTGGCTCTCTCTCACTCTCTCTCTCTCACTCGGGCTGGACATGACGGTGTGTGTGTGTGTGTGTGTGTGTGTGTGTGTCAGGGATGGAGAAGGCGACTAAGATCAGCACCATCACGGGTCACACCATGTTCTGTCATCTGGACGCTCCGGCAAACGCCATCAGTGTGTGTCGCGACGCCACGCAGGTGAAACTCACACGCCTTCAGCACCCATTATTATTATCATCACTATTATTATTATTATTATTATTATTATTATTATTATTATTATTATTATTATTATTATTATTATTATTATTATTTTACTGTGTTTGTCTTTATTATAAAGTAAGAATCATGTTCTTACTCTTCTTATCATGGAGTCCGATTATGTTTTACTTTGTTAACTTGATAAATAAAGGTGTAGTTGCATTTTGTGTTTGTCTTGCCAGATTGTCTCATAAATTGTTTTATTTTTAAATGCTTAGAATTTGTTGGGTGGATGGATGGATGGATGGATAGATAAATCGATGGATAAATGGGTAGATAGATACAGGGATGAATAGATAGGTAGATGGATATTTAGAACAATATATAGTTAGTTGGATGGATGGATGGATGGATGGATGGATACATGGACAAATGGATGGGTGGCTAGCTAGATAGATAAATATATAGATGGATGGATGGATAATGGATAGATATATATTGAAGATAGATAGATGGATGGATGGATAGATAAATGGATTGATTGATTGATAGATAGATAGATGGACAGATAGATAGAGAAATGGACAGACATACAGGGATGAATAGATGGATAGAGAGAAAATATATAGTTGGATGGATGGATGGATGGATAGATACATGGACAAATGGATGGATTCTAGATAGAAAAATATATAGATGGATGGATGAAAGGAGATAGATAGATAGATAGATAGATGGATAAATGGATGGATGGATAGATAGATAGATAGATAGATAGATAGGTAGACAAATGGATGGATGGATGGATAGATAGAAACGTAGACACGGATGGATGGATGGATAGATAAATGGATTGATTGATAGATAGATAGATGGACAGATAGATAGAGAAATGGACAGACATACAGGGATGAATAGATGGATAGAGAGAAAATATATAGTTGGATGGATGGATGGATAGATACATGGACAAATGGATGGATTCTAGATAGAAAAATATATAGATGGATGGATGGATGAAAGGAGATAGATAGATAGATAGATGGATAAATGGATGGATGGATAGATAGATAGATAGGTAGACAAATGGATGGATGGATGAATGGATAGATAGAAACGTAGACACAGATGGATGGATGGATAGATAGATAGATAGATACGTAGACAGATGAATTGATGGATGAATGGATAGATAGAATTGTAGACGGATGGATGGATGTATAGATAGATAGAATGATAGACAGATAGATAAATATATAGGTATGGGGACTGATAGACATATACTTTAATATCAGCATTGCTCAACACATTAATTGTATTTCCGTTTTGGTTTCTGATCTGCTGTGATGTCATCATTGAAGCACGTGTGTGTGTGTGTGTGTGTGTGTGTCAGGTGGTGGTGGCGGGGCGAAACATCTTCAAGATCTACGGGCTGGAGGACGAGGGCTTCGCGGAGCGTCTGAACCTGCGCGTGGGACGCAAGGCCTCGCTGAACTTCAGCTGCGCCGACGTCATGTGGCACCAGATGGACGAGAACCTGCTGGCCACCGCCGCCACCAACGGAGCCGTGGTCACCTGGAACCTGGCCAGAGCCTGCCGCAACAAGCAGGAGCAGCTGTACACGGAGCACAAGCGCACGGTCAACAAGGTCTGCTTCCACCCCACCGAGGCTCACATGCTGCTGTCCGGCTCTCAGGACGGACTCATGAAGTGCTTCGACCTGAGGAAGAGAGAGAGCGTCAGCACCTTCTCAGGTCAGGAGCGCACACACACACACACACACACACACACACACACACATGCTGCTGTCCGGCTCTCAGGACGGACTCATGAAGTGCTTCGACCTGAGGAAGAGAGAGAGCGTCAGCACCTTCTCAGGTCAGGAGCACACACACACACACACACACACTCACACACACCCATCCAACTAATGAATGGATGGATAGATACATGGACGTCTGGATGGAAAGGACGGAATGGCTAGATAAATAAATATATAGATTGATTGATGGATGGATGAATAATGGATAGAGAGATATTGAAGATAGATAGATAGATAGATAGATAGATAGATAGATAGATAGATAGATAGATAGATAGATAGATAGATAGATAGATAGATAGATAGATTTGTAGAAAAATAGGATTTTTAGATAGAAAAATATATAGTTCATTGGATGGATGGATAGATAAATAAATATATAGATGGATGGATGGATAATACATCAGCAGACATCTACAGTGGAGGTCAAAATTATTAACCACGCCTACAAAATAAAAATTGTTTGAGTATTCAATAAGCTTTTTTGCTTTTAAACAGAGCTAATGATATAGGAGTATAATACTTTTTCTTTACAACGTTGCTTTTAGATTATATTTTTCATTTCATATATTTACATTTAAAGCAAAGAGTCATATGTGTCATTATATTAGTGTTGGACAGCTTGACTCGAGAGTTTAATATTTAAAAATGAAAATATCCACAATCATGAAAGAATCAGGATCTTTATTCTAAGCAAAAAATTGTGATTCTCAATTTTCACTCAACAGATTTGTGCAGCTGTACTACACACACACACACACACACACACACACACACACTAGAATTATCGCTAAAAGATCGCAATCTTGACTCCGCCCCCTCGCAATCTTAATCCTGCATTTATATGATTCTGTTTCTATGGGATCAGATTAGTGCCAAAAAGAGTTTTGCTCGATCAATGTCGCGCAATGTTTTGCACACGTGTACAGTTACAATTTTTTTCCAGAATCGTGATCTTCATTCTAAGCAAAAAAAAATCCTGTTTCTCATTTTATCCAGAATCGTGCAGCTCTAACACGCACACACACACACACACACACATGCTCATGCTCTCTGACCCCGCCCTGTGCCCTCAGGTCAGTCGGAGAGCGTGCGGGACGTCCAGTTCAGCATGAAGGACTACTTCACCTTCGCCGCCTCCTTCGAGAACGGGAACGTGCAGCTGTGGGACATTCGCCGGCCCGACCGATACGAGCGCATGTTCACCGCACACACCGGCCCCGTCTTCTGCTGCGACTGGCACCCCGACGACAGGTGTGTGTGTGTGTGTGTGTGTGTGTTCACCGTTTCAATTAGCATATTCACGTAAATATTAGCACACCCATTATTTTTCAGTCACAATATAAAAAGAGAAAAACTATTATTTTATTTTATTTTATTTTTTTTTTGGCTAAATTACATAAATTTTCTCTTTAAACATTTTTTTATCTGTCTGTCTCTGTCCCTTTTTTTTCTCTACTCGTGTCACTTCATTACTTAAAAAAAATAATCTATTCCTGTGATCGTAAACTGCACCTCCCATAATAAAAGACAGAAAACACATTTCTTTATCAAGAATAAAATAAAACACGGTTAGTTACTACTGCTTAATACTAACTACTGCTTAAGTAAACGTTTATTATTAACAAAACGGCTGCTTTGCAAAAAAATATAAAATTTCACTACATATCGATTTGACACCATATTTAGTTATAACTATACGTGTATCAATATTTACATTTTTACATTCTTTTATTGTTATTGTATAATAATTTTTTGTATTAAAATTTTAATATTATTGTTATTGTAATGTTACTAAATAGTGGCACTTTGATTGATGGTAATTTTGATACATTTGTTTAGTTTTTTTTTTCCTCTACAGTATTTTTAGGGCTATTATAGGTCAAACGATGTATTTTTTTAACTAGTTAATCGCACTTTGGTGACCAAATTAATCGCGGTTAAACAACTGTGATTAAAAGTAATGGCGTTAAAAAGAATTGACACTTTTAAAAATGAAAGTAAAATTAATGGCGTGCGTTAACTCGTTAACTTTGACGGCACTAATCATTTAATGTTACTAGCTCTGCTTTGAACAGATTAGGGTTGGTTTGCTTATCATATCAAAAGTATCATCGGGACACGTCGAAGTGTGTTCATGTTTTTTCTGTAGACTTTTTGCACATTTTCCCCAGTATTTCTTTCTCCGCAGGGGCTGGCTGGCCACGGGGGGCCGCGACAAGATGGTGAAGGTGTGGGACATGTCCAGCAGCCGCGTGAAGGAGATCTACTGCGTCCAGACCATCGCCTCGGTGGCGCGGGTCAAGTGGCGTCCGGAGCGGCGCCATCACCTGGCCACCTGCTCCATGATGGTGGACCACAACATCTACGTGTGGGACGTCCGCCGCCCCTTCATCCCCTTCGCCACCTTCGAGGAGCACAAAGACGTGACCACGGGCATCGTGTGGCGGCACCAGCACGACCCCTACTTCCTGTTGTCCGGCTCCAAGGACAGCACGCTGTACCAGCACATGTTCAAGGACGCCAGCCGGCCCGTGGACCGCGCCAACCCCGAGGGGCTCTGCTTCGGCCTGTTCGGAGACCTGGCCTTTGCGGCCAAGGAGAGTCTGATGACCGGTGAGTCCAGCTCGGCCACGCCCTGCTTTAGGTGAAAGGTCACGGCGAGGATGAGAAAAAAACAACAAAAGTCGTGGTGAAAAAATGTGGTTTTATTGCTGTAAGAGATACTAGGTCTTATTTTCCAGCTCATTTTTTATTTATCCCGCTGAGGGGAAATTTTTTATGTTTAAATAATTTTATGTTTAAAATGTTTTTACGCTTTAAATTTTTTACGTTTGCTGAGAATGAGTTTGCTGAGAACTGATAAATGTTCATTAAAATTTTTGTCCTTTCGTAGTTTGGGTGAAAAAACTTGCTATTTAAATATTGTTTGGATTATAAGTGCACTTAAAATCGTATATTAAAAAAATGGTTTGAAAATTCAGTGTGCGCATTATAGTCCTGAAAAAAAATATGTGCCTTGTATGTAAAAAGAAAAAAAGATTTAAAAAAAATAGATTTCAATTTATCAGTGGTAAATAGTCCCAATTAATAAATTAAAAAATGTCTGAATTTTCTCTGTCATTAAACTCTTATCAGTTACCGAATATTTCAGACTACAAGCACTAAATCCTTAAATCCTTTTTCAATTCATCAGTCGCAAATATTCCGGATTAATAAATGTCTGAATTTGCTCCATTGTCTTTAAACTCTCTTGGTTATCGTATTTTTAGACTAGAGGTGCACTTAAAATCCTAAAAAAAAAAAAGAAAAATGAAAGCATCCTGCGCCTTATAATCCTTATAAAACACTGTTGTTTCTGAGCGAAGCGCCTTATAATCTGAGCCGCGTGTTGTCTCAGCTCCGCAGTCTGTGGGCGAGAGCGGGCGCAAGTCGTACCCGGGCGGAGACCGGCGCTACCCCATCTTCTTCTTCAAGAAGCCGGACGTGACGGAGCAGTTTGCGCAGGTGTCCAGCTTCCTCAGCGTGTTCCAGAGCGAGAGCGGAGCCGACCAGGACATGGACGCCTTCATCAGCAGCGCCCGCAGCTACCAGCTGAGCGGAAAACCCTTCGCCGAGCTGTGTGAGCACAACGCCCAGGTGGCCCGCACACTACAGCGCCCGCAGGTGCCCGCTCGCCACTCACACCTCTCACCAGCGCTGTCTAACCATTTGTTCGGTCTGTCTACTTGCTTTCTCGATGGATCTTATTCGATCACAGGACCTTTTCTTGATTACAGTTGGCAATCAGCGTAAGCAGTGGAGCAGCAAATCTTCCAGCCTAGGGGTGGGCGATATGGGTTAAAATTCATATCACGGTATTTTCTAGTGTACTGACGGTATCGGTAATATATCGCGGTATTGTGTGGGCGGGTGTTGTTATTTTATATAAAGTACGAAATTAAAACGCAAGGGGAAACCTGGAGAAGCAGCTGTCATTTTTAATACCGTATATCTGTTAAAAGTAGTCCAGGCATTTATTTTAAAAAAAAAAACATTTAAATTAATGACCTGCGGTCTATCTTTTAAGAGAGTGCAAGAGGGAGAGAGAGAGGAGAGAGAGAGAGAGAGAGAGAGAGAGAGAGAGAGAGAGAGAGAGAGACAGTGAGATAGACAGCAAGGGTGAGATAGACAGTGAGAGAGAGAGAGAGAGAGAAGGGGTGGGAGAGAGAGAGAGGGAGAGAGAGAGAGAGTGACACAGACAAAAATGGAGACCAGAGCCAGTGCGCGTCTGAATCTAAAGTTGCGTGAAACCAAGGTTAACAATCGAAAACAGACTTTGACCAAAATAAAACGAGCAGAATTTTCTCGTGCGCACGTTTAACAGCACTCGCCACATTACAGACACGGAGCGGCACAGCGCATGCGCGATACATGCGCCTCGCGGGTGATCTATTAATTCATTTTCCCACAACAATTTCTGTATTCGATTAGAAATGTATTTGTGTCGTAATTAAAAGTTGTAACGAAACAAATGTAGTTTAATATATTAAAGCGTTGATGTGTGTGTATAAAAGGTAAATTCATGAAAGTGCCACGGTATCCACGATATTGCAAAATCCATATCAGGGCGCAACTCAATACCGCTATTCACGTTAATAGCGCTACACCGCGCAGCCCTATTCCAACCTTTCAAAAAAACATTCTGTCCCCAGAACAAAGCGAGTTCCTCTTTCTGAAGAAACATCCCGTCTTAGGCAGAATTAACACCTCTGAGCATCACTGAACGCAGTAAACACCGCTCATGAGCACATTTTATGTCTTACTTTTATTCCTTAAGATTCAAATAATAACTATCAAAATTATTATGTAGCAAAAGCATATGTCAAACATTGTGCAATACCGAGCAAATTACTCCAACACCATTACATTTCTGTTCCGCGATTAATGGAGATTAAACGACTAAAGCTTGTAATAATGGATAATAGGGTGTAATATGTAAATGATTGTAAACTCAACGCTAAAATTACACTAGTTTAAATACTGCCATATCATTTAGTGTAATTTTTGTTCAATTTGCAATATAATATCTTGAGTTTTTTAACCCTCCGATGTCGAGTCACTCTTTATTCAAGATAAAACACACAAAAAAAGTCAATTTTGGACTTACACATAAGTGTTATACATCAATTGAAAGTTTGAAGTGCCCATTTTTTTAGGTTGCACTCTTAATAAAAACAGGACCGTGTGTTTATTGTAAAAATAAATTAATAGTAATAAAACAACTAAAACTTGAAGCACGTTTTGCCTTTTTGTCAGCTGAAAACAAACTAACTTAAATAATTTATACTCTAACATGAAACATATGTCTTAGAATGTGCATAAAGAAATGACATAAAGCTTAAATTGTCTGTTTTTAAATACAAGTGTAAGTAAATACAGTGTTTATCTAATCCCTGTGAATCTACAGTGGCTTGTTGAACAGAGATTTGAATTTGACAAACAAGTTACGTATTTGCAGTTGAAACGTCTAAATAAGGTCGAGTCTCAGTTTTAACAAGTCCATTCAAGAACATTCAAAACACCGCGTACGGAGACGATCAACGAGACAAGTGTCTGATCATAATGAGCCACACCTGGGAATGAGACACTAGCGCGGATCTCTGGCTCTATTCATTGCATTTTCACCAAACCGAAAGTGATTAATGGCGTTTAAAAAAATTTACGCAATTAAGCACTTGAAATTAATCACGTGCGTTAACTAGTTAACTTTGACAGCCCTAATATTTAGTTGTTTATTTTTTTATTCAAACGTGTGTGTTTTTCCTCGTTAGGGATGTTTTTTACCTGGCCACTGTCGCACATGTGCTTGCTCACTGGTCTTTGTCACAGACATATATTTAACACCAACTACCGTACTAATCAATAAAATGCAACAATCCTCTTACATATTTCACACGTGCGCTTTGAGACGGTTAAAAGCGCCTTACAAATGCTCACAACTGGAACTTAAATACATTAGAAATAATAACAACATAAAACCACAACATAATAATAATGATAATAATACAACCATCTCATTCTTTCCCATGATACATGTTTGTTGAAAGGGAGTAGAAAAAAAGTACTACTTATCTAGCCCCGCCCCCTTTTATATTCCACTATATTTAGTGTTAGTTATAGTCTCGGTTATATTGCACTCAGTTTAGTTTGAGTGCCAGTTTAGTCATCTTCATTTTTTTTTTTTGGTTTTAGTCTTAATTTTAGCCGACTAAATTACAGTATAGATTTGGTCAACAAAAATATAAGTGCTATATATTCTAAATGTTTACTAAAGTTGCTCTTTCTAAGAAATCTGAACACGTAGTTAACTATGAAGATATAAACAGGGTTTCCTACAGGTGCTTGAAATCCTAGAAAAGGCTTGAATTTTAAACGAAGCACTTCGGCTCATGTGCAGTTGTTTGAAAGCCGGTGCAAATGATTGATTTTTTTATATATATCGTATATATTGTGCGTTAAACATCAATATCGCTATTGAGGATATAAAACGAACCGCATGCGTTGATGCGCTAATTTTGACAGCCCTACTTTAAATGTAAATTTGAGCACAACTTTTAACATGGACCTTGACAAGTGCGTGGATTTATCTTTATTTTCACGTGTGTGTGTGTGTGTGTGTGTGTGTGTGTG
>CM051494.1:15104476-15107876 GCA_028031935.1 Paedocypris micromegethes | reverse complement strand
GCAGCTTGAGAAGTGAATATATATAGAAGTGAAGGGATGAGGATGAAGGGGCGAGACGGACTGACTGACTGACTGAAAAGAGACGTCTGGGCGAGATGGAAGAGATGAGGTGAGGCTGACACACTGACAAAGAAACAAGGCCAGAAGGACTGAGACGTCTGGCCAAGATGGAGAGAGATGAGGTGAGAAGGACTGAGACGGGGCGAGACTGACTGAGGCGAGACCAACAGAGACAGGGTGAGATGTCTGGATGAGATGAACAGAGACTGACGGACAGAGAAGAGATGAGACTACGAGAGATGGGACTGATGGAGACGAGACAAAGAGAAGAGATGGGACGAAGAGATGAGACTGACAGAGAGATGAGGCGAGATTGACAGAGACGAGACGGACAGAGAGAAGAGATGAGGCGGAGAGAGAGAAGAGACGAGGCGAGATGGACAGAGAGACGGGCTGAGAGAAGAGACGAGACAAAGAGAGATGGAGAGAGACGAGATGGGGCAAGACCAAAGGACAGAGAGAAGAGATGGACTGAGATGGACGAGCTGAGACTGATGGAGACGGACAGAGAGATGGGGCAAAATGGACAGAGACGAGACAGAGAGAGACGAGGTGAGACTGATGGAGTTCTTCTGTTCATCCTCATCCTGCGACGTCAACTGAAAGGTAACCTTGAACATTTACTTCTCCAACCAAGAGCTACTGACAACATATGTCTGTTTTAAACATATGAACCGCAGAGTCTGAGCTGTGTAGACACCACATACCAAATCACGATCATGCGTTTGTTTGTTTTATTATTGATTGTGATTCAACTAAACCTCCAGTGAGTAATAACCTCTAGACGTAAACTCGACTTGTCTGAGAGAAACGGAACGAACTACTTGCCTGTAACGTGCCGGTGTGCAGCTGTGTATAAGGCTGTGGCACAGAGATCGCCTGGACAGATGGACGCACAGGTTCGACATGAGGGAAAAGTCTTAAAACACGCGTGAAGTCTCCGCGGTCAAGTCACGTGCGCAACCATCACACGCGCCCGGCCGGAAACAACAGCTGATCTTCTGCGTTCGAACGTTCCGCGCCGAAATTCAAATTTACACAATATGCTTAACTACATGTGTAAGATGTGATTTATTATCACTGCAAATTTGTGTTGAGGAGATTTGGAAGTGCGCTCTTTTTTTTCCAAATTCTTTTGAAATTAATTTCGTTGCATAACTTAATTTCATAATGGCTTATTAACGTCTTATCTTGGACTTTTTTTTATAAATATACCGAACAAACCACTATAAAAAAAAAGCAGCAATACTTTCAGCACTTTGGATTGGTTTCAGAAAAACATTGTAATCAAAGAATAAGCTAATACATGTAAAAAAATGTATATAAGTTAAATATGGCAAAATAAATAAGCAAAGTTAATCAAAAGCATTCACCCTTCAACCTACCGACGAGTGGCGTAGACCAAAAAACCGAAGAAAAAGTCCGTCGGGATTTCTGTCAAAACTCTCGTACGTCATCAACCGTCGCCAAACTTGTCGTTTCCCACGTGTCGTCACAACCATCTACGTCATCAACCGTAGACCAGTTGTATTTCTCCGACCCATGTGTTCGTGTATGTGTATGTGATACATTCCGAATATAGATTTTCCAGTAGCAAATGCTTCATTAAAGGTTTGTTCAGTTTACTTCATTTTGTAATAAAAATATATCGATATTAAAGTCGTTATTACTAGTCGTTGTTGTGACGGGCTTTGTCACATATTTGCGTGATACGTTGATCTATTCGTTTTTCTGGTCCAGTTTGAAAATGAAGAGTCGAACTCGTAAAGTCCAAAACCAAGAGACAGACGCGTGTGAAACAGATGAGAAACTGACGTCAGAAGAACAACAGACGAAAGACGCGAAGAAGAAGAAGAAAAAGAAGAGGAAGCTCGACCGAAAGGTTCGTACCCGGGAAACGCACATTTATTTCAAAAAGCCAATGTTATTTTCATTGTTTCGTTATTCTAACTGGTTTAACTAAATGTCTGTTTAATAACTTGAAGAATTGACACACACACACACACACACACACACACACACACACACACACAGATGTTTCTTTAATTCCAAATATTTAGAAATCATTCATACAAACAATTGATTGTCAACATTCGACGTGACAATGACAAGAACTTTGAAAATGAAACAATTCTGTCACTGTGATGATGAAGATCTGTTGAATCCACAGGAGGAAAGCGCGCACACACCCACAGTCGAAGAGAAACGATGCAAAAAGCTCAAGAAGAAGAAGGAGGAGGAGGAGGAGGAGGAGCAAGAAGACCAGGTGACTCATAGTAAAAATGCCTGGCTTTTCTAGTCAGTACAAACGTAGCTTCCAGGTTTAACCAGTGCATTTTTGATGTCATAGAAATTTGATGTACAATCTCATTTTTAGAGGTTATCACTTTCTGATCACATTGTCGGACAATTAAGTGTGAATTTTAATTTTTTCCACTAATTTTCACGGGCAAGAGTCTTGTTTAGCTAAAGATAACCGACAGCCAATCACGCCAAGTCTTAGAGGAATGCTGCTTTCTGATTGGCCAGTCTCTTTGTGATGTGCAAATTTGTGATAAAACTTTGGACGTGTTGTAGATTTCAGAAGACATTCCCGATGGAGACGTGGAGCCGGAAGACCTGACTCCTGAAGAGAAGCGCCGGCTGGAGAGGAAGCTGAAGAAGGTCCGGAGCAAAGAGAGGAAGCAGCAGAAGAAGCAGGAGGAAGAGGAGGAGAAGCCGGTGAAGGTGGCGGAGAAGAAGGCGCTGGAGTATCTCACACGGTCAGTGTCTCGTGTCACACGCCTGCAGAGGAACATCATCTCTGACGTCTGCGCAGATGGTCCGTGATGCCAAAGCTGTGGAGCTTCCAGAAAACCAGGCAGACGTGGCTGCTGCAGAACATGTTTGACACGGAGAAGGTACGGGAAGACTCGTGATGTTCAGATTGACTTCATGCTCACGATTTAAAATCCAAAGTCCAAAACTGCTGACCAAGCGTCATTAATAAACGCTGTTTTTATTATTCTAATTTCATGTTAATAGTGGATTTTGCTGGTTATTCGATTATTACCGTATTTCCGCAAATATATTATGCAGCCATTTTTTGTTTTTGCAAAATTGTTTATCGTTGATTTCAATTAAGAATTAAAAGATAAATAAATCATTTTTATTTTGTGCCCGAAAAACCAGGGGTTTGCTTATATTTGTGATGTTCTTATATTCGCACAAATACAGTGATGCGAGTTCTTTGTGAGATATAAATTTTTAATTTGACAAAACATTCCAGGTGTTGAAGTTTTTTACAAAAAAAATATATTTTTTATGTAATTTTTTATTAATGATAAAATAAAATACAGAA
>CM051494.1:15091976-15099476 GCA_028031935.1 Paedocypris micromegethes | reverse complement strand
CTGTTCCTGGCCAGCCACGCCTCCTCCTACGTCACGGGGGCGGTGCTGGTCGCTGATGGGGGGGCGTGGCTCACCTCGGCCAATGAGGTGCAACGGCTGCTGGGTATATTCTCATCTCGGCCTGCCAGACTTTAAAAAAAGAGTGTTTCACAAGACAGGTGTTTACTGTTCACTCTTACACACTACACATCAGGCCAATCACTCAAATGAATCACTCAGATGAATCATTTGAACGCAGCGTTCATCCAAACTATTCACATGATTCATTTTAGTAAGTCATTCGAATCATCAAATTGAATTAATCTTTCAGAGAAATCCAGCAAAAGTAATTTACAAAATGCATTCAAACTAATCGTTTAAGCAACACATTCAAACAAATCATTTAGACAGATCTTTCAAACGACTCATATGAACAAAGCGTTCATCCCAAACCATTCAGACGATTTATTTCAACAAATCTTTCAAATTATCGATTCAAATTCTTTTTTTCAGAGAAATCTAACAAAAGTAATTTAAATATTTAATTCAAACTAGTCATTTAAATGTTGTTTAAACAAATCATTCAAATGAATCTTTTCCAGAATCTTAACAAGTTACGGTATTTTTGTAAAATGAATTAAATCCAAACTAAGAAATTTAGTTTAAATCCAAACTAAGAAACGGTTGATATTTTTTTTATTATCGTAAATGCAGAGATGTTAAATGAAAGTGTTTTTTGTGTCTGTGTTCAGATTTTTGGTCGAGTGAAAAGCGTAAAGCAGACGAATGAATCTGGAGTCAGCACATCGACCGAATAGAAATTAAACGCTTTTTTGGTCACTTTATGTGAATCATTGTGCGTTTTTATTTTATGTTATAGATTTTAGTTCTGATATCATTATTACTGTTTTCAAATATATGTACAAATAATGTGTAATTTTTTTATTGTGCAAATTCTATAATTTCAATACTTGTCTTTTATTCATTACTGAACATTATTTTTAATTTGTTGCATAGGAATTTGAAAATGTAAAAATGTGAGGCAGTTTTGTGTGGTGAGGAAGTTTAGTTCTCTCTTAGGACTATGATGTTTTTAAGATTTACGTTTTATGAGTTACGATTTTATACGTTTTATGGAAGTTTTAAGGAGTGGAGATGTCAGATTATCCCATAAAACGAAGCTAGAAATTATAGTATTTTTTTTTAATTGTTCGTTGAACTTGCTTAATCCGACTTTTTTTTTCTTTTTTTTTATTACAATAAAAGCACTTCATTATTTGTGTGCGTTGTTGTTGCTGCAGTGACGGTGTGAGTTCTGGAACACTCGCTTCACTTCACATATCCTGGCGGAATTTAGGATTTCTTGGCTATTTCATTTTTTATCCCGTCATTTTTTTTCTTCATCTGCGTTGGTCGCTATTGCGTATTGGGAGCACAGAACATAAAGTGGCTTATTATCAACAAACACCATGAAAATAGTGAGAATATAGAAATGTAGAAATAGTACGAGCACAGTATATTGTAAATGCGTGTTTACTTCGTTACTGTGTACACACAAAATACAATCTTTTAAATAACTATATAACAATATAATACAAAACTGATGTAATGTAGCAAATACTTGTTCAGTGCTTACCGGATACGTGTTTAGAAACTTTTGAAACTATTTGTTAATGTTTCAACAATATCATTTTTGTCCATTATTGTTAATGAAGGTCTAAAACGAAGAGTGTTTAAGTGTGAGATATGAATGAAATGAAAGTGTTCACTAAACACGGTACAGTAGTTGGATGTGTGTGTAAACAGTGTTAACAGCAAACCTGTTGTGAAACCTTAAGTAGAATTTGGGAATGATTGACAGGTTCCGTCATCTCTCCGTAACCCTCCTGTGTTTGTTTCAGAGGAGCATCGATTATGTTCACAGGTCAATTTGACTCAGGGGTCTTTTATTATGCATATAAGTGTCAGAAACCAAACAGTTTCCCAAAATTGTGTGTGTGTGACAGTGGTGTATTATGTCTCATTGTTGCTAAGAAACAAACAGTATTTGATATTTCTTTCACTCTTTTTAGCCTCTATATTTTGTCTGAACGGTTGATACAAACATTATCAATGTAACAAAAACATGTAGCGGGCGTTACAAATATGTCAACTGAAACATTTTGTGTTTATATGTAGATTACACTAACTCAGACAAGCAAAAGTTTAAGAGAGAGAGAAAAAAACCTTTTTTTTTTTTTAAATATTTTTTTACTTTTAACACCGGGTTTTACATAATCAAACATTATCATTGTACTATAACTGACACATTGTATAACAAATATGTCAACTGAAATCATTATACGTATTTTTATATGATGACCAAACAAGCCAAGCAGGAGACGTTTCATACTTGAGTATTTTTGTAAACTTTGAAAACGGATTCGACCCGAACACAATACAAACGTTAATACAAATTTCGTTGCATCATTGTGCAATGACAATAAAGATGATCTAAATCATAAATTACGGGATGTGATAGCCCATTTAGGCCCCAAGTGCCCACCATCAACCCATTTGGGTCAACACATGCGGAACATTGTGTGAAATTTAGATTGGCGTCTCAAGTTGGTCCAATTCATCAACTGGCGTGTGCGTGTTCACCACAATCTAGGAACCGTTATAATAACTTCACCAGATCTCCTTTCTAATTATTATAATCGCTCGCGGTAATCGTCCGCTTAGCCGCGGGATTAAACAATTAACTTCGCCGTTAAGATCCTGTTTATGTGCACAGCTCGCGTCACTTTAAACCTCGAAAACGGGACGTTTTCTGCTTTTCGGCTCATTTTTGACCAGCGTCGAGGCCGAGCGTGTCGACTGCGGTGCGAGAGTTGCGCATGCGCCCTGCTGACGTAGGTGTACAGGGTCGCGCGCGCGTGCGTGTGCGCGTGTTGATGTGTGTGTGCTGCTGCTGCTGCTGCTGCTGCTGCTGCTGCTGAGGAGGATGAGAGAGACAAACGGGATTTTTCTCCAACGCCAGCCGTGGATTCGAAGCACGCGAGGTTAGATCGCTCTCTCGGGGGATTCGGAGGACAATGATGCGCGACTGATGCTGGTTTTACCCGCTAACTGGCTAATAACACGCGCAGGTGGATGAGTCGCGCGCGCCACACGTCCCGGATGTGGCCCTGTTTTAACAACGAGGCATCGAAGGATTGATCGATCCGTCATCGCTGCTCCATCAATGGAGAAGTGACGCGAGAGAGACAGAGAGAGACAGAGAGAGACAGAGAGAGAGAGAGAGAGAGAGAGAGATGCGCTCGCGCCGTTCGGATGTCCACGCCAGCCGCGCATTTCACGCCTCGCCTCAGCCGAATCCCGTCACGCGTTCGCGGCGGATGTGTAAAACAATCTCGGATTATTGCGTCCCGTCAGACGGCGAAGGAATCTGGCTCGTCTGGGTGGTTTCGCCGTCTCGAAACTGCATTGTCGCTTTGTAAAACACAGTGTGGGAACGAGCGAGTCGGATGTTTCCCCTCAGGAGACGAATCGCTCAAAACTCCGGCAAAAACCGCCAGTAAACCCGCGAAACGAGCTCCACGTCTCCACCGAAGTGAGTAATCAGACGTTGATTGGGATCTGGATCAGTGGGATTTGGGAAGTGTGGTGTTAAACGGATTTGAAGGCGAGTGCAAACACCAGCGTGACGTCACTGATGATTTGCATGTGGTGACACCTTATCCCGGGATCTGTGGATCATTCACAGGGAGCTGCTCGCTCGCTCGCATGGATCGGGAAGAGGATCCGTCTTTTGGTGAGTGGAATGCTAGACGGAGCAATCCGGTGGAATAATGGCCTGCTTTGTGTTTCCTCTCCAGATGAGAGCGCACGTCCTGATGGAGCAGCTTCTCTCCGGCCCTCAGGGCTGCTCTGAGTGGGAATCGGATCAGAATCTCCTGGGATTCCTCCGTATGGATGAAGACGACGCTGGGGAGGTGTTTCAGGAGGCCTCCATCAACCTCGACCACCTGTTCTGGGCCTCTCAGTATTCCGGCTCGGCCTTTTCCTGGAAGAGTGATCTGGAATGCGTCTGTCCCGACTGGGAGGCCGGACCCCCTCGGACCCAAGACCTCATGACGGACAGCCAGGCTGGCGGAGAAGATCCTGAGGACAATGGAGGACCTTTGGAGACGATGGACGCTTTGTTTGATCAGGAACCAACGTGTGTGATCCGTGATGGTCAGATCTCATCTCCACGTGAGGATCCCAGTTTGAATCCCGAGCCCTCGGTGGCTCCCAGGACTTCTCCGTCTCATGAACACGTCCACCTCTCCTCTCCGACTGAGGTTTTCCCTCAGCTCTCATCTTCTGTCCTGCTGGTCCATGAGTCATCATCATCTCATCAAGCGATTGAAGAATCCTCCGGTAAGTTCTCCCTGGAGCTTCTCAGATGTTCTGGATCAGGTGTTCTTGACCTTTTTGACCTCAGGGCCCAAATCTTCCTGATCAAAGTGTCCCACAGCCCATTAAAGCATACATTATTTCAGCCAAATCATGATTGAGGTTGTGTTTAATATCTATATGAATTACACTTTTCACTTGGAGTTTAATACGCTAAAACTTGTATAAATAATATGATACACCGTGGCCATCTGGAAACATGTAAACACTGAATAAAGTAGTTGCTCTTATTACTAATAAACTGAAAATATTTACACCTTACTAAACACTAGAAATGCATATGAATAAAATTCAGCAGTGATAAAATAAATTTAAAAAGAAAAATCAGGTTACAAATTGCTTCACATTTTAGTTCTGCTTACAATCTTCACATTTTTGTCAAACTTTTTAGTGTCGTTTTCTATATTTTTCCTGCGTTTTCCTGCAAAAAAATTGCAAGTGTGAAAAAAAAAAAAAAAATTTTTGCAGTTTAAAAAAAACACTAGAAATGTATGCAAATAAAATTGAGCAGTGATAAAATAAATACATGTAAATTAAAAAAAAATTTTTTTCTTGCCTGCAATCTTCACATTATTGTCAAAAGTTTTTGTGTTTAGCGTGGTTTTAGATTTCTTTTCCCCCTGCGTTTGTGAAGTGTGAAAAAATGTGAAGTGTGAAAAAAAAAAAAAAAAACGAAAATGTGAAGCATTTCTTAGAAACTTGCGTCAGACATTTTTGCCATCTTTCATCTTGATTTGTGTCACCTCACCTAGTGGTGAGGAGCTTCTGCGACCCAAAATTACAAAGCTGACATTGTTCTTTCGGTCCACTAGGTGGTGCTCAACAATGGTTAAGACTCACTGGTCTGAATCATCTCACTGGTCTGGTTTTTCCACAGAAACCTCTGGATTATGGACGGATGAGGAGCGGGAGGAACCTGCTGTCCCTCTGGAAGAGAACCTACGAGGAGCGGGAGAAGCCGTGGAGACGTCACCCAGACCAGATCTTCACGTCATCGATCAGGAACCTCAACCTGAGGAGCACAACCTGGTGACCATCTCATCTGAAGATCTGCAGAGCTCCACGATGGACCATGTCTTCGGTGAAGCGGCACCTTCTTCAGACTCTCAACCTGGAGCAGATCCAACTCAGACTTCTACAGGTCCTTCAGAACCGAGCAAAGATGGTTCCAAGAAGCTTCCAGAACTGATGGAAGAGCTCCCACCTGTGGACCTTGCGAATCCAGCAGAGGAACCCGATCCGGAGAAAGTCCTGGCTGCGTCAGGAGATCAGCTGAGCGTGTCATGTGACCCTGCAGGGGCGGGGCTTCCCTCTCACAGTCCTCCTGACGCGGCCTTGATGGAGGCGGACCACCCTCCTCCGCTGGATTTCTTCAAGGTTTCCCGTCAGGAGCCGCCGGACGATCCCCTCAGAGCCGTCTTCCAGGCGCTGGACCGGGACGGAGATGGATTCGTTCACGTCCAGGAGTTTGTGGAGTTTGCTAGAGCGTACGGAGCCGAGCAGGTCAGTGTGTGTGTGTGTGTGTGTGTGTGTGTGTCTTCACTTCAGTCAAAGTTCTTGGTGAAATGTGATCCACGTGACACACAAGAACTTCTCTTTTATTATTCAAACCTTCACCACACCTCACCTCACACTCCCCCTCTCTCTACTCTGTCTCTCTCTATTTTTCCTCTCTCTCTTTTGTTTCTTTCTCTCCATTTTCTCTCTACCTCTTTTTTTCTGTCTCTCTCCTTCTCACTTTCAATTTTCTCTCCTTGTCTCTGTTTTTCCTCTATTTTCTTTTTTATCTTTCTCTCTCTTCTTTCTCTTTTCTGTCCTATATATCCTCTCTCTTTTCCCTCTCCGTTTCTTTTTTTTCTCCTTCTCCCCACTCTCTGTCTTTTGTGTCTCTCTCAATTTTCTCTCCATATCTCTCTTTTTTTTCTCAGTGTCTTTTTGTGTCTCCCACTGTGTCTTTTGGTTCTCATTCAGTCTTTTTTTTTTGTCTGTCTCTTTTCTGTTCTATATTTTCTCTTTTTTTTATCTCTCAATTTTCTCTCCTAATCTCTCTTTTTTTTTGTTACCTCTGTTTCTTTTTCTCTTTTCTCTCTGTCTCTCTCACTGTGTCTTTTGACTTTTCATTCTGTCTATTTTTGTGTCTATTTTCTGTCCTATATTTTTGCTCTCTCTCTCTCTCTCTCTCTCTCTCTCTCTCTCTCTCTCTCTCTCTCTCTCTCTCTCTCTCTCTCTTATCTAATTTCTTTTTCTCTCTCTGTCATTTGATTTCTCTGTCTTTTTTGGTCTCCATCTCATTTTGTCTCTTTCTTTTCTGTCTTGTCTTTTCTATCCCTCTCTTTTTGTCTCTCTCACTGTCTCTTTTCTCTGTTTCACTATTTATTTCTTTCATTCTTTGTCTCTCCTTTTCTATCTTTCTTTCTCGCTCTCCTTTTTTCTGTTCTCTGTCTATTTTTCTCTTTCTTTCTCATTTTCTTTCTGTCTCTATTCTCTCTTCCCTCTCACTCCCTTTTCTTGCGCTCTCTTTTTCTTCACTCTCACTGTTATAAATCTCACTTTTATCCTTTCTTTTTTGCTCTATTGTTTTACCTCTTTCACGATTCACTCTCATATCCTCTCTGTGTCCATTGGTCCGTCTGTATCACGCTTCTCTTAAGGATCATTTCTCATTGGCACGTACTTACAATGTGTGAAGGAATTAGTGTGTGTGTGTGTGTGTGTGTGTGCATTTCCTGTGATGACTCAAACCCCCGACCTCTGTGTTGCTGAGCTCCACAGAATAAACCACAGGAAAGATCACGTCTGAAGGAAAGCGTCAGTGATGCAGGCGTTAGTTTGATTTGAAGTGAATTAGTAAGTGGAATTACACCATCACGTCAATAAATGGAAGAATGTTAGTGTGAATTGTTCACGAAATCAGACGCTACAGGGACAATGTGTCATCTGGAAGAGATGGAGACGTGTGTCCACTTGTGCATGTGTGTGAAAGTATTTTCAGTGTGTGTGTTTTGATTTGATTGATTTTGTGTGTGTGTGTGTGTGTGTGTGTGTGTGTTTTGTATTATGTGTGTCTGTGTGTGTTCT
>CM051494.1:15074735-15077088 GCA_028031935.1 Paedocypris micromegethes | reverse complement strand
ACACACACACACACACACACACACGACTAAACATTGTAACATATGACAAGCACACACAGGAGTTTATATACTTAAACACACACACACACACTAATCAATGTCTTTTGTATTGTGTGTGTGTGTGTGCGCAGGACAATCGCAGTCTGAAGGAGCAGAACGACGAGCTGAACGGTCAGATCATTAATCTCAGCATCCAGGGAGCCAAGAGTCTGTTCACCGAGTCTCTGGCCGAGTCTCTCGCCTCCGAGATCAACAACGTGTCACGCGGCGAGGTGTGTGTGTGTGTGTGTGTGTGTGTGTCACTATACAGTCAATACAGCTGGAAATAATACCATCAAATCCAGGAATAAATTGTCAAAATCATAATCGTTCAGCCGTGTTTGGAAATCAAATGGCAAAAAAAATTAAAACAATAATCGCCTCATTTACAAACACACATTTATAGGTATACAGTATATAAAATAAGCCTGTTTTTATATAACCAACAAAAGTACTGAAGTCATTTATCAATAAATGCCAGATTTGTGTCCGAACAAGTGCACCCCCCAAAAAATTATAACGCAATCTAAAATATTGACAATATAAACAAAATTATTTTATAACTACTGTATTTAAGTGAATATAAGCACTCCTCTTTTCAAATTTTTGACGCTCAAAAACTTAAATAAAAAGTCCTTATAATCGCCGATTTCAAATATGGTGTGTAGGCAGACGTGCGACAGTATAAGCTTTTATTGGCTCAATAACAGAAATAAAGAAACATTAGTATTAATAATCTAAGGAACAGACACATTCAAAACGCTGTGTCGCTGCACATGGGGATAATAATCCTTCCTCTTCACACGGCGTCAGATGGCTCTGAGCATGGGCGGAGTCTGACTGGAGAGCAAAGGATCTTGGGAAATGAAGTCCTGACCACTATAATTTACTTTTTTACATCTATTATTCAAGTAAAACGATATCAAAATGATACGAGTCACAAGTTAGGTTTGTGAAATAAAAAAAATTTGAAAAAAAGAAAAATAAAGAAAAAAATTATTTTTAAGAGAATATGAATGTAATTGTACCAGAATAAGTAAATACAATTTTTTTTTTTTTTTTTTTTTTTTTTTTTTTTTTTAGTTGAGTGAAATATAGATTTCCATTAAAAATAAATAAAAAAGGTAAGGAATAACCGAATATGATGAACCGTAAGTATCTGTTATTTATTGTGTGTGTGTGTGTGTGTGTGCGCAGCTGATGGAGGCCGTTCACAAACAGGAAGAGATCAACTTCCGTCTGCAGGACTACATCGACCGCATCATCGTCGCCATCATGGAGTCCAACCCCTCCATCCTGGAGGTCAAGTGACCACGTGTGTGTGCGTGTGTGTGTGTGTGTGGTTCCTGTGACTTCCCTCGGCTGTGGGACTGAGGGACCGGGACCCTCGTGCTGGGAATCGTGGGTAAGCCGGCGTGAAGGCCGCTCGCGACCTGAGGCTTGACCACGCCCGTTTCAAACGGGTTTGGATTATTTGCCGTGTGTGTGTGTGGCCCTTTTCTTTTCTTTTTGTGCCCATCACGACTTATTTATCATGATGCAGAGGCGGAGCCGACGAGACCCCGCCCTGCGGAGATGTTTAGGGAGGCGGTTGGCTGTGGTGCATTGTGGGTAATGTAGTTGACTTCCGGGTGCCTGGGTTTTCTTTTTGTTTCTTTCTTTCTCGAAGCTCATTCACTGGATAGAAAAACAAATTGCACTCTGATATACATATATATATATATTTTTAAAACTTAGTGTATTTAAGAGAAATTAATGTAATAAGCAAAGACGTTTTATATTTAAATGAAGTAAAAACCAAAAACATGGATGACAGAGATGACATCACTGGAGAGGGAGACGCTGGCCCGTGATTGGCCGGTGAATGTAAATACAGATGCTGGGACATCTTCTGAAGTTGTTCTGCGTTTCCATGGAGGCCAGACAGAAAGTGGCTTTCGTCTTCCGTTACGTGACGCGATGAAGAGCTGTTTATTGTAATTCTGCGCGTCGTTGCTATTAATATCGCCGTTCTGTTGAGGGAAGGAGGCGAGTGTCAGGCCTCTTCCATCTTTCTTTCCTCCTTCACGCGTCTGCTCATCTCCACCGATGTTCTTTTGGCTGTTTAATGATCTGCTTGCCTCAAAGTGAAGGATGGAACGGAAGCGGCGTCTGGGAATAACGAGGACGTTTCCAAAGCCTCGGACTTTAAGACTGAATCATGTGACTCCTCGTGATGAAGGAATCAGAAGGCTTTCGGGATCTTCTCAGATATCAGTATCAGTATTGGCCTGACTCGTCGTACGGTCGTCTATAGATTTTCAAAGCGTATCGA
>CM051494.1:15062235-15069735 GCA_028031935.1 Paedocypris micromegethes | reverse complement strand
GTTATATCCAGAGTACGTTATATCCAGAGTTGCTCAAATCTGGACAGAAGTGTCCATACGATTGAGTTGTGTGAAAGACGAGAGAATGTTCTCAAGCATGATGGGGGATCAGCTGACCTTGTCCGTTATAGCCAGCGTCTGTTATAAGCAGGTCCATTAGATCCAGTGCTGATTCTGTATTTTGTACTAGATCATTGTGGGGACCAGCTGACCTTGTCCGTTATAGCCAGTGTCCGTTATAAGCAAGTCCATTATATACAATGCTTCCTCTGCATTTTGTACTTGAGCATTGTGGGGACCAGCTGACCTTGTCCGTTATAGCCAGTGTTCATTATAAGCAAGTCCATTATATCCAGTGCCTTTTCTTTGTAGTGGTGCATTGTGGGTCTGAGCTGACCTTGTCCGTTATAGCCAGTGTCTCTTATAAGCAAGTCCATTATATCCAGTGCTTTTTCTTTCTTTGCAGTGGTGCATTGTGGGTCTGTGCTGACCTTGTCCACTATAGCCAGTGTCCATTATAAGCAAGTCCATTATATCCAGTGCTTTTTCTTTCTTTGTAGTGGTGCTGACCTTGTCTGTTGTCCAGCTGTAATGAAGGGATCTTGATGTCTCTTCAGAGCTGCTGCAGTGCATGCTGGGAGGCGTCCAGTGCCGTCTGGACAGTAACGTGCCCCGCCTCCGCCGCATGGGGATGGTGGTGGGGGAGTGTCTAAGTCAGAGACTGGACTCCAGCGGCTCACGACTCCAGTTCCAGGTGAGCACCGACCACGCCCTTGACCACGCCCGACTCTCATCGCCCTGACGCCCTCGATGTGACAGTACGAGCCTGACGAGGAGAGCAGAGAGCTGAGGTCCATGATGGAGTCTGTGGAGGATGATGAAGAGCAGGAGGAAGAGCAGGACCAGGTCGTCAGCAGGTCAGAGGTCACACGGTATGTGTCGCTGTATTGCATAGACGCTTATTTATGTCTATAATTCCTGACATTTTTTAAGAGCTGCTTTTGAAATGTGATTATGGTGACTTACTGACACACGCTGGTGGAGAGTGGACCTGCATAAATAAATAAAAATTTATCAAAATAAATAATAAAAATTATTATATACATTTAAAAATTATAAAAAAAAAATCAAACAATTTTTAACAAACTTAAAATGAATCGTTTGCCTTTTAGAATTAAATTTGAAAATAAATACGTTTTACTAACAAGTAGTAGAACGGGATATTTATTTAGAAAAGTCCGTTATAAGCAAGTCCATTATATCCAGTGCTGCTTCTGTAGGTTTCTTGTGGTGGATTGTGGTGTCCAGCTGACCTTGTCTATTATAGCCAGTGTCCGTTATAGCCAGTGTTCGTTATTAGGAAGTTTATTATCCATTTTTTCTGCATTTTGTACTAGAGCATTGTGGGGACCAGCTTACCTTGTCCGTTATAGCCAGTGTCTGTTATAAGCAAGTACATTATATCTAGTGCATCTGTATTTTTGTAGTGGTGTATTGTGGGGTCCAGCTGACCATGTCCGTTATAGCCAGTGTCCGTTATAACCAAGTCCATTATATCCAACACTTGTTCTGCATTTTTAGTGGTGCATTGTGGTGACCAGCTGACCTTATCCGTTATAGCCAGTGTCTGTTATAAGCAAGTCCATTATATCCAGTGTGTCTGTATTTTTGTAGTGGTGTATTGTGGTGTCCAGCTGACCATGTCCGTTATAGCCAGTGCCTGTTATAAGCAAGTCCATTATATCCAGTGTGTCTGTGTTTTTTTAGTGGTGCATTGTGTGGTCAAGCTGACCTTGCCCATTATAGCCAGTGTCCGTTATAAGCAAGTCCATTATATCCAGTGCTGCTTCTGAGCTTTGCACTAGAGCATTGTGGGGTCCAGCTGACCTTGTCCATTATAGCCAGTGGCCATTATAAGCAAGTCCAGTGTGTAAAAATATATTTATAAATGATTTTGAATTTTTTTCAGACCTCAGGAGACTGAAGTTCCCACCAGCCTGCCTTCGCCATCACAGGAAGTGACATCAGAGGCTAATGGCAAGTGGGACTCTGAGCTGGACAGGTAAAAACAACCCGCCAAAATAAAAGTCCCTGTCGTAAAACAACCCTTTTTTTTTCTCGGCAAGTGACGACGATCTGATCCCGTACGACATGTCATGTGACGTGGAGAAGAGCGGCTCGTCCCCGCCCCGCTACGTCAGGGAGTGTCTGGAAGGTGAAAGGTCAGATCCGATCACTGACCCTCAGCGTATCTGACCGCTGCTTCCTCCTCAGCTCTTCTGTGTGATGAAGCCGAGCGGGTGAGTCTGGCCCTGAGGGAGGCGGAGTCTCTTCTGAGGACCAACGTGAAGGCCGCGGGAGAGGTCAGAGGTCACGCCCTTCAGAGAGGTCAGAGGTCACGTGTGTGTGATGCTGTGGGCAGGTCAGCGTTGAGTTTGTGGAGGTTCTGCTCCACCTGGAGGACAAGTACAGCACGCCGCGCTTCCTCACGCTCCGTCAGGACGCCATGAAGGCCCTGCTGGTCACTCACCCCCGACCGGTCAGTCCTGCGGCGTTCCCATCCTCGTGCTCCGGCTGACCGCGTGCTTGTGTGGCTGTAGGTGGCGCAGTATCTGACCACTGAGTTTTACTCCCTCAACTACAGCCTGAGGCAGAGACTGGACATTCTAGAGGTCAGAACACGCCTCGCGAAACTCTTTCCGGGAGTTTTCCGACTTTCCGGATTTTGTATTGGTTACAGCACATAGAACATGTCAGAATCCGTCTTTCTGGGAATTTTCCGAACTTTGTATTTGTTAAAGCACATGGAACATTCTAGAAGTCAGAATCCATCGTTCCAGGAATGTTTAAACTTTTCAAATTTTGTGGCTTTTCATAAAAAACACCTACAAACTTTTGAATTCAAATTTTGAATTTGAAATGTAAACGCCTTTTTTTTTGTCAAAGTTGTAATACGAATAATTAATAATTAGGAGTCATTTATAAATCATTAAAATTAAGTAGTTTCTGAGCCCAATCTGGTGTGAATAAATAAAAGCGTTTAAAAAAGATTTATGGAGATTTTTAGTGTTATAATCACCGCTTAATCACCGTTTCAGGTTCTCACACTCTCCGCCCAAGAGCTGTCTGAGCCAATCAGCTGCGAGCAGGCGAAAGCCCCGCCCACATCCTCAGCATCCGGGTTGGAACGCAGCGATGACATCACACACTGGCGGCAGATGGTGGAGAAGCGAATCCAGAGCAAAACCCGGCGAATCGGCAAAGTGAGACTCCACCAGACGGCCACGCCCACATCTCACGCGTGTCGCTTTCCTCCTCAGGGTGGGGCGGAGCCTGTCAAAGCCACGCCCAACCGCTTCGCTCCAGTGGCCGGGTTCTTCTTCTTCCCGCTCCTCAGCAGCTACGACAGGTTGGTGACGTTCCTCACATTCCGGCGATTGGCGATTCATCGATGCTGTTGGTCTAGACCGCAGGTGACCTTTGACCTCCTGGGCGGCGACCACCTGGTGCTGGGGAAGCTGCTGCACACGCTGGGACTGCTGATGCACATGGCGCTCCACGCCCCGGTGCGCACACACACGCACACACACACACACACACACACAGTGAGATGGTCTGGTCCTCTTCTTCTCAGGTGGCTCCTCAGATGGCTCGGGCGCTGATGGACTTTGTCTGGGCTCTGCGCTTCCACACTGACCAGTACGTTCCTCTTCTATCTACCAGATAAGATACAAACATCAAACTCCTGCAACTTTAGAATTGTATCGGGAATTGTGACTTTTTTTGTGAGAAGCTACGAGTTGTAAAGTCAGAATTGCGACTTTTTCTTTGAGGTTTGTGACTTTGTCTCTCATGATTCTGAGCTCTCCCGTCAAATGGCAACTTTGTTTCACAGTTGTGACTTCATTTCAGAATTGTGATTTTTTTTTTTATCTTGCAATTGCGAAGTTATAAAGCCAGAATTTGCGACTTTTTCAGAATAATTAATTTTCTTTTTTGTGAGAAGTTACATTGTTACTTTTTATCTCGCAATTACAAAATATAAAGTCAGAATTTGCAATTTTCTTTCTCAAAATTAGGAATTATAAAATCAGAATTGTGAATTTACCTTTCAGAATTGTGATTTTTTTTTTTTTTATTATTATTATCTCGCAATAGCGAAGTTATGAAGCCAGAATAAGTCAGAATAATTAATTTTCTTTTTTTGTTGCAAGGTCTAGTCAAAATTGCAATTTCACCTCAGAATTATAACTGCAATTATATTTTATTAAGGCCAGATTGTGATTTTATGTTTCAGAGTTGCAACTTGTTCATTCCAAATGCAATTTTGTGTCATTAAATCAAAATTTTGACTTTTTCTCAGAATTGAAACTTTCTATTATAGAATTGTTACATTTTACCTCGCAATTACAAAATATCAAGTGTCAGAATTGTGACTTTTTCTTCCAAAATGACGTACCGTATTTTCTGGACTATAAGCCGCTACTTTTTTCATAGGTTTTGAACCATGCGGCTTTTAAAAGGTGCGGCTATTCTTCCGATTTTTTTGATAATAAAGATAAATACGGTAGATACCGTTTATTTTCTCTTTTTTTTTGTCCCGTTTTAATCAGCAAAGTTAAATCCTAAAATGCAGGTTAGGAAAGGATCTATTTAGTTACACACATGTACATTTACAATTCAAAATGGTTCATAGAGCGGACGCGGCTTATATACAGGTGCGGCTCTTAGTCCAGTGAGTGAGATTGTCAATACAATTTATAAAATATACTGTATAATACTGTATAAGAAACTTTATAAATGTTAAATAAAGTCATATTATTTGCATCAAAGACTTTTGGAATGTTTGGACTTACTCAAGCTCTGAGTGTGTAGTTTGACGTTTGTTTCAGAGTGGTGAGACGGGGCGCCATGTTTGCCACCTGCGCTGTGTTTCTGGTCGTCCCCGCTGAGAACCTGCTGACTGAACTGGGTGAAGACCTGATGGAGACCAGAGCCTGGCTGGCGGGTACAGTAGCTCACACACACACACACACACACACACACACACACACAGCATTGTTGCATCACAGTGTCAAAATCCAGTCAAAACTGAGTCAACGCATCGAATAATGGTTTACATGTCATTTTGACATCAAGTTGACGGACATGATATTGACATTGATATTTTTACGTCACATTTACATTGAAATTTATACCCCAGTATTGACACACACACACACACACACACACACACACACACACACTCACACACTCACACACACAGAATAATGGCCCATAAGGTGACTTTAGTGGTTCTTTGATTTTATTTTTGTAAAGGCACAAAATTCCTGCTGACAGAAAGATTTGTACTTTTCACAACTTGGTACCAATTTGCTTTAACATTTAATCAGTAATTCTAAATGTGTTTATATATACACATAATTAATTTGAGATATAGTCTAATATTAATTAAAATTTAAAAGATATATACATTTTTAAAATAATTTATTGATGTTGTCAAAATGTTATTGCTCAAAGCGACCACTGCGGTCATTGGTCAATTGGTTTGGACATGTGGACCAGGCTCTGCTCCTCACTGCACAAAAAATGTGTAAAAAAAAAAAAAAAAGCTGTTTGTAAATCAATGTGTACAAAAACTCATTAATCTAAAGGTATGATTTTGTTCTGATAAAGGTTTAAAATGACATGCATCCTAATGACATCGAAATGATGTTCCGTAAACTTCAAAATTATGCTATCTATTTGATGTTATCTATATGATATCGATTTGAGTTTCAAAATCAACTACCTTTTGACAGCATTTGGATATCAAACATTGATGTTGTCTTGATGTCAATTTGACGTCTTTTGCCCACGGGTGTGTGTTTTCCAGACGTGGCGGAGAAGGACTGTGATGGCGACTGCAGGAGTTTGGCCGTGCAGAGTTTGGTTCTGCTGGAGAAAAGCTTCAAAGCTCAGCTGCAGATCTCACCCGCGTGAAGATCCAGATCATTCGTCACCAATAATCTGTGGAATTATGAGACGGACGCATTTTTTCCGTATTTGAATGTTTTTCGTGTCTTGTGTGTATTTCGATTCTGTTTTTATTGCTTTTGGTTCCGATGAGAATTATGAGAATGATGTATCGTAAAGGAGACGTTTTTGTTTTTGCAATTAAAAAAACCATGTAGAGAAATATTTCAGTGGTTTCTGCAAAAGGCAAATTAGGAATAGCACATGCTCTTCACATTTGTTTACGTTTGTTCACACTGATTTACTGTCTTGTAATAAATAAAAAATAATAAATCATCAAAGTAAAAAAAAATAATAAATCGTCAAAGTAAAAAAAAACAATTCAAACAAGATTATTGTTATGTATTTTGTGTTTGTTGATATTAATATTGTAGTAAATAATAGAAAATAAATGTACATTTATACATTTACACAAATATAAATTAATTCAAGCTTTATGAAAAAGTAGACACAAATACGAAACTATGAGCACAAACAATTATATGTATATATAATTAAATATAAACAAAAATTGCAATTAATTATGTAGACAAATATTACAGTGGTTTCTGCAAAAGGCAAATTAAGAATAGCACATACTTTTCACATTTGTTTACATTTATGTTCACATAAATGTGCAGTCTTTATTATAAATCATCAAACAAATCCAAAACAGAGAAGGAAAACCAGATTCATTGTGCGTATTTTGCTTTTTTCGGTATTAATGCCGTAGAAAATAGAAAATAATTGTGTACACGTACATTTAATTATAAGCGTTATTAAAAAGTAGACAAATACGAAACTTGCATATTAACAATTATAAGTTTGTATGATTAAATATAAACAAAATAATACGCAATGCAACAGAAATGGACACAAACTCCCGTTAAACAGCAATAAAAGAAAACACCACGCGTTGAGTAACACGCCCACGTCATCGCAACCTCATTGGCTGAGGCGCAGAGCCCCGCCCTCCCCCGTGGTTGTCCTGGCAACCGAACATTACTGCGCGGCTAAGCTACAGTGTCAACATCACCGGGCCCGTTCATCTTTTTACCTGTGTGTTCTTCATTTATGAGGCAGGAAGCACGCGCAGACACACCGGAAGTGCCGCGTGGACGAGCTCTCAGGTGAGGCGACTAGCACGTGCACGCGCGCGGCTGGATTAGCTAACGATGCTAACGCGTCAAACAGCGACACGGATTTCGAAACTCTCCGGGCGACAAACGGCGTCGTTTCCGTGGCGACTGCGACGTCAGCGTTTGTTTGCTTAAAATAAGTCACTAGTTCAGCAAAGAATGTTGTTTATGTGGTTATTTATGAAGCTTTTTATCAGGGGACAGTCGGTTATAAGCTGAATTCGTGTTTACGGTACAGTTTTCTTTTTAGTTATATCGGCGGTTCCATGACTATTATTATATTTAATTACTACTAACTCTGATATGTAAATGTGTGGTATTTGTATATTGATTGTGTGTGTGTGTGTGTGTGTGTGTGTGTAGCATT
>CM051494.1:15032102-15058245 GCA_028031935.1 Paedocypris micromegethes | reverse complement strand
CTCTCTCTCTCTCTCTCTCTCTCTCTCTCTCTCTATGTCTCTCTCTCTCTCGCTGTGATAAATGGCAGATGCTGATGATACGGTCAGGACACTGTGAAGTACGGTGCTATGATGTTTCAGGTAGCGTGTACAGTGTGGAGGAGCAGGAGCAGGCGGAGGCGCGGGGCGTGGTTGTGCTGTCGGTGGAGAGCGGCGTGCAGAAGATGTGGTTCTCCAGGAGCAGGAGCGTTCTGGCCGTGCTGAGCGACACGCTGCTGCTGGCTCAGTTCTCCCTCAGGCCCGGTGGCGTCGCTCAGGAGGTCAGCAAGGTCAAGCTGAGCGGGCGAGGAGGACGACTCTCGGACATCGTGTGGACCGACAGCGGCCTGATCATCACCGCTTCTGGAGAGCAGCACATCAGGTCAGGAATATAATATAATATACTATACTAGAGTATACTAGAGTAGAGCAGAGTAGAGTAGAGTAGAGTACAATAGAGTAGAGTAGAGTAGAGTACAATAGAGTAGAGTAGAGTAGAGTACAATAGAGTAGAGTAGAGTAGAGTACAATACAATAGAGTAGAGTAGAGTAGAGTAGACACGACACGACACGACACGAGGCTTTACAAATATTTCTATGAAACAGAAAACATTTTCATTTATGCACTTCTACGTGTGTCTGCTTCTGTGTGTGCAGGATGTGGGACGTGGAGATGGACGCTCACTTGGCTCTGTCACTGGACACGTCTCTGGGCTTCGAGAAGGGAGAGATGCTCAACTGTGTGTCCTTCTGCGCCGCTAAACGTAGGAGTACAAACCACTTTCATTAACGCTACTGCTACTGTGATTTTCCCAAAATACGAAGCTCACTTTTTTTCTGTGTTTTTATTTCTTGTCCACCAAGTTGTGACCTGTGGGATTCGAACCCACAACCTTTAGGGTTGTAAATTTCCTGTGGGATTTGAACTCACAACCTAAGTTGGGTTCTAAGTGACCTGTGGGAATTGAATGCACAACTGTTAGGGTTGTAAATGACCTGTGGGAATCAAACCTACAACCTTTACTGTGGTAAATGCCCTGTGGGATTCGAATCCACAACCTTTAGTGTTGTAAATAACTCGTGGAATTTGAACACACAACCTTTAGTGTTGTAAATGACCTGTGGGATTTGAATTCACAACCTTAAGTGTTGTAAATAACTTGTGGGAATCGAACCTACAACCTTTAGAGTTGTAAATGACTCGTGGAATTCGAACACACAACCTTTAGTGTTCTTAATAACTTGTGGAATTCAAACCAACAACCTTTAGGGTTGTAAATGAGCGGGTGGATTCAAACCCACAACCATTACTGTTTCAGGCTGATTTTATAATTGTGCTCAGATCATTGATGTTTTAAATGACTCTTGGGCATGAACCCACAACCTTAAAGGTTTCAAATTACCTTTTGGTCTGTCGACCTTTGGAATCAAAGTCAAAACCTTTACCGTTTCAAACGACCTTTGGAATCTACCTACTCCTTTGGTATTTCAGACAAACTTTGAAATTGAACACCTGGTCTTGAACCTCCAAACGTAAATGTTTCCAGATGTCTTTTTAACAAACGACCGTGTTTTAGACCATTTTTATTATCAAACACTGAACTTTGATGCTCTTGAAATGTTTCACATTGAGCTTTGGCTTTTCCAAACGACCTTTTGGTTAAACAACCTTTTGGTTAAACAACCTTTTGGTTAAACGACCTTTTGGTTAAACGACCTTTGGAATCGACCCCATGACCTCCAACCATTGGTATTAATGGACGGTGGTGTTTTTTTGCTCAGGCGTGCTGGCGGCGGGCACCAGCAGAGGGCGTGTTGCTCTGTGGCTCATGTCGGGCGTGAACCATCAGACAGGAGAGAACAAAACCCAGTGGAAACTCCAACCGCCTGCGGAACTGGAGGGAAACATCACCAGGCTTCAGGTGCAAGACGCAACGTCACGACACTTTGTGTTAATTTTGTTGACAAAATATATATATTTTTTTTTTTGACAAAATATTTTCGTCAAAGGCACTTTTTCTTTGACGAAAACGAAACGAGAACTAAATAGAATCTCCTGCTCAGGGACGAAAACTATAACTCCATTTATTGACACTTTCGCCAACGATTAAAAACTAAACAAAATGCCTTGCGTGACGACGTCCAATCATAATCCGAACTTGTGGAGAAAGGCGGGTGCAAACGCAAAGAGAACCAATCAGAACACGGAGCCTTTCAGCTGCAGGAAAAACACGGTGACTCTTCTTCAGCAGGACAAAAATGCTCGGATATATGGATTCGTTTTACATTCAACGCCACTTTAGAAAAACTTTAGCCGCGTGTGAAGCAACAATCACGGGCAAAAACACAACACACCTGAAGCGCCATCTGCTGATCAAACGTCTTTTTTCACCGCGCAACCATTTGTTACTTAGAAACGTGATGCAATTATAATTTATTGTATGTTAATGTATTTATTTTTCTCTTTGTTGAGGTTTCATTTTTGAGAATACATTTGTTTGGATTGAAAGAAAAATTCATAAAAAATAAGTTCAAGAAAAAGAAATGGTTTTCCAAATAAGATTTTTGTATGTATTTTATATGTTCATAGTTAACTACGTACTCAGATTTCCTAGATACAGCAACTTTAGTAAACATTTAGAATATATAGCACTAATAGTTGATACTAATAGTAAAAAAGTCTCTTTTGTAAAAAAAATAATAATAATAATAAAATAAAATAAAAATAAATACAACCAGTGCAGTAAGGCTAAAAAGTCTCTGCGGAGTCTAAAAGCGACAGTTGCTGGATGATTCTTATTAACAGTTGCAGTGTTTTAAGTTTTAGTCAAAAAAGCACATTAAAAGTCACTAAGAATCCGTTTTAAAAGGTGGCACTCTGTGTACAAATCCACTTTGGTTCGGAAAGGCACTAAAAAGTCGAGTTTGTCCGCTCGATCATTTAGTTTTTCTTTGCTCTTCTTTATATTAAAAAAAAAAAAAAAGGCTCCCGGATAATTGCACTTAATAATTTAGTCGACTATAATGCTGTAGTATTTAGTCGACTAAAATTAGACTAAACGAAAAAAAATTTGCAAGACTAAATTGGGACTAAAACGAAACTGAGTTTTAATCAAAAGGCTACGACTAAAACTAAATGAAATATCTTTGTCAAAATTATAAGATAGGATAGGATAGGATAAGACTTTATTTATCCCACTAGGGGAAATGTTTTTTGCACATCAGCAGCAAACAGAAAAACAAATAGGGACAATTTAAAAGACAACAGTGAGGAAACGACAATAAATAGATTGTGCAAAAAAACAACAGTGGTGCAAAATACGAATATATAATGCGCATTACCAAAATACACTAGTGCATTTTTGACTGACAGAAGTGTGTCACTGCATCGAAGAATTAAAGAGTCTTATTATTGTGTGTGTGTGTGTGCGTGTGCGTGCGTGTGTGTGTGTGTGTGTGTGTGTGTGTAGTGGGGCTCGAGCTGTCACCTCCTGGCCGTGTGCAGCAGCAGTGGTGTGCTGATCCTGTCGGAGCAGGTGATGTGTTCTCACTACAGCCAGCAGGTGGCGGCGGTGCAGCTCAGCCCCACACACCTCAGCCTCAGCCACTTCAGCACTGACCGGCCCGCACTGACCGTCCCCAGCGACGCACACATACGAGCGCTGCAGGTCACCAAGGTCAGGTGGCCTTGTTCAATTTAGTGTATTTTTTATCTTTTTTATTTTTTTATTCATATTTTATCTGTGTACTTGTGCCGTATTTCTCTCCCTTGTTTTCCCTCCCCGTTTTTTTTATCACTTGTATTTAATTCATGCTTTATCTCTCTATTTTTATTGTATTTAATTGCTTTTGTATTCTTGTATTTTATTGCTTTTGCGCTTTATTTTTTATCCCCTTTTTAAATTTTTTAAATTTTACAAATTACAATGATGAAATTTGTGCTCATGGACATTCTTTAAGTTCAGTTACTTTTTTTTTATTTGGCGTGGGAAGGAATTTTTTTTATCAAGTTTTGATTATTGTAGGGATAAAAACCAAAATAAATATATTTATTTTCAAGTTCATTGACATCAAATGTTTATATATATATGCATTACATATATAATTATTAAATATGATGATTATTGTTAATATTATTACATGTTGGTATATTTAAACTGTATATTTTTTCTAAGCGTTATTGACTCCACTCGTGTGTTTCTTTTTTTTATTACTGTACTGCAGCTGTACCGCAATAAAAATTATTTCCCCATTGTGGGACGAATAAAGAATCTTATACAGATATTTACAAGGTCATTAATTGTGTTTATTCTCAGAATCTGGTGGCGATCTGGAATGGAAAGTCCGTCCTGGTGTTTGAAGTGTCGGGCCAGGCTCTGCGCAGCACAGGTACGTGTCTCGCTACACAAGTCAAACTACACAAAACATCCGTCTTTCCTCAGGTTCCTTCCCGTGCGAGTCTCCAGCTCTGGCTGTGCATGAAGAAAGTCTCTACACGGTCGAGCCAAACCGGGTCCAGGTCCGAACTCTACAGGTACGGAGTTTAAACTAATGCAGCATTAATAAAGTCCAGCTTAACATGACGAGTCCTGTTTGTGTACTGACCTTCACGGAATCCCTCCACCTGCTGTGTTAACCCCTGATGTGCTAAAACGGTCTTAGAAGTGTCCGATCGCACTTTGCAGTTTTAGCGAAATTGTTTCTGTTGGCTGCAGTACGAGACGCAAGTCTTTGCAAAGGAAGTATTTACCGTATTTTTCGCCATATAATAACCATCGGCATATAAGACGCACCCAATTTTAAAGGAGGAAAATCTAGAAAAAAAGATTCTGAACCAAATACTGTAGTAAAATATTTTATATCAACTGTATAAAAGTTAACAGCAGTTTAAGAACAAGTGTATGCCAAACATGTGACATGAACAGTCAGTAAAGTCAGTAAACAGTGATGTAGCGCTGGGCGGTATAGCGGTATTAACTGAATAGCGGTATTGAGATGTGCCACGATATGGATTTTGCAATACTGTGGATACCGTGATAATTCATGAAGTAGATTTTTATACAAGTATATAAAACACCTAATACAGTATTACACATTAGTTTCGTTACAAGTTGTAACTTACAACTACCTTCCACGGACCTTGCTAATTGAACACAGAAAGCAGTGTAACAGAATTAATAGACCACACCTGTGACGCGCATACGCGGGCCTCTCCGTTTTCTAGTGCGCTGTGTCTTTAAGAGACGAGCGGCTGTTTTGTTGTAAAGACGCGCGCGAGAAAATCTGCTTGTTTTATTTTGATCAAAGTCTGTTTTCGTTTAGAAATCATGGTTTCATTGTTTCACAAGATTCTGCGCGAGAAAGAAGCGAGACAGCGTATGTAACACCGCGGTATTGCACACTAAGATGGCGGTGAGCGCGCTCGCGGATCTCTGCATTCGCCGTATAAGACGCACCAACTTTTCACCCTCAGTTTTGGGGAAGAAAAAGTGCGTCTTATACGGCGAAAAATACGGTAAATGTATTATTTCCGTTAAAGTTTGAGCCCGATGTTTAGGTACGTCGTGTCCCTTTTGTTAGGACACGAAAGATGGATGAAAATACGTGAATATTCTGTAGTAACATTTGTAATATCTCCAACGTTAAGTCATGTAAAAAAAATAAACGCTTCAATTTACACGTATCGCGCTCCTAAAATCCCACTAGCAAAGCACATTTTAAAAAGAATATAATTTCCGAGCTCTAGAGTCACAAATGTCACAGATATTAGGACATAAACAAATTTGACCCGATAAAAATGGTCTCAAAGCCGCTGAAAGCAGCAAAATAAATATGAATGAAATATAAATTGAAATATGGCTGAAAAATAGCTGCAAGCCACGACGACGGGCTCTGAGTCTCGTGTTGCATATCGTGGCAATCAGAGAACGAACATCGTTGCAGTTAGCGCAGGATTCATCTTACAATGTGTCTGGGTCGCGGGGAGCAGCAGCCAATCACAGCAACTCTGAGCCTGAGCTGGGACACACCCTGGATTGGTGGCCAGCCAATCACAGAGCAGGACACACACACACTCTCTCTCTCTCTCTGTAGACATTATGTAACGTATGACATGTTTTAACGTGTGTGTGTGTGTGTGTGTGTGTGTGTGTGTGTGTGTGTGTGTGTGTGTGCAGGGAACCGTGAAGCAGTTGCTGGTGTTTTCTGAAGCTGAAGGGAATCCCAACCTGCTGAGTGTGTGCGGCTCGTACCTGGCTGTGGGAACCGACACGTCACACGTCAGAGCGTTTGACCTCACGCGCAGGTGACCACACACACACACACACACACACTCTCTTCATCATCACCATTCCTCTACAGAAAGACCTAGAAAAATGTTTGGTTCCTAAAATATAAATCTATATTAATTTATATTAAATACATCACCCATCAGATTTTACTTTGGTGTACTATATTATTAATATTTTTTATACATAATAATTATAGTAATATATCTCTATTACAAACACAGTATTGAGGCTGGAATAATGCTGGCTTTAAAATCAGCTTCATTTGAGAAGAATGTTTTTATTGTGCTTGAAGAAAAATGTGTTTTTTTTATTTTGTAATTTCTGAAAAATATTTTGCGTATTTTGTTTTTTCTTGAAAGCTATAGAAAAAAACATGTTTTTTAATGTTTTTCTTTTTATGTTTTATATTCTATGTTAATTCTTATATTTTATGTAAATAAAATAAAAAAAAACTTTGTTCATTTTTTACATTTTTAATATGTCCTGGTCACATTTTTGTATACATTTTAATTGGATAATACTAGGTTTTTATCTGATCTTACCTTGATTTAAGAAACCTTAAAGACCTTTGATTTAAGAAACATGTAGGCTCCAGATTCAAGTCTGGTCTAATGGGTCTCATCAGGGGCGTGGCTTGTGATCTCTTGTGTCTGATTGGTTGATTTCACCCAGGGAAGCCAAACCTTTGGGCATCACCAAGAACCTCAAGGAGCTCATCCCTGACCTGGGAGCGCTGAGGTCAGTCAAGGTCAACGCCAACGGAAGCCAGCTGAGCTTCCTCGTGACCCAGGTACACACACGCACACACATTCAACCGTCCCTAACCGTCAAACAGAAAGAGACTCACACACTCAAAACACACTCACACACACACACACACACACACACACACACACACACACACACACACGGACGTTTTTGACCAGGATTGATTAAGGATTGATTTATTCTGGAGTCTGAAAAAATGAAAAAGAAACTGTTTGTGTGTGTGTGTGTGTGTGTGTGTGTGTGTGTGTGTGTGTGTGTATCTGACTGAGTGTGAGTGTGTTTTGAATGAGTGTCTTGGCGTTGTTGTGTGTGTTTTAAGCCTTTTGAGTGCAGAGTGTGTTTTTGTATGTGTCTGTGACTGTGTGTGTGTTTTAAATGTATAGTTTGTTGGTGTGTATAATAAATTGTAACATGAATTGAATTGAATTGAATTGAAAAATCCTTTATTAGTCCCACAGCGGGGAAATTTCACGTCACAACAGCAAAAACAAATCCAAGCAAATAAATAAACAAACATCACCATAACGCACTGCACACATCATAATAGACAAACAAACAAACACAGACCATAAATGAACCTGCCCGTCATAAGCATAGTTCCAGTCACCAGTTTAAATTTAAGTTCAAATTGTAGAGTCTAATCGCAGCAGGTAGGAAAGATCTGCGATATCTCTCCTTCACACAGCGGGGGTGAATCAGTCTGCCACTGAAGCTGCTCTCCAGAGCAGACAGTGAGTCCACCAGTGGGTGAGAGTCCAGGTCCAGGATGGATGATAGTTTATCCAGGACTCTTCTCTCACCCACCTCCTGCACTGTGTCCAGAGTGCACCCAGGACAGAGCTGGACTTTTTGATGATCCTGTCCAGTCTCTTCCTGTCTTTGCCTGAGATGCTGCTGCTCCAGCAGACCACACCGTACAGGATTGCTGATGCCACCACAGAGTCATAGAAGATCTTCAGGAGTGACCCTCTCACTCCAAAAGACCGCAGTCTCCTCAGGAGGTAGAGTCTGCTCTGACCCTTCCTGTACAGTGCGTCTGTGTTGTGAGTCCAGTCCAGTTTGTTGTTCAGATGCACACCCAGGTATTTATAAGACTCCACTCTCTCAATGTCCATTCCCTGGATGTGCATCGGTGGGATGACAGTAGACTGTCGCCGGCGAAAATCCACCACCATCTCCTTAGTTTTCCCTGCGTTGATCAGGAGGTGGTTCCGCCGACACCAGTCCACAAAGTCCTGAGTGAGTCCTCTGTACTCAGCATCGTTAGCTCCTGTGATCAACCCAACAATTGCTGAGTCATCAGAGAACTTCTGCAGAACACAGCCGTCCGTGTTGTGTCTGAAGTCTGAGGTGTAGAGGTGAAGAGGAAAGGAGCCAGTACAGTCCCCTGTGGAGCCCCCACACTGCAGCTCAGAGTGTCAGACACACAGTCCTTGGCTCTCACAAACTGTGGCCTGTTTGTCAGATAGTCCATGATCCACTCCGTCAGATAGAGGTCCACACCAGCCTCCTCCAGTTTGTGTTCCAGAAGCACCGGCTGGATGGTGTTGAAGGCGCTGGAGAAATCAAAAAACATGATCCTCACGCTACTGTCGGGCTTCTCAAGGTGAGAAAGAGCTCGGTGCAGAAGAAAGATGACAGCATCTTCCACTCCCGTGCCATGTCTGTAGGCAAACTGCAGTGGGTCAAGGTAGGTTCCCACAGCAGATCTGAGGTGACCCAGGACTAGTCTCTCCAGTGTCTTCATTAGATGGGACGTGAGAGCCACCGGTCTGAAGCTGTTGAGGTCTTTGGCCTGCGGTGTCTTAGGCACTGGTACCACACAGGAGGTCTTCCAGAGCTGTGGGACCTTCCTCAGCTTGAGGCTCAGATTGAAGACTAGTTCCAGGACTTCACACAGTTCATCTGCGCAGGACTTGAGGAGTCTGGAGCTGATGCCATCTGGTCCGGCTGCCTTCCTACCGTTGATTCTTCTAAGCTGGTTTCTCACCTGTATACTGGAGAAAGACAGGGGTTGTGGTGGTGTTGCAGTATCAGTGAGTAGAGGGTCTTGATGGGCTGGTTCTGCAGGAGGTGCTGATGGTGTGGAAAGCAGCTGCTGCGGGGTGGGAGGGGGGCTGCTTGGTCGAATCGATTAAAGTGATGGTTCAGGTCATTGGCCCAGTTCATGTCCCCCTCCACCTGAGGGTGCGGTGCTTTAAAGCCAGAACATGTATAAGGAATGTAAAATTATAGGTGTTTGAGTGTGTGTAGTGTGTATATAGTGTGTTTTGAAAGCCCAAATGTTTAAACGTGTGTGAAAGAGTTTGTCTGTCTATTTAAATTAGTATTGGATTGTGTGTGTGTGTGTGTCAGATTAGAATTTGCTATTAACTTTTGAGTTGTGATATTAAAAGACTCTGATTGGAAACTGAAATATTCCAAGGAGACGAATCATTTAATAAAAAATATGTAAGTTCAAGTTCCGAGCATTTGTAAGGCGCTTTTCACAGTTTTAACGGTCTCATATTAAATATAAATTTTAATAAACACATTTAGTTTTGAAGCATTTTTTATCACCGAAACAATCAAGCCTGTGATGTCTTTCAGGTGAACGGTCGACCGGACAACAAAGTGTATTTCTACGACCTGGAGCTGGACACGCTGTCTCACTTCGACTTCTTCACGGGGCGGCAGACGAGCGGCCTGGTCCAATCAGAAGAGGAGCAGAGGTGCGTGACTCCGCCTCCGCGAACTCTGGTCCTGATCAGTGTTCATTTCCGTCATCGTCTTCGTCAACCACACTTGTTCCCTGACGAAAACAAAATGAGAACTATATAAAAACTCCCGCTCAGTGACGAAAACTATAACTACATTTATTTACTTATATTGATTTATTTAAAAAATAGACAAAATGCCTTTCGTGACGACGTCCAATTATAATCCGAGCTTGTGAAGAAGACTTTTCTGTTTCACCGTGCAACCATTTGTTACTTAAAACATCAAATCAAATCAAATTTTATTTGTCACAAGCATGTGCATACACGGTATGACATGATGTGAAATGTTTTTTACAATCACTCCAAAGAACAAAATAAGAATACAATAAGCAAAAAAAGATCAAAGAAATAGTAATAAAAATAGTAATAAAAATAGAAAAAAGAAAAAGCAGTAAGAATACAAAACGAATGTAATTGCAAAAACAGATTCCAGGTTCAGTGCAGATTTTTAAGTGGTATAAAGTGGTCCATGTGCAGAATAAGGATTAAAAAGAAAGAATAAAGTGACTCATGTGCAGATTAGGATGAAGGCTCATGAAGTGGTCAGTTCTGAGCGCGGCAGTGGGGCAGTTCCGGTGGATGGTGCTGGAGCACCCTGGTTCAGACTCCGTACGGCCTGCGGGAAAAAGCTCCTCCTCATCCTCTCTGTGTTTGCTCTCAGGGAACGGAAGCGTTTTCCTGAGCGCAGCAGAGAGAAGAGTCCATTGTTGGGATGGCTGAGGTCTGCTACGATCTTCCTGGCCCTGGACCAGCACCGCTTGTTGTAAATGTCCTGCAGAACAGGGAGCCCGGTGCGTATGGTGCGTTCAGCTGACCGCACCACCTTCTGGAGGACTCGCCTGTCCTGCTCGGTGCTGTTCCCCAACCAGGAGGTGATGTTTCCCGTCAGGACGCTCTCTATGGTGCAGGTGTAAAAGTTCCTGAGCACCTGAGAGGGGAGTCTGAAGTCCCTTAAGCGTCTCAGATGATATAGACGCTGCCGGGCTTTCTTCACCAGGGTGTTGATGTGGCAGGACCACGAGAGATCCTGCGCGATGTGAATACCCAGGTACCGGAAACTGTCCACTCTCTCCACCCGGGCTCCGTCGATGGTGACTGGATGGTACGAGCGTTCCTGCTTTCTGCTAAAGTCCACTACCAACTCCTTGGTCTTGCTGACGTTCAGGAGGCACCATCTCTCCAGGACTCGGATCTCCTGTAGGTAGGCCCTCTCGTCGTTGTTGGAGATCAGGCCCACCACGACGGTGTCGTCAGCAAACTTGATGATGGTGGTGGAGTCAGTAGTGGCCACGCAGTCGTACGTGTACAGTGAGTACAGCAGGGGGCTCAGTACACATCCCTGAGGAGCTCCAGTGCTGAGGGTGAGGGAGGATGAGGTGTGTTTACCCATCCTTACAGCTTGTGGTCTGTCAGTCAGGAAGTCTGTGATCCACAGTCGCAGTGGAAGGCTGAGGCCCAGGACTTCCAGTTTTGAGGAGAGTGTGGAGGGAACTATGGTGTTAAATGCTGAACTGTAGTCCACAAACAGCATTTTCACATAGTTCCCTCTCCTGCAGTCCAGGTGGCTTGTGGTTGTATGGAGGAGATGTGAGATGGCGTCCTCCGTTGACCGGTTCTCACGGTATGCAAACTGTAGTGGATCCAGCGTGATCGGTAATGATGCAGTGATGAAGTCTCTGACCAGCCTCTCAAAGCACTTCATCACAATGGAGGTGAGGGCTACAGGGCGGTAGTCGTTCAGGCAGGCGGGTTGAGGTTTCTTGGGGACAGGAACGATGACAGACTGCTTGAAGCACGACGGAACTGTGGACTGCTCCAGGGAGAGGTTGAAGATCTCAGTGAACACCGGAGCCAGCTGGTCGGCGCAGGCTTTCAGAACCCGACCTGTGATGCCGTCCGGTCCTGCTGCGTTCCTGGTGTTCACACTCCTGAACGCCCTCCTCACGTCGTGCTCGGAAATGATGAGCGCGGTCTCCTCTCCGGCTGTTGCAGCTAGTGAGCTACTCGCACCGCTAGCACCGTTAGCCAACTTAGCTGCAGCCTCGAAGCGAGCGTAAAAGATGTTGAGCTCGTCAGCCAGAGAAGCGTCCACGCCGATCGCTCCGGAAGATGGTGATTTGTAGTCCGTGATCGTCCTCAGTCCTTGCCACAGGCTTCTGGAGTCGTTGAGTTGGAATTGTGACTTGGAAATGTTAACATGCATTTGCAATTAACAATGCAACTATAACACATTTTATTTTACTGTATTAATTTTTCTCTTTGTTGAGGTTTCATTTATGGGAATACATTTATTTGGATTATATAAGTTAAAGAAAAATAAATGTTTTTCCAAATAAGATCTTTGTATATATTTTATACGTTCATAGTTAACTACGAATTCGGATTTCTTAGACCTAGCAACTTTAGTAAACATTTAGTATATATAGCACTTATATTTTCGTTGACTAAATATATACTGTAATTTAGTCGACTAAAATTAGACTAAAACAAAATAAAATTAAGATGACTAAATTGGGACTAAAACTAAACTGAGTACGACTAAAACTAAATTAAAAACATCTTTGTGGAAATGAACTGTGGTCCTGATGCTGAACTCTGATGCTCCACAGAAGCGACCACACGATGGAACTCTCCGGCCGCTGCCCCGTCTCACTCTTCTGGGACGAGAACGAGCCGCGCCTGTTTGTGTGTGAGACCTCCCCTGTGACCTCTGACCTCACCGGCAGCAGCCAATCACAGGCGGAGAAGGTAAGAGCGTCTGGCTGATGCTGATTCAGGGTGCGGTGATGGATTGGGTTGGTCTCTGGCAGGAAGACGTGCTGGTGGTGACGTTCTTCGTGACGCAGGAACATGGCCTCCTCCTGCAGGACCTGCAGCCCAAACCCTCGGAGCTGCTCTGTCTTCTGGCTCTGGACGCGCCGTATTATTACTACATCCGCAAGGTACGACCCCACTGTGAAGTTCCTCCGGGATTTTGTCGTGAAAAAAATTAACCACGATTCTTGGAAAAAAATACCAAGGTCGAGACAATACGTCGAAATAACTTTCGTGCTGTAAGAAGAGCGTAAAACGCTACGGCGAAAATTGGATTTTGTGGCGTTCGTTTCCACATTTTTAAATGAAAAATTTTAAATGTTTATTTACAACGTAATATCTTGAATTGTAAAAAAAAAACACACTTAAATTCTTAAATTTTGTTTGTATATTGGAACAATGAGTATATAAATGATATGTATTGCGTATAGAGACCGTACACAAAATCACAAAATAATAATTATTAAAAAAGTTACAATTAAAAATTGCACAACTGGAACAGGCAGAAAACTCCAGATTTGTCCACAAACAACATCATTTCTTCAGAAAATAAGGATCATGAACCGACAAACTAATCAAAGAGATTTAAGGATTTTAAATTGCTAAATGTTATTTATCCGCACATTTATTCTCGAATCCCACAATAAATGTGTTGACCTAAATGCAAATGATCTGTAAGTTGTAATATCGTATTTACGTGAATATAAGCAGTCGATTTTAGACGCTCAAACACTTGCGGGGTGCTTATATTCGGACTTTTCAAAAATTCACGTAAATATAAGCAGCAATTTTTTCAAATTTCAAGTCCGGATATATATTTTTTTATTATTGCTAATATTTGCAGGGTGCTTATATTTGTGTAATTATGGTAACTGGCGAAATACTGAATAGCGAATCAGGCTCCAATTGATAATTAGGATAACAGGATTATTTTCTAAATTGATATAGTAGAAGGAGTTTTAACCTTTTTTTTTTCTCTTTTTTGCGATCGAATGACAATCGCTGACAATGATCGCAAAAAACGCGGCGTTTTATCGATTTTGTCGTAAATTCGCCGACCGCAGAATCGCGAACAGCCGGAGGAGCTGAGTGTTCTCCACTTCCTGTCTGTGCTCTTCACCTGGTTCTTTTTCCTCCTCTTCCTCTCGCTCTCTGGTTTCCTCACTAAGCTTTTGTTTCGGAGGGGAGGAGTCTTTCTCCCTGACGTGAGTAGTCGCACTTCTGATCTTCTTCTCTTTCTCTTTTCTCTGTTTTCTTTCCGTTTTCTCTTCACGATTTTTTTGTCTCGGCAGCTGAGCAGGAGTGGAGATCCGGAGCAGGTGGTCTCGGAGCCCGAGGCCGGTGCCGCCCCGCAGATGGTGGTCCGCTGCGCCCTGCGGGACTTTGTAGGACTGGAGAACTGCGAGAAGCCGACGCGCGACGCCATGCTAAGCTTCAGCTTCTACCTCACGATCGGAGACATGGACGAGGCCTTCAAAGCCATCAAACTCATCAAGAGGTACGCGCACGCTAATCCGCCGTTAGCATCTGCTAGCTCCGTGCTAGCTCAACACATTGACTGTTAGCGACTGTTAGTTGTGTGCTAGCTCACCAAATATTAGCTTCTGGTAGCTGCGTGCTAGCTCACCATAACTGTCATTAGCCTCAGTTAGCGATGTGCTAGCTAGCTCACCATATCCGTCATTAGCTTCTGGTAGCTGCGTGCTAGCCCACCATAATTGTCATTAGCTTCTGTTAGCGATGTGCTAGCTGCTTGCTAGCTCGCCATATCCACCACTAGCCGTGCTAGTTCACCAAATACAACACTAGCTTCTGTTAACTGCATGCTAGCTCAATACATCGACCATTGCTGTTTATTAGCTGCGTGCTAGCTCACAAAATATTAGCTTCTTGGTCACAATATCCGCCATTATCCTCTTTTAGAGGTGTGCTAGCTGTTTGCTAGCTCACACTATCTGCCAGTAGCTTCTTTTTGCAGTGTGCTAGCTCAAATACATTCGCTTATGTTAGCTGTATGCCAGTTAGTGTCCGCTAGCTCGTCAAATATCAGCTCGTGTTAGCTGCGTGCAAGCTCACCATAGTTAGCTTCAGTTAGCAGTGTGCGCCATAACTATATCAGCCATAAGCTTCTATTAGCAGTGTGCTAGCTAACCAAAGGCAACTTTAGTTTCTGTTAGCTGCGTGCTAGTTCAACACATCAGCCAGTAGATTTTGTTAGCTGTGTGCTAGCCCACTAGATATTAGCTTGTGTAGCTGCGTGCTAACCCACTGTACCAGCTTCTGTTAGCCATGTGATAGCTTACTTTTTTATTTTGTCTTACTCTTTTTTTTTTTTTTTTTTTTTTTTTTTTTTTTTTTTTTTTTTTTTTTTTTTTTTTTTTTTTTTTTTTTTTTTTACTCTTGTCTTTGTTTTGCTATTAACTTCCGTTTGGTGTGCTAGCTCATTTGTTAGCATTGTGCTAGCCCAACACATCCGCCATTAGCGTCTTTTAGCAGTGTGCTAGCTCAGCACGCGTCAACAACCAGCGTGTGCGTCTCCCAGTCGTTTCCGGTGAGGAAATTATGATGTAAACAAGCACCGCGCTGTCTCCCTGTTGAGTTATACACAAATGCATTGTGGGAAGGGTGTGTGTCGTGTTTGTGATCGTATGAAGATAGCAGTGTTTACATGGAGATACACACACAGATTCAATCAACTTTTGCTGACATTTACTGTCTGTGACGGTGAAACTCAAAAGTGACGTGATCTTTATTCATAGATAAAGCTGTATACTGTACTTTACTGTATATTGATGCAGTATATGGTTTTACAGTTGCGTATGTAATCCTCTTTTGTAATCCTTTTATTTTAAACAAACTTGCATCTTCTAAATATTCCAAAATGTTAGAATTTTTTTTTCATTTATATTCAACTCAAAGGAAAGGTGTACAAGACAGTGGTGAGACCAGCTATGCTCTATGGCTTAGAGACAGTGGCAGTGAGAAAGAGACAGGAGGCAGAGATGGAGGCAGCAGAGATGAAGATGTTGAGGTTCTCCTTGGGAGTGACGAGGTTGGACAGAATAAGGAACGAGCACATCAGAGGAACAGCTCACGTTACTTGTGTTAGCAACAAAGTCAGAGAGGCCAGACTGAGATGGTTCGGACATGTGCAGAGGAGGGATAGTGAATATATTGGTAGAAGGATGTTGGAGATGGAGCTGCCAGGGAAGAGGGCAAGAGGACGACCAAGAAGAAGATATATGGATGTTGTAAGAGAGGACATGAGGTTGGCTGGGGTCAGAGTAGAAGATACTCAAGATAGAATGAGGTGGAAAGGGATGACTCGCTGTGGCGACCCCTGATAAGGGAAAAGCCGAAAGAGAAGTAGTAGATTCAACTAATATTTTTTATTACTAATATTTAATAGATTTTTGATAGAGATTCTTTAGCTAAAACTCTTGCTGCAGTTTTTCTTTTTTTAATCTTATAAAGGGAAAGGAAAAGTAATTATCTACTATAAATCTATAAATTAGCTATTTAGAACTATTATTATAGAAAATATTGTACAAATGTAAATAAACAATTAAATGTAACAAATTATTGCAAGACTGCTTTAGCGTCAACTTTGTAAATGTGAATATTTTTTGTAATTTTAAAATCATGACAATACTATAAAAAAACTGTATTATTATTAACATCATTCAAGTTTTAAAGCAAAAACCGTAAATAATAGCTGTAAGCAGCGATTGTGGTTGTTCTTTTTTTTTAATTGTAATAAAATTAAGAATGAGAATACCAATACAATTTTATTGTGTGTGTGTGTGTGTGTGTGTGTGTGTGTGTGTGTGTGTCATGTGACCTCACCATCCACGTTCTAATCCGCTCACACTCATTACAAACATAATTGATTGCTTTATTAGCACTGCAGAATGTATGAAGACACTCGTCCCAAAAACAAACGTTGAGTTTATTTACAGTTTTTCCTCATGGAATGTTCTAAAAATAGCACGTGTTATTTACCGTAAGTATATGTTTGGTCGTCGCTGTATAAATACTCTTTATGTATATCAATAACTGCTAGAAAATGATACGTCTTCATTGTTTAAATTATCGAACGGTTAGTGTAACTGATCAGGTGTTTGTACGTGAGCCGCGTCGTTCCTCCTCAGGTACGTGCGTAATGTTTATGACATCATATATGGGTTTAAATATTCCTCGCTGGCACGATCCCGTCAGGAGCCTGTCAAGGTCCAGCTTGATCTTGGTCCCGGTGTAGGTAACAAATCAACTCGGGCTGGCGACTAATGATGACGTCACACTGTTTGATTGGTTGTGAGATGGCAAGATGACGCGTAAGATAGAAAAAAAAAAGGGAAATAAGGGAAATATAACAAAATATGAGATCAAATGTTAAATCTATACTTAACTTAAACACCCTGATGTTTGGAACTGTACGACGCTGCTTTTGATTATAGTCATCAATATGTCTTATTACAGTCGTCAATGTGTAAAGCCGACATTAAACCAGACTGCACAGCATAAATAACGGTTTTCTATACAGTCGTACATTTACTCGATGATACTGCTTGGTCCGAGATTTCCGAAAAAACGGGCGCGGCCTCGAGACTAATTCAGACCGGCTTCTCGGAGGTCTTACGCTTTATTGGTGCAAAACTAATGTCTGTAATAAAAGAAATTAAATCTGAAAAACTTAAATATGTCACAAAAAGATACTCCTGCATTCTTTTCTAATAAATAAACTAAAAAAATGTGTTAATTAATTAATAATATAAAATAGTGTTAATCTATATGTAATCAATATTTATAATGTAAATATAATCTATATGTTTAGAACATAATAACATATTTTGAGTATAATCTTCTGTTATAAAATCCAGCTTCAACAATATATACTATAACCGTAATATCTATTACTGAGCAATATTAGTGAGCAGTTGTCACATTAAAAGTTATATAGGACAGATATTTTAATAATATAGAAAATGTAAATTTATGAGCTAATTTTCGCTACATGGGGATTATGTTGTTTATTAATATATTAACTATAGTTTTTCATTCACATTTATGTGTCTGACCTAACAAACAAGCTGTGAAACATTAAGACGCGCGGGGTTAACCTGGAGAAGCATCAGCCAATTGAATTCTCTCCTTCTCTCCAAGCCCCGCCCTTCTCACAGACAGTTATAAAGACCAATCAAACTAACGATGGCATGGGGTATCACCCAATCAAAAGTAGAAAAGGGGAAAAGTTTTCATAAAAAGCGCATGAGATGTTGCTTTAAAAATTATTAAAAAAAAAGGAAATACGGGACAATAGTCGTCCAGTACTGTTTTAGTACAGGGACGTGCAATTTCACTCTCAAATAATTGTAAAGCACATTGGCGAACGTGCAATGTCCTTTGAAGAAGCGTGAAAACCGGATGCTTTCGTGAATTTATAAATCCTGTCTTGACGTCCCGGGACACGACGTAAAAAGAGGAGATGTGCGGAGAAAAGAGGAGGCTTGGTCGGGTGTGACATCATCATTAGTCGCCAGCCCGAGTCGTTTTGGTACCTACACTATGGAATCAGATCAGTGCCAAAAATATCCGACGTAAATTTCGAAGAAACAAACGAAAATCCTTCACGTTTGCGTTTTGTTTTTGCTCTCTATTCACGTTTTCGTTTAAAACTTTTTTTTTCCGCTTCAGGTTTTTCGTTCGCTCTTTTTTTTTTTGTTTTTTTGCGTTTGGATTTTTGACCCAAGCTTCACGTGTGGCCCTTGCTCTGATTGGCCGGTGAGAGCGTGAACCAAACGTGAAGCATTTTCGTTCGTTCGAAATTTTCGCTGGACGTTTTGGACGCTCGTCTGACCCCGTACGACACCGGCTCCAGTCTCTGTCTGCGGCGTCAGCACGGAGACTCCACGTAGTCGTTGTCCAGGCGAGGCCGGAAGCTGGTGGTCAGGGAGCGGCTGATGACGATGACGGGCGGAGACAGACAGTCGTCACGCCGGTGCAGAATGTTCCAGATCAGCACGGCGGCGCTCAGCGTGGCCAGCAGGCAGGCGGCGATGTTGGTGTAGCAGGAGTAGGAGAGGTGGGTGTAGGGTCCGATCCTGTAGAACGTCACCAGGCCGATCACCAGCACGAAGCCTGCGCACACAACCACACGCCTCGCTTATATTCCCATCATACCCATCGTGACAGTTTATACGTGCGTCAGTATTCCCGACCAGGGCTGTCAAACTCTCTTTCATGAGCATCCGCCATCACCGTCCCTGGTCCTGTAATGGCCAGGTGTCCCACACAACTCATTATTTATCATGACTTAATCAAGGGACTACTGCAATTGTTCTTCGCTAATAGTTCTTTGCTAATAATTCGCTAATATTTCGATAATTCCCATCGTGACATTTTATACGTGCGTCACAGAATTGCACGTCACTATTCCCGACCAGGGCTGTCAAACTCATTTTCACCGATGGCCACATTAGCATAATCTGTCCTCAAAAGGCCAGATGTGACTTATAGATGTAGCCACATTGTAATGTAAAGTAAATGTAACTACTCGTTAATGTTAAACAGCTGTGAGACACCTGGCCATCCTGCAGCATCCGCCATCACTGTCTCTGGTCCTGTAATGGCCAGGTGTCCCACACAACTCATTATTTATCATAACTTAATCAAGGGACTATTGCAGTTGCGTAGAAAACGGCTTGTTGGTCAACACACACTCTTAATTTATTTTTTGGTATTTATTTTTAGACGATCTAAACTTTTAAGCTCTCGCGGGCCACATAAAATCACATGGCGGGCCACAATTAAAATAAAAGGTCATTTTAAAACAAAAGTATCCAATTTGATCATTTAAACAGAAGTAAACGAGTAAATGTCAATGTATTACTACATTATCAATTGTTAATATTAAACACTGATTGTATTAATATAGAATTATGTACAGTATGTAGTATAAAATAGTATACCACCAGTTGTATTAGTATAACAGACAGAACAAAAAAAATCTGTCATTTATTTCTGATTAATACATTTGATCATTGAAACATGCGAAAAAATGTCAATTTATTAATACATGATCCATTGTCAATATAAACCACAAATTGTATCAGTATATCCAATTTTAGTCCAGACTGACAATAAATGAAAGAAAGAGAGAAGAACCAAAAGAAATGTAATCAAAAGATTACATTTGATCATTTTAACATGTAAATAAATGTCAATTTATTAATAGATGATCAATTGCCAATATAAACTACATTTATGAAGTATTGTAACTAAATAGTTAAAATGTAAGCATGAAGTCCTACAGTATTTGAATAATAACTAATTATTTGATCAATTTGGAATGTAAATTGGTTAGATAGACTTTATTGATCCCACAAGGGGAAATTTCTGTGTTTAATAACAGCAACAACAAAAAAAAAGCAGTATGATAAAGACGTTATATACCACAGAACACCAGAAAGAAGTTTACAAAAATTAAACAACGACATTTTGCAAAATGAAGAAAATGGAAGTAAATCGACAATGAATAGAATGCGCATAAATACATCAGTAAAATAATGCACCAAGCAGGTACTACTTTAAATAAACATGATAATAATGACTAGGTTTTATTTATAGTGATAACGGACGTTGCTGTAATTAAAGTGTTTGAGCCTATCAGGTCGTGAGAAATATGGAATCGCTTTATTTACTGGATAAGTAAAAGTCTGGAAGTGGATGAATGGAGAGAGTGACGCGCGTCGTTTCTCGTCCGTGTAGAGCGCGACTATTATTAACCTCAAACACAATAGATATTTATTCAGTGGATTTTCCTGAAGTGTGAGCGGAGTTTTCGGAATTCTGCTGTGAATCGGGCCGACACATTGGTACTTGTTGCCTCTGTTTCCTACGGTTTGTTTGTGGCGTATCGTCCCCTTCCTTCCCTTTACGTTCTGTCCTTCCACTCTTCCTTCCTTCCTTCCTTCCCTCCGTCTCATTCAGTGTGCTGTGACTCACGGGCCTGTGGGAACATCACGTACCATCTTGTGTTTGAAGAGGTTTTACGTCTCGCTGCCGTGTAGCTTGATCTGTCACGCTGGTTTATTTAACCCTTCAATTCACCCGTTTTCAAAGTTTAAAAATATTTTTACAATACCCTTTACTGCTGGCTTCCAGATGGTAAGCTTAAAACATTTTCCGATTCAACGTAATGTTTCTAATAAATATATTTAAAAAATGAAAAAAAAAATTGGATTATAATTTTAAACATTGTTTTAACCGTACCACCAGAAGATACAATGTGTAATAAAGGAAAAGGTAAAAATTTAAATCACAAAAATGTACCACGCCACATTCAAGAAATCCACCAGACAAACCTTCTCTTAGAAATTTGAGGAAAAATATTACTGTTCTCAAAAATTAGTTGTACCTCAAAAACTATTTTTTTTTATACAAATCTGAAAAAAAAATTTAATATTTTGGAGCGGCTCCCCTAGTGGTCACTGCTGTGGAAAAGCAATGGATCAATTAATTGCTGCCACCTGGTGATTAAATTATGCATTACAAGTGTATGTTTGAATTCATCTAGTTTTTTTAAACAGAATTTTAATTTAAGGCCCTGTAATCACAAAAAACATAGTGTATCCCCATTGATACAAAATGCAGTAAATGGTTAAAAGCATTTTTTTCACTTTTGAAACTTCTCCCGCTTGGCTTATTTGGTGTAATCATCATATAAAAAGCACAATGATTCTGTTAATATATTTGTAAGATCCCGCTACATGTTTATATAACAAAGATACTGTTGGGGTCAAATTGACTCGTGTTAAAAGTAAAAAAAAAATGGCTTAAATTGTTATTAAAATGGCTTAGCTAAGTATTTTTTTCCACTTGAAACTTCTCTTGCGTGTCTTAGTTAGTGTAATCTACAAAGAAATGTTTCAGTTGACATATTTGTAACATGTTTCTGTTACGAATATAATGTTCGGGTCAGTTTGACCCTTCAGACAAATTCAGAAGCTAAAAAGTCTCAGAAAGATCAGATACTACTAGTTTCTTTGCAACAATGAGACATACTCACTCACTCTCTGTCACACACACACGCACACACACACACACACACACACACACACACACACACACACACACACACACACTGTTTCAGGGAACTTTTTGGTTTCTGACTATTATATGCATAATAAAAGGCCTCTGGGTCAAATTGCCCCTCGGACATTATTGACGTTCCTCTGAAACAAACATAACAGGAGGGTTAAATTAGTGTTGGAAAGAAAATTTTAGTGACTATCCTTGGAAATATTATCTACGCTTCCACAGAATCCGCGAGAAAAGGAACGTCATTATTCCTAAGTAGTTACTAGGGGCTTTGAAAGTTGATAAATGAAAAAATTATTGTAATATACTGTATAATGTAATTACACAAGTGGTAACGCAAATGCTCTTTTAAAAAAAAAGCTCTTTTTGAATTGTAAAATTTTAGTCAGTTTGGAAAATTGAAACTGTAGACAATATTGTAATTGTACCTAAAACTTTTGAACATTTTAATCGGAAGTAATTTAACACTTTTTTAAATGGGAAGTAAATTGTCATTTCTCTCTTGCTTGATACACATAAATTAAATGATGGATATGACAGGCTTTGTTTCCTTCTTCTCATGGCTTTCTTGAGATAAAGACGTCGAGAGAAACGAGAGGAATGTTTAATCTTTAACTACAGTGTAATAACAGACACACATACTAATATTTACAAGGTGTCCGTTATTGAACACATGCAAACAGACGCCAAAACGTTCCATGTGTAGAGAAACACCAGGTTGAGCTTAAAGATTCGCACACACACACACACACACACGCACACACACACACACACACACGCACACACAGGTCACCACTTCTCTTTCACATCCCATCATCTGTTCATCATTCTCATGGCTCAAGAATAAAAGTAACAGTGATATTGTTAGTCAAAACTTTGGATTTACACAGAGGATTGAATATTCTTTACACGTTAAACACTAGGTCTTATTTTCAGGGTAGGGCTTATATTTCAACATTAAAAGCCGAATAATAAAGCAATCTAGTAATTTTGTAGTTTGTAGAATGCGTCACATCATAAAAGCCATGTTGAAGTCGACTTCCGAGACCCAGATAGAGAAGTGTGTGTGTGTGTGTGTGTGTGTGTGTGTGTGTGTGTGTGTGTGTGTGTGTGTGTGCGTGCGGGTTCCACTGTCTTTCAGACCATCTCAAATCCTGGTTTCTTTCATCCATTCTGTGCTTAAAATATCCCGGATTCCCGTCAAAGTCCCATCCACTCACTCGCGCCTCCTCCTCCTCCTCCTCATCATCACCGCCGCCTCCCGTCTTTCCTCTGCCGCTCCGGCCTTTGCATAACAGGTAGTTCCAGACACTTCCTCGTCCTGAGCAGGGAAATCCTGGCGCCCGGCTGCCGCTCCGGAGCCCCTCGGCTAAATATAGTCCAGGACCGTCCAGCAGATCCCAGAACAGCTTCAGTAGCACGGAGAGACTGATCAAACTTGGGAAAACGAAATCTGGGTCACCAGGAAGCCATGGAGTTCTTTGTCAAGCTTGCACAGATGGATATTTGAAGTTAATCCAGATCATGTTGAAGAATCAGGAGCCATCCTTCCATCCTCTTCTTCGTATCCAGAACTTGGTTTCAGATCTTCTTTGCCACCTCCTCCAGGGTGAGAAGGTTTTCCCAAGCCAACCTAGAGACATAATCCTCCCAGTGGTGAACGTCTCTGTCATAAGAGATGGTCTTCTCATGTATAGGAGAAGAGCTCAGAGTTCCTCACTCTGTGGAACCTTCTATCCGAGACCTTATCTTTCTACCCAAAGCTCCTGACCACAGCTTGGACAGTAGATGGAACCAGGAGAAAATCATCTCTCATCTAACATTTCCCTCGTAACCAAGACTAAACAAGATTCTTGAGCTTCTCCATATGAGACGAGATCTCCAATCCACTCAACAACTGGTAGAGAGCAAACCAACTGCTTCTGATTGAGGAGCAAGACCTTGGATTTTAAGGTCCTGCTGTTTCTCCCAGTCGGTATTGAGAGGGTTAGAAAGAGAGAGATTTACACAGAGAGAGACCTTGTCCTTCTACCCAACACACACTGCCACAGCTTAAAGATCTAAATTGAGAGCGATATCTCAATTAGATAGTAGATCTTAAGTAGATCCAAATTGACTAGATCTAAATTATCTCTCTTCTAACGTTCCTCCCTTTCTTCCCTGATAAACAAGATCCCAAGTCGCCCAAAACGCCATCCCCAACCCACTCCACAACTGGTAGAGCAAAACACCTCTTTCTGGTTGAGATTTAAAATGGTGAGAGACCTTGTCCTTCTTCTCAATGCTCTCGACCACAGATTGGACAGTAGTTGGATCAGATGAAAATCATCTCTCATCTAACGTTCGTTCCTTTCTTTCCTCCCTCATAAACAAGACCTCAAGATGCCCAATAAACGCTATCCCCAACCCACTCCACAACTGGTAGAGAGCAAACCACCTCTTTCTGGTTGAGGAGCATGACTTTGGTTTTTGAGGTTCTGGTTTCCATCCCAGCCGTTTGGTTTTGAGGGAGGGATAAACGGAGAGAGAGAAAGAGAGATTTCATCAGAGAGAGACCTTGTCTTTCTACCCAAACCACCTGTTGATGGTTGAGATTTTAAACGGAGAGAGTCCTTCTACCCAGTGTTCTCGACCACAGCTTGGACAGTAGATGGATCAGTCAAGATCCAAATTTATCTCTCTACTAAATGTCCCTAAATCTCTACATCCTCCCTTTCCTTCCTCATAAACAAGACTCCAAGATGCCCAAGAGGTGGAGTGGGTTGGGGTAGAAGGTAGAGAGCCATCCACCTGTCTCTGGTTGAGGAGCATCGCTTTGGAATTTGAGATTCTGGTATTCACCTCGGCCGTTTGGTATTCCGCTACAAATCAAAGATCATGGAGTTTGATCTTCTAACTTCTCCTGAGTTCTTGTTTTCCTGTCGTCTGCTCACAGACTGGTTGTCGTCGGGACTCTGGCCAGAATTGTGTTGTTTCCTGGTGAATTGTGGTCGGCTCTGTTGATGTTTGCTCTGCTCTAGATCCTCAAAGCTCCATCATACCTCTCCCAAAATGCGGAAGAGCAAACAGTGGACAATGGCGAGCGTCTGCTGGAGTGTGTTGGTGTGTGGCGGCGGACACTTACTGGCTAACTGGAACAGGGCCGCGATGGCCTCCTCCCACCACTGGGAATCCTGGGTGATGTGGCTTATCTCCAGCAGCCCAAACAGGAAAATGAGTTGACCCAGGGTCAGGGCCACCGTGGCCATCAGGTTACACGCTCGCATCATGTCGAACTGAACTGCAAACACAAGGAGCCTCATGGATGAGTGGGAAAGAACATGCGTTTAATAGCCAGATGCTCCGGAGCGTGAGATCAGGAACGAGTTGGGGAACGATGGAATGGAGGTCAAGGCTGCGGAATGTTCCAGATGTTTTGCGGTGTTGGTCTGGCTTTACGGATCATGACTGTGCAAACTCTGATTGAGCTCAGATCCACCAGACCGGAGGAACTTCAAGAACTCGTCAACATCAGGCCTGACTTCTAGTCTTCGCTCAATAACTTAAAAAGCTAAACATTTATAGGATGATGAGATTAAAAGGTTGACTAAACCAAGAAAAAAAAAGCCCAAAGTGAGACACATATGAAAGAGACAGAGAGGACTGAAAACAGATCGAAGCTGAGAGAGGAAGATTGCACACATGGGAAAATCAAGAAAGATATTTTATAATACTCATACTACAGAGAGATGCACTGATAGAAAAGAGAGATCAAAAATGGTGCACAGAGAGAGAGACATTGTGTGGGCGGGTAAAAATAAAGAAACAGAGAGAAAGTGATTGGAAAAACGATAGAACAGAGAAAACAGAGAAAAGGAGTAAAGTTGAAATAAGAGAAATATATTTAGAGAGAGAGAGAGAGAGAGAGAGAGAGAGAGAGAGAGAGAGAGAGAGAGAGAGAGAGAGAGAGATATTTTAACTGAGAGGGAGATTTAAGTAGAGAACGTGAAAGAAACCATATTTTAAGTGAGAGAGAGAGAATTAAAGGTAAAAAAAGAGAAGTATTTAAACAGAGATTTTTAAAAGGAGAGACAGAGAGATTTAAACAGAAAAAGAGAGATACATAAATGGAGAGGGAGATTTAAACAGAGAGAGAGAGAAATGTATGAACAGAGAGTGAGATTTAAACGTGGAAAGAGAGAATTATTTAAACAGAAAGAGAGATTTAAACAGAAAAAGAGAGAGAGAACTAAACCGAGAGAGAATAGAGAGATTTAAACGGAGAGACAGCGAGAGTTTTAAACAGCACGGGACAGAGATTTAAACAGAGAGAGAGAGAAACATAAATTTAAACGGAGAGAATTAAATGGGGAGAGTGAGAGGGATTTAGCAGAAAGAGAGCACTTAGAGAATAGA
>CM051494.1:15017761-15030607 GCA_028031935.1 Paedocypris micromegethes | reverse complement strand
CTCTCTCTCTCTCTCTCTCTCTCTCTCTCTCTCTCTCTCTCTCTCTCTCTCTCTCTCTCTCTCTCTCTCTCTCTAGTCTTTATCTCTCGCTCTCTAGTCTTTCTCTATCTCTCGCTCTAGTCTGTCTATCACTTCAGTTTCTCTTTCTCTCTCTCTCTTTCTAGTCTCTCACTCTACCCATCTACAGGACGTGTTTCCTGGAAGGAAAACAGACAGAAGTGCTACACCCCCCCTCTCTCATCCCCCTGATTCTTATTATATTTTTAAATTCCTCCTTTATTCCTCTGTGTCCCTCGTTTGTATTTCTTTATCACTTTTGCACTAGAGAACATCATACATGCGTGATGGTGTGTGTGTGTCTGGCAGAGGAACCTTCAGCGTGTCCGTCAGGATCAGTTAGTCGTTCCTCCAGCTGTTTTATCTCCGTTAGATCGGCTCGTTCTGATGATTGCGGGTGGATTCGTGGCCCTCACAGCATCACTTCTGGGCCCCAAAAGATTCGGGGAATTTCCTGCTACGCGATTCCAATAAACGCACATCTGTGTTCACTGAAGCCGAGCTGAGAAAAACACTCGGGACGGATTCAAACCAGATGTGTGAACGAGCGAGAGAGTTTGACCTCTGACCTCAAGAATACTTTACCGTAATGATACAGTAATTCATGTTCCCGAGACGTCGACAAACCGTCCCAACGGTTCATGGAAAGTGAAACGTGTTGGAAAACGTAAACATTACAAATACCAGTAATAATAATAAATGTAATAATAAACATGTTTTATTACTTGGCAAAATATATGGAACATATCAGGTTTTGAACTCTTTTTATTATTTTTTTTTTTTTACTTTTACAAGAACTTGTCTCTGGTTTTCCGTTTGATCCCAGTGGTATGTGTATCTTTATCAATAATCATGAAAAGAAAAATATATATGCTTTTCATTTCTTTTGTATGTATTTCTTGTCTAGAAAATGGATGGATGGATGAATTATAAAATATGAAAAATTTTAATTTTATAGAAATCAGCGGTGGGAGCTGAACCAAAAGCTAAGCTCAATTCTGCACAAGACTAGTGCATAATTGTACATAAAACACTTATTAGTAATGTAAATCGTTCTTATTTATTGTATTTTTCACGTTCTATTTTTCATTAATGTCACTGCTCTTAAACTCGTGATCTGATCCGCAAACTCAACGCGACTTCAGAATGTGAATCTCTGTAGTTTTGTTTTGAAAAGACAGAAAACCACGGAGCAATTGATTTTCAGGTTAAGCGCAGTGTAAATTAGCTTTTGGAATAGGAGACTAGAAATTGTTTGTTTTCTTGTTATTGAGCCAATAAAATCTTTTATACGTATTTCCGTTTTTTTTTAAATTCCGTTTTTTTTTACTTGAAATGTGGAAAAATGAGCGCTTATATTTACGAGCATATTTGAAATTGGCGATTACAAGCACCCGCGCATTTTTGAACCGCTAAATTTGAAAAAAAAATAAGCAAGTGCTTTTATTCGCGTGATTAGCTTTTTGTTATTCACATGTGCGCTGTGGTGTGTTTTCAGCGAGGCGGTGTGGGAGAACATGGCACGTATGTGCGTGAAGAGTCGCCGCCTGGACGTGGCCCGCGTGTGTCTGGGGAACATGGGTAACGCCCGGGCCGCGCGCGCCCTGAGGGAGGCGGAGCGAGAGGCGGAGCAAGAGGCGCAGGTGGCTGTTCTGGCCACACAGCTGGGCATGCTGGTGATTATTATTATTATTATTATTATTATTAATATTATTATTATTACACCAGCCCCCGTCAGATACTTTTATATTGGTGTTGATGACACAAACTACAGATCCCATAATGCAGTGCTTTGCTGCCCCGCCTTGTGTTCATTGTATCATTGATAACATGTGATGTTTATATGATAATAGTTTTTTTTTTTGACTAATTAATTGTGCTTGCCATACCAAATTAATTGCGATTAATTGCGCTTTCCCTGCCAAATTAATCACGATTAATGTTTATTTGGTTGGTGAAGCGGAGTTAATTAGTTAAAAAAAAATGTATTGTTTGATAGAACTGATATTTATATCAATTATAGATATATTTATATATTTAAATAAAATAAAGTTTTTAAATAAAATAATTTTTTTAATAAAACCAATGTTTAATAAAACAAATGCTTTTAAGTAAACTTTACAAATTATACAACTAATGTCACAATTGTAGAATTGTTACAATGTAGTAATTTATGTAACAATACTTGCTTCCATACTCATGTAACACATTATGTAACAAAAATGTAACAAATGATAAATCGTGATTAATTGTGGTTAATTGTGATTAATAGCAAAAAGAAAAAAAACTGAAGCTTGTAATACTGGATAATGATGTGTAAAATGTAAATCAATGTAAACTCAACACTAAATATACACTCGTTTAAATACTGTAATAGAATTTAGTAGACTTTTTGTTGCAATATATTTTATTTGTTTCTTAAAAACACGTTTGCAACAAACCATCAAGAACCTCAAAAGTAACGTTTGGTTTGACTGTCGGAGTCTCTCCTCGACTACCAATTCATTACTTATGTAAAATTCAGAAAATGATCAGCAGTAATTAAAAAAAAATACATGTATATAAATGTTTTTTTGCACATTTTTTTGTAGCTGCTTTTCTTTACCTGTGTGCGTGTTTAGGAGGACAATATTAATTTAAGCTATATTTAAAATGTGTTTTTTTTCTGTATTAATATTCCCGTCTGTCCGCGCTCTGTCCGTCAGGATGAGGCGGAGCGCCTGTACCGCTCGTGCGGACGGTTCGATCTGCTGAACCGCTTCTATCAGGCCGCGGGCCGCTGGCATCAGGCGCTGGAGACGGCAGAAACACACGACCGCATCCACCTGCGCACCACCTACCACAGCTACGCCACACACCTGGAGGCGGCGGGAGACCGGAAGCTGGCGCTGACCTAGTGAGTGATGCCACGATTAGCGTCCGTTCGTTTGTGTTCTCCTCCACTTTTCTGTTTCGGGGTCACGGGGTGGCTTGTGTCGCTTTGCTGTGTCGACCTGGAATCGAACCCGCAGACTGGGTGTAAATACACGGCCCTGGCACACAGACACAATATATCAACACGTTTTTTTTGTTTTTGTTGCAATATTTTTTTTGTAGCACATTACATTAGAATAGGATAGGATAAGACTTTAATTATTAATTTAATTATTTAATTATACTAGGGGAAATTTTTTTTGTACATCAGCAGCAAACAGAAAAACAAATAGGGACAATTTAAAAGACAACAGTGAGGAAACGACAATAAATAGATTGTGAAAAAAAAAACAGTGGTGCAAAATAAGAATATAAAGCGCAAAACCAAAATACACTAGTGCAATATTGACTGACAGAAGTGTGTCACTGCATTGCAGAACTATATACTAGTTAAAAGCCCTTAGATGTTCGTAGTTGGTCTGAAACATGACAACGAAAGATGTTATTCATTTATTCGCTCATTAAAATATATTTTAAAATATAAATACATTTCAACAAAGATGTTACAACATCATAACAGCACGGATGCTTCTTTCATCTTGGGGTGATATTTTTACTTTTTACTTTTTTTTATACCTTAATAATATTGAAATATTTAAAGTACGAAATCTAAAGCAAATTCAACAAAGATATTATGAAATCATAACTGCACAGATACTTGTTTAATCTTTTGATAATATTTTTTACGTGTGATGTTTTTTTCATACCTTAGTTATATTGAAATATGCAATTTTTTTAAACGTATATAAATATTAACCTAAATATGTTTTTTCTCCCATTAAAATGTATTTTAAAGTACAAAAGCAAAATCAAACTCAACAAAGATATTACTAGGATTAACTGCACAGATGCTTTTTACATCTTGAGATAATATTTTAACTTTTCTTTTACAATTTTTCTATGTGCATATACAGACATGTAAAATATTTTGGCAAATCTGTAAGAAATGAGTGCATATTATAACATTAAATATTTATTATGTTTTCAAGGATTATTATTATTGCACTTGCTCAATAAATTATCCTCAAGATAATTAAAAGATACGGAGCTTTTTCCACCATTAACCCTAAAAACAATCAACACAACCTGAAATAGAAGCTGGCCTCATCATGTATTAATTAATACAGTATATTATCATTTATTGGCACCATAGATTAAGATTATTTATCTTGCGTCGTGTCATAAGACATTATACATATGTATATATGTATTGATTTTTTATGAAAAGAAATGCTACTAATGGTAAACGGTAAACAAGACTCTAATTCTACTGAATATTGACTTTCTCCAAAAGTGTTCAACAAAATCCACTTGTATTCTAATGAAAAGCATTCAATCTAATTTAAAGCAATGTATTCTAATCATAAGCATTAAGATTAGTGTTTTGATTAGATATTTATTTAATAAAGTGGTAAATATTTTAGATGCTTTTTCAAAATGTTGTAAGTGTGTGCTACTCTGTGATTGGCTGTCCACCAGTCCGGGAGGCGTGTCCTGCACACATTCAGCGAATAATCAACGTTGCGGTGGACAGATGTTCCAGATGTTCCAGATGTTGTTTCGCACAGGAAATGATGACGAGCTAAAAAGACACTTTCTCATTTTCCAGTTATGAGAAGTCTGACACGCATCGGTTCGAGGTTCCACGGATGCTGATGGATGACATCATCGCCCTGGAGAAATACATCAAGACAGCGAAGGACAAGTGAGTGCGTCATCATCAGGGTTTGGGAGTGTTCCATTAAAAAGAGTAATTAGTTACCAGTTATTAGTTACGTTTCACAAATAGTATTGATTGAATAGTATTGAAATGTTTTTTACAAAACAAATTTAATGAAAACGACAAATATTTTAATACGTTTTAAAGGTATAAACATTATAAGTGATGATTAGTTTGCAAATAAAATGTATTTTAAACCGTTCAAAATCATTTTGAAAATATATAATATGTAGAACATTCATATTACTATATTTTATATGTAATTAAATATGTGTTTTGATATGATCATATTAATGTGAGTACATTTTTCATTTGCTGTGAGTTTATATCTCAATTTCTCTGAATGTAAAATGCTTTTGAATACTAAATACTTTTTATTATATTTTATTTGCAAATTAAATATTTATAATGTTTTTCATTAAAATGTATAAAAAATAAATTTAAATAATTAGCAAAATTTGACAATTTAACAAAAATAGCATGTTTAAAAACTAGTAATATATACGTGAATGTAAACGGGTAGTAAAATAAAAACTCGATTTCCATCTCTTCAGCTCATCGCTGACTCCTGGTGGTTTGTGTGTGTAACTGTGAACTGCACTAGTCTGTTGTTTTTTTTATAGCTTAATTATATTGAAAAATGATGTTTTTTATACATATAAAGATATTAACCAAAATGTGTTGTTTATTTATTTTCTCATTAAAATATATTTAAAAGTACGAAATCTAAATCAATTTCTATTAAGATATTATGAAACCATAACTGCACAGATTTCTTCTTGTGATGATATTTTTACCTGTAACGTTTTTTTTATACCTTAATTATATTGAAATATGCTATTTTCTAAACACATATTAGTATTAACCAAAAGATGTTGTTTATTTATTCTCTCATTAAAATATATTTAAAAGTACAAACTTTAAATAAATTTCAACAAAGATATTATGCTTATTTCCTCTAGTGATTAATACTTTTACCTGTAATGTTTTTTTTTTACGCCTAATTATATTGAAATACACTATTTTTATGTGCATACAGACATATAACATATTTGGTTTGGACAGGGATTTGTACAAGTGGTGGGGTCATTATCTGGAGAGCGAATCGGACATGGAGGCGGCGCTGCACTACTACGACCTGGCTCAGGACTACCTGTCTCAAGTGCGCGTGCACTGTTACCTAGGCAACATACAGAAGGTAATTTAATGCTGACATGGATGCGGAGGCTGATGATGGTGCTGATGCTGACTGGTGCTGATGCGTATGTGGATGCTGATCCTGACTGGTGCTGATGCTGGTATGGATGCGGATGCTGGTGCTGATGTGGATGCTGGTGTGGATGCGGATGCTGATGCTGAAGCGGATGCAGATGCTGAAGCGGATGCTGATGCTTGTGCTGATTTGGATGCTGATGCTGACTGGTGCTGATTTGGGTGTGGATGCTGATGCGGATGCTGATGCTGATTTGGATGCGGATTGTGATGCGGATGCTGATTTGGATGCAGATGCTGATTTGGACGCGGATTGTGATGTGGATGCTGATGCTGATTTGGATGCAGAATGTGATGTGGATGCTGATGCTGATTTGAATGCGAATGCTGATGTGGATGCTGATGCTGACTCCGATGCTGATGTGGATGCTGATACTGATTTGGATGCGGATTGTGATGTGGATGCGGATACTGATTTGGATGCTGATACTGATTTGGATGCGGATTGTGATGTGGATGCTGATGCTGATTTAGATGTGGATGCTGATGCTGATTTGGATGCGGATTGTGATGTGGATGCTGATGCTGATTTGGATGCTGATGCTGATTTGGATTCGGATTCTGATTTGGATGCTGATGCTGATTTGGATGCGGATTCTGATTTGGATGCTGATGCGGATGCTGATGCTGATTTGGATGCGGATGCTGATTTGGATTCGGATGCTGATGTGGATGCTGATGCTGAATCTGATGCTGAAGCTGATGCGGGACTCACACTCGTGCGCTCCACAGGCCAGCGAGATCGCCAACGAGACGGGAAACCGGGCGGCGTCCTATCACGTCGCGCGCCAGTACGAGGGCCAAGAGGAGATCAGCCAATCGGTGCACTTCTACACGCGAGCCCAGGCGTACAACAACGCCATCCGACTGTGCAAGGAGAACAACCTGGACGAGCAGCTGATGAACCTGGCCCTGCTCAGCAACCCTGAAGACATGATGGACACCGCCATGTATTACGAGGGGAAGGGGAAGCACATGGATCGAGCCGTGCTGCTCTACCACAAGGTGCCGCCTTATTCACCACTAGGGGGCGCCATTAGTCCACATTACTAGAGATTTATTTTTACACACCCACACACACACACACATATCCGTATAATCAATTTACTGATCTTAAAAATGTTGTTGATTGATTTGATGTGATGATGTGTATTGAAATATGTGGATGCATTCACCAGTAAAAGACAGAATTTACAAGATCATTAAACGTATTTATTTTAATTTTGTTTTTTAATGTTTCATATATTTTAATTACAAATGAAATATGATTTATATTGTTTACATCTTTGAAAAAAATGATTAAAAATTTTATATAGAACATCTAAAGCAAAATTTGTTTTAAAGATACTATACACATTAGAAATTATACATAATGTGGAAATAAAATTGATATAAAATGGTATAAAATCAAGTAAATGAAAATTTTTCGTTTGCTGTTTATATCTCCATTCATCTGAATGTATTATTTACAATACTTTTTCTTTTAGCTTGTTTGCAAATTAATTATACATTTTAATGATATGAACATTAACAAAGTTTTTAACAAAGCATATTTTTTTTAAACGTATACGTAATATATAAGTTACAGGTACTATATTTTTTTTCTCCACTATTTTTTTACATACGGTAATTGATTTTCAGTCTATATTTTGGAATAATCAAATTATTGATTTAAATAAATCTACATTTTTCATTTGCTGCGAGTATATAACTTCATAAATCTGTGTGTTTCCCTGGACAAGACAGAATTTAAGCACAAAGAAGAAGAAGAAGAAGAAACCTTTATTTGTCCCATCAATCAGAAATTTACATTAAGTTCAATTAAGTTCATTAAGTTTTTTTTCATAGCGCGTTTCTTAGTTCCAGGCCAACGCAAAGTCTCTATGTGAATTAGGGTGGGAAAAATAAATAAATGAATAAAAATTACGCTACATATAGTTTATATTATACATACTTCTATTATAATTGACATTATGTAATCTAATTATAATGATGCTATTTTCAGGCCGGACACGTTTCTAAGGCCCTGGAGCTGGCCTTTGCCACCGAGCAGTTTGGAGCGTTGCAGCTGATCGCAGAGGACCTGAATGAGAGCAGCGACCCCGCCCTACTCGCCCGCTGCTCCGACTTCTTCATCAAACACGCCCGCTACGAAAAAGCTGCCGAGTTGCTGGTGGCGGCCAAGAAGGTACGCACACACACACACACACGCGCGCACACTCCTTCAGGAGTTAAAAAATCGTGACTATTTAGTTGGTATCAATTAGCTAATCAGGTAACTATCAGCATATCAATCATCGGTCAAATCTAGTCGATTGTGCATAACAGGGAAAATCTGAAGCCTCGGATCAAAAATGAACAAAGATATAATGTTCATATATATTAATTGAATTAATTCAAAGTATCGTTTTTTTTTTTTTTTTTTTTTTTTCAGACTTTTAGGCGATCCTGAAATTGTACAAAATGTTTGAAAATTGAACATCCTTATATTCCATAAAAAAAACTTTAGGTGCTTCATATGCTGAAAGAAATGGACATTTAATAATAGTGCGCCTTGTAATCCAGTGCGTCTTATAGTCCGGAGAATACGGTAAATTTGTCTTAGTAAATAAAACTTCTAGAAGATTCAACTGATCGCCACAATTCTCTGTATTCAATTAGACAACAAAAATGTTAATGTAACGTAATGTAATGTAATATAATGCAATGTAATCCAATTTAATGTAGACTAATGTAATGTAATGTAATCTGATTTAATCTACTGTAATCTAATCTAATGTAGTGTAATCTAATGTAATGCAATGTAATGTAATCTAATGTAATGTAATCTAATCTTAATCTAATGTAGTGTAATCTAATCTAATGTAGTGTAATCTAATCTAATGTAGTGTAATCTAATGTAATGCAATGTAATGTAATCTAATGTAATGTAATGTAATCTACTCTAATGTAGTGTAATCTAATCTAATGTAGTGTAATCTAATCTAATGTAGTGTAAGTCTAATGTAGTGTAGTCTAATGTAATGTAATCTAATCTAATGTAATCTAATCTAATGTAGTGTAATCTAATGTAATGCAATGTAATGTAATCCAATGTAATGTAATGCAATCTAATCAAATGTAATGTAATCTAATCAAATGTAATGTAATCTAATCTAATGTAATGTAATCTAATCTAATGTAATGGAATCTAATCTAATTAATGTAATGTAATGTAATGTAATGTAATCAAACACACGCACAGAATGCAGTGTATCTGAAGGAGTGTGGTGTGTGTGTGTGCGTGTGTGCAGCACGCTGAGGCTCTCCAGCTGTGTGTGGACCAGAGCCTCAGCATCACTGAAGAGCTGGCGGAGCGTCTGACGGTGTCACGGGACGCGTCACATCTGTCCTCGGCCGGCAGGAAGCAGCTGCTGGAGAAGCTGGCCGACTGCTGCATGCGCCAGGGCAACTACCACCTCGCCACCAAGAAGTACACGCAGGCCGGCAACAAGACCAAGGTCACACTGGACACACACACACACACGTCACGTGACTGATGGCTGGTGAAAGAGCTCAATAATAAGAGAGGGGAACATAATGTCTGTAGAAAATGTGGGGATACACACACACACACACACACACACACACACACATACATTGTATATATACCATGTTTAAATGTGTGTGTGCCTATGTTTTTTTTAAATAGTGAACATTAGGTTGTTTACTATAGCAATAGAAAAAAATCACGCGCATACACACACACACACACACACACACACACACACACACACACACACACACAATGTATATATATATGTGTGTGTGTGTGTGTGTGTGTGTGTGTGTGTGTGTGTGTGTGTGTAGATATGTGTTCACCGGCGTTTAAAAATAATTTAAATGTTTACTACTAAATTAATAGAAAAAATATAACATATGCTGTACATACGCATATTCATATAAAAATATATCTATATATTTTTATACTAAAAATATACACCTATAATTATAGATAAACACTTGAGTCTGCATATACAATTTGAATATATTTAAACTGTAGTTCTTTTATTAGATGTGATGATGTATGTTGACATACATGGAAATATTCACTAAGGTTGAATTTACATTATCATATTATGTAATATTTTCTTCAAATACATTTTCATAACATTTGTGTTATATTTACCAATTAAATATAATTAATAACATTTATATCTTTTTAATTAAATGTATGTATAATCATAAACTTGTATGTAGAATAGAACATATACAAAATATATTTACCATATACTGTACATGTTATATAATTTAGAAACAATTGTTAGTAAAATATTGGGTTTATAATTATTATTAATAATGAAGCATTTTATTTCTCACCACCTTTCAGGACACTTTACAAGCAGAGCAAACACAGATTAGTACAAAAATCATACAGACATAAAATATATAAATATAAATTGTAATTTGTATCTGTAGTACTTTTGTGTTATCAATTTAATGACTAAAAAATTGTTTAGTCTATCCACATTTTCATTAGAATAGAATAGAATAGAATGTCTTTACTCTTTATTGTTATTGTATCACAAGGTTACAATGAAATTAGATGAGAAAAATAAGGACGGTACAATATACACACACTGAATAACCAACATGATTAACTACAATATACAATGTATTAAAATGTCTTTCTCTATATTAATCTGCATGAAACAGAACAGACGACAGTAATTATCACAGGCTTTAATGGTTTTGGCGGTGTCATTTCCTGGTTGCAGGCGATGCGGGCGCTCCTGAAATCGGGCGATACGGAGAAGATCGTGTTTTTCGCGGGAGTGTCGCGGCAGAGGGAGATTTACGTGATGGCCGCCAACTACCTTCAGTCGCTGGACTGGAGGAACGAGCCGGAGATCATGAAGAACATCATCAGCTTCTACACCAAAGGACAAGCGCTCGACCTGCTGGCCGGCTTCTACGCGGCCTGTGCTGAGGTCAGAGCCACGCCCCCTTACATTACATCACATTACATTACATTACATTACATTACATTACGTTAGATTAGATTAAATTACATTACATTACATTAGATCACATTACATTAGATTACATTAGATTACATTGCATTAGATTACATTACGTTACATTACATTACATTACATTAGATTACATTAAATTACATTACATTAGATTACAATAAATTACACTAGATTAGATTACATTGCATTACATTACGTTACAGTAACATATTTGTTGTCCAATCGAATCCAGAGAATTGTTGCGATCAGTTGAATCATCTAGTTTTATATTCTAAGTTTTATTTACTAAGACAAATGTATTGTTTTTTTCGGACTATAAGACGCACTGGCTTAGAAGCGCACTATTACTAATTCTCCATTTCTTTTTGTTTTTCATCATATTTACTTTACTTTAAAGTCATTTGGCAGACATATGAAGCATCTAAAGTTTTTTTTATGGATTATAAGGCACACATTCAACTTTTAAACATTTTGTACAATTTCAGTATCGCCTATTAGTCCGGAAAAGAAAACGATACTTTGATTAAATTCAATTCATATATATGAACATTATATCTTTGTCTTTGATCCGAGGCTTCAGATTTTCCCTGTTATACACAATCAGCCTATCAATAATCTGTCAAATCTAGTCGATTGTTGCCATATTAGCTGAATGCTACTAACCAAATAGTCATGATTTTTTAACTAATAGTCACAAATTATTAACTAAAAGTCACGTTTTATTCACCCAGTATGATTCAATTGTAAATAAAGTTAGGGTTCGACATATTTTCGGTAATCCTTATTAATAACCTTCAGCAATTATTTTAACTATCGCCTTTATCAAACGTAAAAATATCAAGCCCCGCCCTTCACACCCGTGTGTGTGCGCAGGTGGAGATCGACGACTACCAGAACTACGAGAAGGCGTACGGCGCTCTGTCCGAGGCCTGCAAGTGTCTGAACAAGGCCAAGGGTCGCGGGGTGGAGGTGACGGAGCAGAGACTGCACACACTCACCCAGCAGCTCGGCTGGATCAAGAGCTTCATCCAGGCGCAGAGGTGTGAGCAGGCCACGCCCTCGGCACCGCCCCTGCGCTCATCATCTCAGTGTGTGTGTGTGTGTGTAGGATGCGTGAGGAGGATCCGGCCGAGGCCGTGCGGATGTGTGAGTGTCTGCTGGAGGAGAAGGAGCTGGATCCTGCTGTCCGAGTCGGAGACGTCTACGGCTTCCTCATCGAGCACTACAGTCAGAACGGAAACTTCCAGCAGGCGCGTGTGTGTGTGTGTGTCATCACCGCTGACCTGGTCCATCATCACTGACCACGTACTGTACATTACAGTAGATTACATTAGATTACATTACATTAAGAACAGGTTTTTTAAATGTCTGTTTCTTAATCCTTTTAACATTTGAAGATTACATTACATCAGATTACATTATATTACATTAGATTACATCAGATTACATTATATTACATTAAAAAATATAAATTTTTTCCAAATTTTTTTAGTTGACTGATTCTTTTCACCGTTGCTCAACTGCAAGTTTTGCAACCGTTTGATATAGTCTGTGCTATTTATAGTTCAGTGTAGAGAGGTCAACAAAGGTCGCAGGTCAAAGATTAACACGCGTCAGCACAATAATTCACTTTTCCATTGTCAAGACTATTTTAACCCTTTACTGCGTTCTGTATCAAATTTGATACGCTTTGTTTATTGTCAGATTACAGGGCCTTAAATTAAAATTATTTTTCAAAAAACTTGATCACTTCAAACATACACTTGTAATACATCATTTGATCACCAGGTGGCGATATTTGTTTTTTTT
>CM051494.1:14946018-14967741 GCA_028031935.1 Paedocypris micromegethes | reverse complement strand
CTCTCTCTCTCTCTCTCTCTCTCTCTCTCTCTCTCTCTCTCTCTCTCTCTCTCTCTCTCTCTCTCTCTCTCTCTCTCTCTCTCTCTCTCTCTCTCTCCCTCTCCCTCTCCCTCTTTCTGTCTGTCTCTCTGTACTTCTGTCTGTGAGTCTATATTTCTTTCTCTCTACTTCCTGTCACTTTCTCTTTGCCGTTCATTGTCATTTCACCTACTTTCATATTTCATACTTCCTGTTACCACACAATTACTAGAAAAAAAAATATCAAGATTTTATCAGAAATTCACCCAATGTTTTGACGTGCAACACATTGCGTAGAGTCGTTTTGTGACGAAAACTGACCAATATTTTTTCTGATAAGATAAAGTCACGATCATAAGCGGCGTAATATCCGGCGACCGATTTGAATCTGATCTGGTGCTGCCACCTAGTGTTCACGAGCAGAGTTTACACGCCATCATTACCGTATGTACCGTTAATTACCGCTGCGTTCAATAACAACAATAATGTACATGGGATGGGACCATATATTTTCACATCCATTTCACGTTTTTATATTTACGTATATACTACTCTATTTTTTTATTTATATTACAGTCGATATATATATATATTTAACAGATTATCTAAAAAATGACACCAAGTCAAAATAGTCAATAGTTAAATAATAAATTCCAATAACAACTCAGTATAATACATACATATTAAATTAAAAAATATTTACACAAAAAATCTAATTACTAGAAGAAACAAAGACTCTTAAGTAGTGCTACTTAGTATTTGTCTGTATATGTTAAAGACTTTCTAGAGCTTTCTATAGAGTGCATTTTGAAACAGAATTTTGTGTGTCTGTGTGTGTGTGTGTGTGTGTGTGTGAGTGTGTGTGTGTGTGTGTGTGTTTATTGTCTGGCCTCCGTGTGTGAGAAGCGTCATAACTGGAAGCACGGGAATAATAACGCGTGTCAGATGACTGTGATTTATCCGGCTGAACGGAGTCACAGACATTTCGTCTCGATCTTTTGCTTTAAAAGAGCGTTTTTATCACTTTTATTTGTTCTTTTAAAAATCAACTATGTGGCTTGAACACTCTGAAGTGTGACCACGAAGGTACGGGCTTTACACTTTATAATAATGTCATTAGTAAATAAAGCAAGCTGTCTGTAATTAATATGAGTATATTTTGAAGCTTTATATTCTCCAAATATTTTCATTATAATTTTTATTTAAATTTGCTTACGTGTTAAACGGTAATTTTAAAGTTTAAAGACTTTAAAGTTGTGCGTCTTGACTGTATAAATTAATCTGACGCAATACAAATGTTTGTTAATATACTATTAATAATAAATATTCATATTTATTACAAACACTTGTTTCTGTTTCAGGTTTTGGTGCGGCGGCTGGTTCAGGATGATCTTAAGTATTTCCCACTTTACTTGAGTGATTTACTCTGACTTGTTGAGTAAGTTCCTCCGCTGTGTGTCCTCAGGTCTTCTCCTGCTGGTGGTCTTCACAGGCGTGGCTGCAGCTTCTGGGACCACCCCTAATTTACAACAGATTGTGATTGGACGGTGTTTCGAATATGTAACACTAGTGGATCCCAGCTCTGGGTAAGACTGTGATTGGTTGGTGACATGTGTCTGGTCTGTGATTGGTTGATGAAATGAGTCTGGTCTGTGATTGGGTGATGAAGTGTGTCTGGTCTGTGATTGGTTGTGGAAGTGTGTCTGGTCTGTGATTGGTTGGTGAAGTGTGTCTGGTCTGTGATTGGTTGAGGAAGTGTGTCTGGTCTGTGATTGGGTGATGAAGTGAGTCTGGTCTGTGATTGGGTGATGAAGTGTGTCTGGTCTGTGATTAGTTGTGGAAGTGTGTCTGGTCTGTGATTGGGTGATGAAGTGTGTCTGGTCTGTGATTGGGTGATGAAGTGTGTCTGGTCTGTGATTGGGTGATGAAGTGTGTCTGGTCTGTGATTGGTTGTGGAAGTGTGTCTGATCTGTGATTGGTTGGTGAAGTGTGTCTGGTCTGTGATTGGGTGATGAAGTGTGTCTGGTCTGTGATTGGTTGGTGAAGTGTGTCTGGTCTGTGATTGGGTGATGAAGTGTGTCTGGTCTGTGATTGGTTGAGGAAGTGTGTCTGGTCTGTGATTGGGTGATGAAGTGTGTCTGGTCTGTGATTGGTTGCTGAAGTGTGTCTGGTCTGTGATTGGGTGATGAAGTGTGTCTGATCTGTGATTGGGTGATGAAGTGTGTCTGGTCTGTGATTAGTTGTGGAAGTGTGTCTGGTCTGTGATTGGGTGATGAAGTGTGTCTGGTCTGTGATTGGGTGATGAAGTGTGTCTGGTCTGTGATTGGTTGCTGACGTGTGTCTGGTCTGTGATTGGTTGATGAGGTGTGTTTCTTCCTGGGACTGGGAGGAGTTGCTGGTATTTTGACGCATTATTGTTAATCAACGAATCCAACAGACAATTGATCAATGAAAATGAATGAAACAAAGTCACTGAAGGTTTGACGGGTAAACGTCAGATTTTCTCTCTGATCAGACACGACTGTGAGGAGATCTGGCGCGTGTTTAAAGCTGCGGTGGTCCGAAGGTCTGTGTGTGGAGTGAGGGTCCGAGACTACCACGGAATGTTCCGGGCCTCCACTCAGAGTTTACCGTGTGGCAAGGTAACGAGTGTGTGTGTGTCCGAGTTGCAAACTTAAATAAAACTTTTAATAAATATTTTAAATGTCAAATAACACTAGAGGGTAGACATCCCATAATAACACAAACTGAAACCAAAATCTGTCACGGCGTAAAATGCATTTCTATGAAATAATTTGGTAAAACATGTAAAAGCCTGTTTAAATATGTTTTTAACATATACACATGCGTGTATAACTCTTTTAATATATAATTTATACAATATAAATGTTTTCCAAATATTTACATACATGGAAATGTTGTAATTTAAAAATGTCCCCTTTTATGTTTTGCCAGTTTTCCCTATTTTCTCCTTTTTCAAAATTGTGCACTGGATAGCTTTACAGATGTGTGTGTGTGTGTGTGTGTGTGTGTGTGTGTGTGTGTGTGTGTGTGTGTGTGTGTGTGTAAAATAAGATGGAAGTGGGGGAAAAAAACGGAAGTGATAAAAACAGCAACGGTGTTTAACGGCAATAATAAAATTTGATGCGACAAACAAATGTAATGAATCGAAAGAGTTAACGCGTTAACTTTGACAGCTCTGTCATGGAAATATAGTTGTTGTTCATTTATTTCAATATTTCTGTCTTCTTGAGGCTTTCTATGAAAACTTTACGGATTCTAATCGACTGGTCTGTGTGTGTGTGTGTGTGTGTGTGTGTGCGCGTGTGTGTGTCAGTTGCTGTTCTGGAGTAAGACGCGTGAGCTGATGCACAGTTACACAGCGGTGCGCAGACACTTCTGGACTCTGGAGGACACACTGGTGGGCTTCATGTTCAACGACCTGGTGTGGTGCGGTCAGCAGGGGGGGGGCGGAGCTTATGGTCAGCGCTCTCTCACCATACACATGCTCTTTTACTCAACTACTCAGTGGTTTCAGTGGTCACCGAGTGAAAAAAATGTGAAATATTTAACGGTTTAACTACATATATACACCTCAAAAATATCATATATCCATATCTATCCTAAAATTTTGAAAGTGTTGGTGCAAATTATTTTTATAGTAAATGACTAGTATGTATTCAGATGATTAGATCAGAACATTTTATGTCCATTTTACGCGTGTGTTGAAGTGAACATTACTAACTGCTAGTAAGTAAAAACAGTTTTCTCTCTCTCTCTTTCTCTGTCTCTCTCTCTCTCACACACACACACACACACACACACATCCACACTCTCTCTCTATTCGTCTATCCCTCTCTCTCTCTCTCTCTCTCTCTCTATCTCTCTCTCTCTCTTTCTCTCAAACACATACACACGCCGTTTATTATCTCTTCATCCATTTCTCTTCATAGTTCTCTCATTCTATTATATTCTTGTCATCTCTCCCTCTATCTGAAGCCCCCCCCCCCTTCATTTCTTCCTGTCTGCTAAACTACATGTTTCTTGTCAAATTGAAAACACAAAATCACTGGGGGAAAGAAACAAAACCCAAAATTTTATCAGAGTGGATCAGAATCAGTAAGTGAGTAAAGTTGTGTCTGTGTTTTCTTCTCTCAGACTTTGACTATCAGTCCTGTCCCGAGTGGTCAGCGTGTCAGCATCACCCCGTCTACTCGCTGTGGACACGGGCCTCACAGAACGTGAGCATCTTCTTCTTCTTCTGATGATGATGTCACAGTCAGAGGTGTAAAGTACTTGAGTAAATGTACTTTGTTACTTTACTTAAGTATGTTTTTGGCTACTTTGTACTCGTACTGAGTATCAAACAAATATAAACAACTTTTACTCTCTACTCCACTACATTTGTGACTCGACAGCTTAATTTTTTTGTGCTACGTGAATAAATGTAATGTCTATTGTAGGCAAAGTCACCTCGGAATTGTATTTACAGTATTTTCTGGACTATAAGCCGCACCTGTATATAAGCCGCATCCGCTCTATGAACGATTTTCAATTGTAAATGTACATGTATGTAACTAAGTAGATCCTTTCCTAACCTGCATTTTAACACGGCAGCAACTTTACTGATTAAAACGGGACAGAAAAAAAGAGAAAATAAATGATATTAACCGTATTTATCTTCATTATCAAAAAATTGTATAAGGCACATGGTTCAAAACCTATGAAAAAAGTAGCGGCTTATAGTCCGGAAAATACAGTATTTGTATTTTTTGCACATTTGAGTTTGATTAAGACTGACTTTTTGTTCTTTATTTTGATTTTACCATTTCTGAAACATGGAGGTGTCAAATTTAGTTTCTGTATTGGAAAATATAACCTCATAAATAGTTTTTTTCACATTTTTTATTCTCATTTTTCATATAACTTCTCTCTTTTTTTTTAGCCTAAATCCAGTATGAGTAAAATACTCAAGTTCTTTTAAAATGTTGATACTTTGCCACTTTGACTCAAGTCTTTTTTACATTGGGGACTTTTTACTTGTACTTGAGTAACTTATACAGTAACGTCTGGTCTCAGTTTGCCGCCGCCGCGTGTGGGAACATCACGGTGCTGCTGAACGGCTCCATCCTTCACGCGTTTAACCACAGCAGGTCTGACACACACACACACACACACACGCACACACACACGCACACACACACACATCAGGGTATCCCGGGGTTACAATGAGATTAGTATTGCTAATTAAATATCAACTAATATTGCAATTTGGTGCAGAAGAACAGAAAAAGTATACTGAACATCCAATATATGTAGGCAATATATTAAAATATGTCAAAAAGGTAACAGTAAAAATATAATACAAGAGATTACAAGAACACAAGATATATGTGGCTTCTACATATGTGTATTAGGTGTGTGTGTATATATAAGTACATCTGCGTTATTTAATGAATGTGTGTATATGTACACTGTATATTGTGTGTGTGTGTGTGTGTGTGTGTGTATGTGTGTGTATTCATGTTATATACTAAATGTGTGTAATAAAAATTATCTATATATATATGTATGTGTATATATTAGGGCTGTCAGAGTTAACTAGTTAACGCAGGCAAATAATTAAGTGCTTAATCGAGTTATTTTTTTTTAACGCCATTAATCACAGTTGCAGTTTTTTTTACTTTCGGTTTGATGAAAATGCAATGAATAGACCCAGAGAGCCGCTAGTGTCACCCAGGTGTGGCTCATTAGGATCAGAAGCTCAGAGTGATTATTTTGCGCCTAAAAGCTGCAGGTGAAAGTGTTTAATGACAGACACTTGCTCAAATCTCTGTTCAACAAGCCACTGTAGATTCATATGGATTAGATAAAGACAATACTGTATTTACTTACAATTATATTTAAAAACAGACATTCTAAGCTTTATGTCTTTTCTTTATGTACATTCTAAGACATGTTTCATGTTAGAGTGATACGTATTTATTGAGTTATTTTGTTTTGAGCTGACAAAAAGAAGGCAAAACGTGCTTCAAGTTTTAGTTTTATTATTATTATTGATTTATTTTTACAAAAAACACAATGTCCTGTTTTTATTAAGAGTGTAACCTAAAAGATGCACTTCTAACTTTCAATTGATGTATAACACTTATATGGAAGTCGAAAATTGACTTTTTATTGTGTGTTTTATTTTGAATAAAGAGTGACTCGACCTCGGAGGGTTAAAAAAATTAAAAGAAAAGAAAATATATTGCAAATTGAACAAAAAATATACAAAATGATTTAAACTAGTGTATATTTAGTGTTGAGTTTACATGAATTTACATATTACACCTCATTATCCATTATTACAAGCTTTAGTCATTTAATCGCCATTATTCGCGATTAATTTGGTCAGGCAAGTGCGATTAACTAGTTAAAAAGTTTTAATCGTTTGACAGCACTAGTATATATATGTGTGTGTGTGTGTTGAATATCACACACACACACACACATACACACTAAGCGCTGGTCTGCTGTGTAGTATGTTTGGCAGCGTGGAGCTGGACAACCTCAACCCCAGGATGGTCTCCTACGTTCACATCAAGATCGCCTACAATCTGCACGGACCGCTGGTGTAGGAGTAACTCCTGACTTACTCAGTCACGTTCCTCTCATCGCTCTCTCTTACGTGTGTGTGTGTGTGTGTGTGTGTGTGTGTGTGTGTGTGTGTTGTCAGGGAGTCCTGCACTCAGGGTTCCATCCTGCACCTCATCCAGCTTCTCCAGTCCCGCGGCTTTTACTGGACCTGCTCTGAAAATGACTTGTAGTTCTGGGATCTTCATCCTCATTTTTGTGGAATCAAGAAAACTCGTTGTGAAAAGACTCCCATGAAAACGGAGGGGAAAAGAACGGAGAAATAAACGTCTCAGATCATTTTAATCCATCCATTCCTCTCTCTCTCACTCTCTCTCTTACTCTCTCTGTCTCTCTGTCTCTCTCTCTCTCTCTCTCTCTCTCTCTCTCTCTCTCTCTCTCTCTCTCTCTCTCTCTCTCTCTCTCTGTGTCTTTCTCCTACGCTCTCTCTTTCTCTCTATATCTCTCTGTTTGTCTTTATCTCTCTCTCTCTCTCTCTCTCTCTCTCTCTCTCTCTCCCTCCCTCCATCCATCCATCCATCCATCCATCCATCCATCCATCCATCCATCTATCTATCTATCTATCTATCTATCTATCTATCTATCTATCTATCAGTCTGTCTCTTTCTAATCTCTAAAAATGAATTTGTGTATAAACAGCAAGATAGATATGCAATGTATTTAAAATACAGTTGTATTTATTTATTCACATTATTCTATCTATTCATTTATTTTCCGTTTTCTTTAATAATTTACATTTTTTAAGTTAATACGGGGATTATTTATTTATATATTCTCAGACAGTTGCTATAAATGCTTCTAGAAAATACGTAATAAATTGTTCTGATATTGTAATATCAATCATGCATTTCGTTTGTTGTGATTAACATGGCAACACATACTTGACAGCAATCTCCATATTTATTTCCATCGAATTAGACAAAACTTGTTCAAAACATGCACGACTTTCCACATTTTCACCGGAAACTGACCGAAAATCTGTCACGAACGTCAGAATAGGACTACAAATACCGGCAGCCGATTCTGCTCCGTCGATCGACGCGTGACGTCACCTAGCGCGCGTCTTCAGTGCGGCTGCGCAGACCTCCCGCATTTCCTGTTCATGTTGTTGTCGTTGAGGAGCGATGGCGCTGCGGTTGTGTGCGGGTATGGAACTCCTTCTCCTCCACTTTTCCTCCGTTCTCGGGCGTTTTGTGACTCTCTGGCCTCCCGTCCGTGTGTTCGCAGTGTTGGCGTGTCTTCTCCTCAGGCGCCCGGCGGCTGCTCTGGTGGAAGAGCTGGACGGCACGTAAGTTCCGCGGGGGTTCGGTGATGGTTTGCTGGGTTTCGAGATGATTCTGGTCCGTGGTGCTGTAATAATAGAGCAATAAAAGAGTAATAATGAGTCCACGAGCTTCAGAGAGACTGTCTACCGCTTCTGCTTCACTCTTTCTCGGATACAGGAGAAAGCCTGAGGAGTCGGAACCCGTGTTTCTGGGTTCAGTTATTCACCTTCAGCTCAACACGAGCATTTAGTCAACACCAACAATCCAGACGACAAATTGAATAAAAAGCATCATTTCCTTTACATATTTACATGTGCGCTTTGAGACAGTTAAAACTGTGAAAAGCGCCTTACAAATACTCATTATTATTATTATTATTATTATTATTATTCAAATAACGGTTTAAATGTCCACTTTTCATTTGATAGGGACACAAATCATTTTATCTCCTCTCTCTCTCTAAACTATTTTATCTCCTCTCTCTCTCTCTCTCTCTCTCTCTCTCTCTCTCTCTCTCTCAACTATTTTATCTCGTACATTAAAACGTACATTTTATCTCCTCTCTTTCTCTCTCTAAATCTCATTGTCTTACTCTCACTTATATATATAGAATAGACTAGAATGCATTTATTGTCATCGTATCCCAGGGCTACAATGAAATCAGTATTGCTTATTGATATTAACTATTGTTGCTATAGAATGCATTTATTGTCATTGTGTCCCAGGGTTACAATGAGATTAGTATTGCTAATTAATATTAACTATTGTTGCTATAGAATCAATTTATTGTCATCGTATCCCAGGGTTACAATGAGATTAGTATCGCAAATTAAATGTCAACTAATATTGCAATTTGGTGCAGAATAACAGAAATTAATATGATCTAATATTATATGATTATATTATTATAATATATGATCTAATATGATTATATTATTAGTAGACACAATATATTAAAATATTTCATAAAGGAAACAGTAAAAATATAACACAAGAGATTACAAGAACACAAGATATACGTGGCTTCTATGTATGCGTAGTAGGTGTGTATATATGTGTACATTATTAAAGTACATATGTTATTTACTGAATATGTGTATACTTATACTGTATATACCGCGTGTGTATTCATGGTGTTTACTAAATGTGTGTACAGTTTTCAAATATACCTATACATATGTATATATAAATAATGTGTATATATATTGAATGTGCATGTATTTACACATACGATAAACATGGAATGTCTATGTGTATAAACACAGTTTTTTAATTAACAAGGCGCACCATTATAAATGATCTTTTTTATAATCTTTTTTTTTTTTGTCATTTAATGGTACACTACTTATTTTGAATTAATGTAAAGCATAACATTTATTAAAAAATGTTTTTACCATATATTGTATAATTTAAATAAAATGTAGCACACAGTTTATTTATATAAATGTTTTTTTTTTTTACATGTGCATTATAGTCCAACAAATATGATAAATATCAAGGATTTTCTGATCTAATTGAAGACATTTGGAACGGAGCCGATGAATCGCTTTTTGGGGAAATCGGTATCGGCCGACATTTCAGTTCCGATCTTTTTCACGAAGAATCAGAATCCGGCCGGTGTCATACAGACGGAAGCGCTTGTCCTTTTAAAACATCGGAAGCAGTGTATTATAAAGTGGAACTTAAATGTAAACAATGTGTCCATCTGAAAATTATAAACTATTTATATTATTAGAAATTAGTCTTTATTATCTTTGTATCACAGGGTTACAATGAAATTAGTATTGCTACTCCGTTTGGTGCAAACAGAGTAGCAATAGATAACGGTAAAATATACACACTGAATAGTCAAAATAAATAAATGTGGTAAAATATGGTCCAAAATCTAGTAATAGTGTGACATCATCGTCTGCGCTTCTTCTTAAAGGAGCCGCGCCGTTACTAATGTGAATCTCATTATTTCAAGTTGAGTAAGAATAGTTGTGTACGCCTCTGTCCTCTAGGTCTAATGAGTGTGTTTCCTTCCTCCAGGTTTAAAGACGTCAGGATGGATGACGTGTGGCTGGTGGACGTGAGTGTGTCTCGTGTGTGTGTGTGTTGGGGGCTGATGTTGTGTGTGTGTGTTGTGCTGCAGTTTTACGCCCCCTGGTGTGGCTACTGTAAGAAGCTGGAGCCCGTGTGGCAGGAGGTGGGCGCGGAGCTGGTGCGCTCGGGGTCTCCGGTGCGGGTGGGAAAAATGGACGCCACTGCGTATTCAGGTGGGGGTTTGTTGTGAGAGGTTCTTGAAATTTAATTTAATTTAATTTAATTGAAAAAGCCTTTAATCGTCCTCACATTTCATGTCGCAACAGTAGAGACCAATTTAAATGAATAAACAAACATGACCATAACGCGCCACACACATCATAATAAACAAACAAACCATAAATGATTAAGTAGCGCTGGTCATCATAAACACAGTTCCAGTCACCAGCTTAAATTTAAGTTGTGGAATCGAATCGCAGCAGGTAGGAAAGATCAGCGATCTCTCTTGTAAAGCGGTGTTTACACATTATTATTGTTGCAGTTTTTCTCAATTGCTAAGAGACTAAATTCTCTCGTCTGAACCAAAATCTCAATTTTTTTTCTGAGCATGAGAGAGGTTGGAGAAACCAAACAGCAGGTTCTCCATGAACCAAAAATTTGGAGACTAGTACAGATAAATCTCTGTTAACAGATATAAATAATATATAATAATAATAATAATAATAATTATTATATAAAATAAAGATAAATAATATCTTTATTTGATTTTTTTTTAACAGTACTCTATTGACAACAGTTACTGTATGATTATATGTTCTATACAGTTGTAAGTCGTAAACTCCACTGGACCTATAGATTGAAAAACTGTCAATGTAACAGAATACGAGAACATTTATTTTAACTCTATATACTGCACCACAGTATACTGTCAGTAAATATGTTTTACAACTGGAAATCCTTCGGTGAACAACCTCTTCTCCTTAACTACTTGTCCAGCTTCATGTTGTGAGAGTTGTTCTGCATTTTTCTGCGTAGTGTTTAGTCTCACCAGTGCTTTTCATTCGGACGGACACGATTTGATCACATGTTTTGAAGTGAACGTTTGGTTTTGCAAGAAGAGTCTGTTTTCTGAATGTAGCTTGAATATTGGTGTTTAGAGTTTAGAGAAAAGAAGAGCAGCGTTCAAATAATGTCTTTTTTTTCTGTTTCCTGTCCTGCAGGTGTGGCATCCGAGTTTGGGATACGAGGATACCCCACTATAAAGCTGTAAGTTCTAATCCCACCATCACTTTGTGTGTGTGTGTGTGTGTGTGTCTGTGTGTGTGTTTGGCTTTGGGTGATGTTAGAAAGCCCTTCGGAACTGTTTGTGAATGGTGAAGAGAGTGAAAGCAGAAGTGTCGTCACATCCTGTAGATGTGTAAAGGTCTTTTCAAACACAACGTCTAAAAAAAAAATACTGTGGTTGAAATTCCAGTTCTTTATTGTTTTATTCTCTTGTAATGCGATTATTTCTCGTTTTCGAAGCTGTAGCAATGCCTGTGCCAATAAGAAATATTTTGTGAATACTTAGTGAATAGTGAACAAAATTACTAATAGGAAAATACAGTATTAGTAATTCATAGTGATGTATATTATTTTAGAAGATATAATACGTTTTTAGAAGAATGTGTTAATAATAAAAGAAGTCTAATTATGTCAATTTACTTTTTTCTCTATTACTAACTTCCTCTATAACAAGATGATCCATATTTTTAACATTTCATTTATATGTGTAAATATATATTGACAAGTTTTATTTCCTGATTTAGAAATGTAATTTAACCCCTCCTTGTTTCAAAATGGATAAAATATAACAGGAAGTGAGTCTCCGTCAGACTCCAATGTGCAACAAAAGTGCAACCGCTAGTTCACGTGATCCTTCAGCATCCTGCAGATGGCGATTATTGGCTAGTCCGCCCGAGAAATTATGCCGACTTGGCAATTACAATGTAGCACATAACAGTGTTCGGTCAAATGTAGTGGAGTAAAGATACAGACTCTGTCACGCATGTAGTCAAGCAGAGAGTAAAAGTTGTGTATATTTTTTTGACACTCGGCACAAGTACAAAGTCGGCCAAAAAGTGCTTTTACTCAAGTACTTTGGATGCGCCTTGTAAAGCTGCTTTTTAAGAACCAATAATACTGGTGGCTCCAATTAGCCAAATTATAAGTAAGATTTTAGGAGACACTGGCTCGGAAAACTGTTCCATTTCTGGGTCACGAGGAGGACACCCACACAAGCACGAATAAGGCTAAATGCGAAGATCCCATGAGCCTTTGCTCAGATTTAAAAAAAAAATAGCTTGAAGTTGCATTTTGTGAATTTCCCCCGACAAATGCGGAATAAACAGTGTTTTGCGGAGCGGCGTGACAACAGGCTTCTGCTCATTAGTGCGTCTCCGGGGAGGAAGTCCCGGCTGAATCCAGCACGCTCGTGTGAAGGATGAAGCCGGTTAGAATGCTGAAAGCTCCGTGCTTTAAACCCCGGCAGAGTTGCCTTTTCCTCCGTCAGAAGTGTTTTATCAGCCCACTGCGTCTCTCGAGAAGCGGCGAGCAATTTGTGTACGGACGTTTCCATGGCGAATGCTCCGGCGATGAAGGGAATCGTAGAGGGAAAACGTGCCTGATGGTTCGAGAGTTTCTCTGTCAGTCTCGTGGTGATGATTCACAGATTGAACGTTTACGTTTGTTGACACTTTTTTTTTTTTTTTTGGGACGTTTCCGTTTTTGGTCGTTGTTTCGATCATTTGTCGTATTTTTGGGATTATAAAGTGCACCATTTAATGAATGAAATGAAATGAAAATGCCATCATTTGTCCAAAATTGTGTGTCACAACAGCAGACAGAATATATAGAGGAACAAGTACAGTATATTATATATACTTTATTATATTATATATACTTGAATATAAAATGCATCGTTATGAAAAACAAGTAACCAAACTTGCTTACATCAACATGTATATTAAAGGTTTTAAGTGTATTAAAATGTCTGTTTAATTGTGCTATTTCAATTTTTTTTTTTTTTCGGAATTGTAGGTTGAAAAACCAACATGGTTCATTCGGAATTACAATAAATTAGTCTACGGTATTTATTATTATTAATATTATTATTAAAGATTAACACACATTGACCGTTTTACATTTTATAGAAATGTTTACTATAGGACTACAGAAATTCCATAGAAACCATTATGGACGACACTATTAATATCATAGGGTGGAATCACGTGATGATATTATGACCATGACGTGACAAAAAATTTTAATCCAAATTTAAGGAGCAATTTTCTTGCCACAATTATAACGCAACGGACAGATCCAGCCAATCAGCATCAGTGGGCGTGTCCGTTGTGAATATGTCATCACCATAGGAGGAGAAATAATGACTGTAATCAGTGAAATTGGGAAGAAACGTCAATGCTCAAAGTTTCTTTCGATGATTATTATTGTTAATAATCGTGGATGATGATTTTTTTCTCTTGAATTTCTCTAAAGCTTTTTTTATTGTGTTACTTGGGACTGATCTAGGATTAAATAAGACCCGCCCATCACACAAGCCAAAATTCTTCTTCAATCACAAGCCAACCTGATCAGTAGCCCCTCCCACTGATCCTGATTGGTTGGTGACCTCTCGGATTGACCCTTCAAAATTTTCTTGGAAATATATTTTTATATTTGCTATACAAGATAGTTGCATCATTTGGTCCAATCTTTCAGTGCCAAATAACCACTTTTTTTTTTTTGCTTGCGAAAATTGCTTTTATTTAAAAAACAAACATCTTTGAATTGTTTTCAAGTCGGCGGAATGGTAAAGCTTGGTTTGACGTATTATGCAAATGAGCTTGGTTTTGGTCATTTCTGCGATGGTTTTTTTTTTGATGGTCTTTTTCAGTCTGAAGGGAGAACTGGCTTATAACTACAAAGGCCCGAGAACCAGAGACGACATTATAGAGTTTGCCAACCGCGTGGCCGGGTGAGTGACCCGCTCCTCTCCACTCTCGGCCGGATTATTTCCCGCCTCGTGATCCTGGCGTTGTTCCGCAGCCCGGCGGTCCGATCCCTCCCCAGCACGCAGATGTTCCAGCACGTTCTGAAGAGACACCCCGTGCTGTTCGTCTACGTCGGTGGAGATTCTCCTCTCAAGGTCGGTGCGGCAAAAAAAACGAATTCCAGGCAAATAAAGAAAAGATGCATATATTGGTGCCGCTGTAACACGATAATAACGTAAATTACCCTGTTTACACAAATATAAGCACCTTTTTCGAATTTTTGACCCTATTTCTAATATGCGCGTATTTCAAGTCGGGAGCAATCACAAATAATGTTAAACAATGGTCCGTAGGCAAAGTTAGGTTTGTTAAAAAAAGAAAAAAATTGACAAAAAACAAAAATACAAAAAATATTTGATAGAAAATTAACGTAATTGAACTAGAAAAAACAAACTAAATTTGCGGGGTGCTTATATTTGCGTAATTACGGTAGTTGTAGCTAATTTGTCAGTTATAGCTGAACTTTAATACAGTTTATGAACAGCTTGGCAAAACAAAGTCCAATAAAGAGGCAATATTTATGCTAAAAAGTGAAAAAATTTTAATCCCGCAATTGTTGCCTTCAGCTATGTTTTGAAACGTCATTTATTTGGATGATAATGGGCTGGTGATTTCTTTAAACGTGTCTTCTGTTGGTTAAATCCATTGGAGGCGTTATAATACAGAAATACCCTAAATTTAGTTTTATAGCTTTGTAACAGCAGTTAAATACTTCTAATGAAATCCAATAGTCAATACATTTCCCACAGCTTGAACCCTGCGATTAGCAAAAGCTATTTTCAAAAGAATAATTCAGAGTTCAAATTTTAGTTACATTATAATGTAAAATCGTCCTGTGACGAGCATCAAATTTGTCGTTTTTGTAAAGGATGTTTTGTAAATTAAAGAAGAAGAATATATATATATATATATATATATATATATATAAACATGCATATATCAACATGTATATTTAATGTCTTAAATCTATTAAAATGTCTAATTGTGCTTTTCACATAAAAGGCAAAGATTATTATTGTTTTTTTTTTATTTAACTTTTGAAAGTTTTTTTTTAATTACTATTTTTTATGGATTTTATTGGTACGTCATAGTCCCAAAATTACGATAAATTTGTATTGCGATAAATTTGTGTACGATATTTAGTATGGTTTTTCTTTAACATTTTACAGAAACCTAACTATTATGAACATTAATATCAAAAGGTGGAATTACGTAATTATATTACGACCAAGCTTACTAGAGCTAAAAAAAAAAAGTACGTTTCGCCTTTTTTTTATTTTTTATAATGGCAATACGATCTACCCACAATGGCGATCGACATAATGGGCGTAATAAATCAACTCCAACCAAATCACGATTATTATGTGAGTGTGAAAATGTATTGACGTGTTATTGAACCATTTTGTAATTCCAGGAGAAGTTTGTGGAGGTGGCGTCCGAGCTCATCGTCTACACGTACTTCTTCTCCGCGTCTGAAGACGTTCTCCCCGAGGTGAAGAACCATTCGCTCGCTCGCTCTCTCTCTCTCTCTCTCACTCTCTCACTGGTGGTCATGTGATCACGTTTGTTTCCTCCAGTCTGTCGCTTTACCCGAGTTGCCCGCAGTGGTCGTCTTCAAAGATGGGTCTTATTTCACGTTTGATGGTCAGTATTTATTATAGTCACTGGCTGAGTGGGTCATGGCGTATACTTTGCTTCAGAATATGAAGACGGAAGCCTGTCGGCGTGGATAAACCGCGAGCGCTTCCAGAGTTTCCTTCAGATCGATGGCTTCACGCTGTACGAGCTGGGAGAAACAGGTCAGATCACCATCAGCAACGTCCGTTTTATTCCCACGACTGCAAATATTTGTTCAAAATGTCCCGTTTTAGTCAGTGAATAACCTAGTGTCTTTGTTTTGTGGTTATTTATTCCCATTTTAAACCCTACTATTGCGAAGGCATTGCGGGCTGTACATTTGGATGTTTTTTTTATCCATGGTTTTGACTTTGTTTATTGTTATTGTTGTAAATAATTATTATTTTTTAAATTAATTAGAATAATCTAGAGTCTTTGTTTTGTAGTTATTTTTTGATATTTTAAACCCTACTTTTTTCCATGGTTTTGACTTTGTTTATTGTTATTGTTGTAAATTATTATTATTTTTTTGATTAATAGATTTTTGAATTACATATGTATATGTATTTACATTAACAAACTTGTCTTTTACTGTGAACGTTTCACCACATATGCATGTCATTTCTTCTCTGTAATCTTATAAACTTGACATGTTTGTTTGTTTTTTGTCCCAAAGTCGATTAGATTTTTTTCTTTCGTTTCGCAGGCAAACTGTTGGCCATCGCAGTGATTGAAGAGGAGGAATCGACAGATCAGAGCGGCGGGTAACGCGACATTAACATAGTGAATGATGAAGCGTCTTCTACTCTAGTGTTAATCCAAACATTTGTGTTATTTCAGATTAAAACAACTTATCAGGAGCGTTTCCACTGAACACCGGAAGCAGTTCAACCGGTAACACACACACACACACACACACACACACACAATCTGTGTTTTTTTTGTTTATTTTTTTGTTTGTTTCTCTGTCCTTTTTTGTTTATCTTTCTTTTTTAGGTTAGTTTGTTTCTCTGTCCTTTTTTGTTCATCTTTCCTTTTTAGGTTTGTTTGTTTCTCTGTCCTTTTATTGTTTATCTTTTCTTTTTAGATTTGTTTGTTTGTTTCTTTGTCCTATTTATTTCACTCGTGTTTTTCCTTTTTTTATTTATGTCCAGTTTCTCTGTTCTTTTTTTGTTTCTCTTTCCTTTATTGTTTCTCTGTCCTTTTTTGTTGTTTAGCTCTTTTGTTTTTCTGTCCTATTTTTGTTCTTTTTTTTTGTTTTGTTTTGTTGTCCTTTTTTATTTCTGTCCTTTTTTCGTTTTTGTTTCTCTGTTTTGTTTTTCTCCGTTGTTTCTCTGTCCTGGGGTTTATTGTAAAGGAGCGATCACATGTTCCTGCTCTGAACCGGTTTGTTCCTTCAGGGATTTTCAGTTTGGCTACATGGTTGGCAACGACTACATCAACAGCCTGATTATGGGGTGAGGGCCTCTCTAGAGCTTTACTGACTATGACCTTTACACATACATTTAATTCAAGAAAACATCAAACTAAAACATTTCCCAAGTGGACACTCCAGTTACCGTAATTATGTGAATAAAGCACCGTTTTCAAATTGTAGATGCTCAATAACACTCAGGGTGCGTTATGCACATGTTTTAAATATGCCCAAAAATATATGCAGATATGCTTTTATTGGCTCAAAGTGTTAGAAATAAAAAAAAATTAAAACGATAATATTGGAAGAGACAGAGACGAAAAGTCAAATAGCAGATGTTAACGGCTAGAAGTGCATAGACAGGTCTAAGGAATAGATTTTGTTTTTTAAATCTATTTTTCCAAGTAAATAAATAACTTTATTTTGGAATTGTTTTTTATTTTATTTTTTTGGGGCCTGATAATTAAGGGGGCGTGCTTATATTAGAGGGGTGCTTGTATTTGCATAAATACGCCACTTCAAAACGACAATTATCTGCTACTTTGCTATTTTATTTAACGCAATTTTGTCTTTATTATTCGCTGGCTGGAAATCTGCCCGTCTGTGCAGTATTGATATCAACATCCAGGTGGAGATAATCACTTTAATGCAATTTTGTCTTTATTATTCGCTGGCTGGAAATCGGCCGGTCTATGCAGGTTTGATATCAACATCCAGGTGGAGATAATCACCCAATCAAGGCCTTCTTTAATACAGTTATCAGACTAAATTTTACGTTTAGTTTCAACGTCCCCTTTTTTCCGTGTTTCTGAGTGTTTCTCCGTGTTCCGCGGCAGGGAGGTGAGCGTGCCGAGCATCATCATCCTCAACACCTCAAACGAGCAGTACTTCCTGCCCGCCGAGCCCGTGGAGACGCTCCAGCACCTCCTGCACTTCTTCCACAGCGTGATGGACGGCAGCGCACAGGTGACGCTTATTCTGTACCAATGTTCATTTTGACAAAGAATTAAATTTAATTTTAGTCAAGTCGCTTTGTGTTCTGAAAATTCTTCCTACATCTCAGAAGTTCCCACATTGCGTGCTGAGTATGCGCGTTAGAACATACGTCACTGCTCCGCTGTTCTCCGCTCAGATTTTTCTACTTTCCACGTTACATGAGCGTTAAAAAATTCGTTATGATATCTATCGTTTCTTCTCCTACCTGATCGTACAAACATTCCTACCTGTACTTTTGTTGTATGTACTTTTGATATTGTAGCGTTGGATCAATGAATAAACATAAATGCACTAAATGAACACGGACACTTATAACAGTACGCAAGATAATCGTAACATGTTACTATATTTTGTAGTTATTTATATTAGTATTCTGTTTTGACGTGTTTTAACGCGCTTGCGCAGCGCTCTAGCTAGGAACAGCTGAGCAGTGACGTCAGTGTAGGAACTTCTGAGATGTAGGAAGAATTTTCAGAACATTTGTCTTGGACTTTAGTTTTGTTTAGTCATCAATTTAGTCATCTTTCAATTTTTTTTTTGTTTAGTCGACAAAATACCACAACATTTTAGTCGTCTAGATCAGGCGTTCTCAACCTTTTTGACCTCGGGCCCAAATTGTCCAAATCAAAGTGTCCCGCGGCCCATTAAAACACACATTATTTCAGCCAATCCAAATCATGATTTGTTGAGTTTAATAACTATATGAAATACACAAAAATTCGTTCACACTTAATTCTAAGCTAGTAGGAAAAAGTAACAACATTTATTGTCTATTACAAGACAAATGTTAAGATTTTTTGGCTTTATTTTCGTTTCCTTTTTACATTTTCTTCACTTGCTATCTTCACTTTTTAGTAGAAAGCGTTATTTTCTTTCGTTTCAGATTTTTCCTTAATTTTCTGAAAAAATGTAAAAATTGCATGCGAAAAACGAAGATGTCAAGCTGTTTAAGCTAACGTTTGACATTTTTGCCATTAATATAAACGAATTGAAGTCGTAACTTTTATCTTCATTTGTTCGTTTTAAGAACGTCCTCCACCAAAAGTCTGCCGCTACTGACTGCTGCTTATTGGAGCGTGTTGACACCTCAGCGCCATCTAGTGGTGGGGAGCTCATTGTTGTTCCGCGGACTTCGCGGAAAAAAATATTCTCGCGGCCCTCTAGGTGGCGCTCGCGGCCCAATGGTTGAGAATCACTGGTCTAGATTACGGTATTGATTTAGTCAATGAAAATATCGGTGCTATATATACTAAATGTTTACTAAAGTTGCTGTGTCTAAGAAATCTGAATACGTAGTTTATGAACATATAAAATATATACAAAGATCTTACTTTATCTTACTCGGAAAAATGTCTATTTTTCTTGAACTTATTTTTATAAACTTTTCTTTCAGTTCAAATAAACGTATTCTCACAAGTGAAACCTCAACAAAGAGGAAATCAAATACAGTAAAATGAAGTTAATAATAATTGCATCGCGTTTATAAGCAACAAATGGTTGCACGGTGAAAGAAAATAAGATGTTTTGAATTATGTTGTGTGAATGTATGAATGTTTTCCTGGAAAGTGTGACTCAAAGACATGACTCGATATTGTATATTTTCTATATTTCTAAGTTAAATGTATCCGTCATGAAACGGCCTCTGAAGCTGAAATGGCAATAATCGAAATACTGTGATCAATCAACACAATGTAACGTAACCACAATGAAAAATGTCAATACGAAAGCGTACAAAAACGTAAAATACAAAGTCGTTAAAGTGGACTGAAATAGTTTCTTCCTTGTGTTCCAGGCGTACGGAGGAGACGGAATCCTGCACCGAATCAAGCGCATCGCCTTCGACTCCAGATCCACTGTGATGGTGAGTCACAGGAAATTATATCGTTGCTAGACTAGTTCATAATAAATATAAAATAAAATATAGTATTAAATAATAAATGTATAAAAAGTAAACATATTCACACTTACATTTAAACGTTTTCTTTTATTTTTCTTATTTTCTTTCTGTAAGACTTTTCTATAGATATGATAAGAGAACAAACACTTCACAAAGTTGTTTACCACCACGATTTTTGAATTTTTACATTTATCATTTACGACATTTTAACAATCCTAATTATTTAATCTTCGTAGTAGTTGGGTTGTACTAGTTTTTATTTAAAAAATATATTTAACTTTTGAAAGTGAAGCGAGTGTGTCAATCTGTCCACTAGGGGCAGTGTCGAAACTGTGCGGTGCGTTTAATCCTCCAGTGACTAGACTACTTGATTAAACATGACCAAAAATGATTATTATTTTTTATTTTATTCTTAAATGTATCCTAAAATAGTATTCTAAAAGTATTGTTAATAATAAATGTATAGTTTATATTTTATAATCTTTTTTTTTTTTTTACTTTTGAAAGTAACGTGAGCGAACGTGTCAATATGTCCACTAGGGGCAGTGTGGAAACCGCACGGTGCGTTTAATCCTCCAGTGACGTAGAAGCTTCCGGAGCGCTGGGGTGTGGTTTGATGGCGTGCTCTCCGTTCTTCCTCTCTGTGAAGTCGGTGTTCCGCAGTTCTCCGGTGCTGGGCTGCTTCCTGTTCGGCCTCCCGCTGGGCGTCATCAGCCTCATGTGCTACGGCATCTGCATGGCCGACTCGGACGCCGCCGACGAGGGCGACTTCGCCAAGAGAGACGGATTGACTGACGAGGAGGAGGAGGAGGAGGAGGAGGAGGAGGAGAAGAAGAAAACACGAGGAGAACCAGGAGAAAGGCCCGAGTGAGAAGAAGCTGGATTGAGACGTTGGTATCGCTCTTTTTTTTTTTTTTTTTTTTTTTTTTTTGGACGGACGGTTTTTATGCTTTCGCTCCGAACGCACACGTTGCGTCACTGTAACGCACTTTTTTTTTTTATTTCCGTTTCGTTTTTTTACCGCCGACGCTCCCGAGTCACAGATCACAGTTTCCGCTAAAACATTTCCGCTTCCCGACGGAAGCTGTGAGGAGACGCGGAGTGACCGTTACTTACGCTTGTGTTTGTTAAATGCTCGACTGTGATTGGCTGAATGTTTGAACGGCGAAAATAAAATGGCGAAAAATCTGTTTGATGCCTGATAATTTACGGTAAACTTTACAGTAGAGTTTGCTAACCTTTTTCTCGAAGCTATTTAGACTTGTGGAAGAGAACCAGCGGAAGATCTGGACTGACCTTCATCAAACTGCAGGCAAGTGGATAAAAAAAACCTTCTTTGCACACATGTCGTTCAAATGTTGTTGTTTTTTTTATGCCACCGCAGGTTATTACAGTATATTAAGTGCGAATGGCAATATCAAAGTCAAAGAAATAAAGTTTCTTTGACTTTGATATTGCAATTCACAGTTAATATAATGTAATATATATTAGTGCTGTCAAAGTTAACGCGTTAACGCATGCAATTAATTTTAAATGTTAAATTTGCTTTATTTTTGTTGAATCAGCACTGATTGTGTTCAGCTGCTGCCATTTTAAGGACAGACACTTTGGATTATCTGGTTTAGATCTGTGCCAACTTGTGTTTTGATTGTTCGCCTGTCCATAACTTCTTCTCTTTGCCAAATGAACTTATTAAAACTCATCTTCAGACTCGACCTGCTTTTCCCTTGTGTGTGTGTGTGTGTGTGTGTGTGTGTGTGTGTG